>CM052538.1:64243363-64267995 GCA_028533065.1 Trachops cirrhosus
TAGAAATAATGTTGTATGTGGAGGTGAAGTCCTAAAGCAAGCTCACAAAATCCTAACTTGCAATGAGATTAGGAAATGTGATTTACTTTAAAAAATCTTAAGTATAGAGTCTTAGAGCTGAATGGCATTTCACAGATACTCCAACCCAACCATGTTACCGATGAGAAAAGTGAGACCCCAGGAGATTAGGTTACTTCACCTAATCAGGGATGCATGCAGGGATGCATTACGAAAATTTAAGGCTAGAGTGAATGGCTCGTATTCTTCTGTTCACGTGCCACCTGATGGGTAGTACATCCTGGAGTGTTTGGACATTCGGTGTATGCAGTCTGACCCCCTCAGAAAACAATACGTCCTTGAGGAAATGAAATCAAGCTTCCAAAGTATAATCCTAAGAATATGTGTCCTTGGCCTTCTCTGGAATAGAGAGTAGAGAGATCAAAGATCTCTCACCACTTTTACTGAAGTGAGGAAAAACTTCCATTTGTAATTCATGAGTGGTGACTCCACTAGAAGGTGGCTCAAGCTGAGGGGGGATTGGAGGAATTTAAAAGGGAAGGCTGAACATTCATGAGTTTTGTTTTAGTGAGGAGGTTGTTAACTGAGGTTTCTTTTCATCTAGTTTTAGAAACCACACCGATTATTTTTGAGGTCTGCCCATTTGTTTTCCAATGACTCCTACTCCTAGCCCCCCCCCCACCAACACAAATAATGCCAGAGGAATTGATCTATTGATCATTGATTACTTCATTAGGACACTTGGAAATATTACAAACAAATGCCAAGTTTATTTGGCTGGCCCACTGAGAATCATAAAATACCTACACACTCTAACAAGTGCCTGGGTGCCCAAAAGATTGTATCTTAATGGTAATGACTTTCTTCTTCCCCCAAGTCTCCCTTGAGCTTCTGCAACATGTTTTATCTTGCCTTGGACTCCATCAGTCTAGCACAATTACTTTTCACCAAAATTCTCAATGTTTTCTTACTTGTCAAATTCAGTGGTCGAATCCCTTTGCAGCCATGTCCTCTGTCTTCTTCAAATAATGATGCACTTTAAAGCATGGATGTTAGTTTTCTGTCTAAAACATCCCCTAAAGCCATGTACTTATTGCTCAGCCCACACTGGTGACTGGGGAAAAGAGGGACAACTCCTAGCTGTTGTGGCCTGTTAAGTGACAACTCTAATGAACTGACTCTTTCCGGAGTTCTTCGTTGGGTTTTCCAAGGCTTTGTTGAGTCTGCATCTTAGTTTAATTTCTCCCTCTGCCAATTTCTGCTTCCTTGCCTCCTTTTCACAGGTGTTAATCCCTAATAAGTATTTTGTGAATTATTTCAATCCACAGTTAAGATTGAAAAAATGCAGAGGAATCATTCAAAGCAAATTAAAATTTGGCTTGTAGTGGTCTGCCTAGAAACGTCATCTTGTATACCGGGAACACCTTTACTCACCCTTGCAGGTTTAGACTTCCGGTGCTCTGAACTCAACTTTATCCCCATGCAGAAGGAACTTACAGAAACACGCCATGTGGGTGGATGGCCTCTGGACAATCTTACTGCTTATGAGCTCTGCTCTGACCTTTACACCTAGTTCTAATAATTGAGCATCTACTTTCTTCCTCTGACAGCATCATAATCTTATCGCACACGGGCAACATTTAAGCCCCTGATTTATTCCTGTGATGATTCTATGTGATGATTCCTGCCTTTTTACACCCTGATACTCCAGTTTATTTAGGATTGTTGCCCTGCATGTTGAATGTTTCTAGGTCTTTGGACAGAGTCACTGTAGCTGAACTCAAGCACAGCAGATGAAGACTAACAAACTTGGTACCAGACATTTCCACAGCTGACTCTGGCTAATTTGATATTGTTTGTTTAGAATTCCAATTCCCCATTGCTCTGATGCACTTCACACTGGACTTCTCAGAGCTAAGGATATTCCTTACTGTGAGCCTAGTTTAACCTCCCCTCTCCCTCATGAAATGTAGCTACTGTTGCTTCTTCATTCCTACCTCCACTTATGGGCCCTTCCATTATCAGAGCCTGCCACTCACCCCCAAAATCTAGCAGGACCTCCCCCTTTCACTTTTATTCTTCTCTTCCTACCATTGAAAAATACATTTTCCTCTTCTAATAAACTCTTGGTGACCACATTACAATTTGGCCATTTCACTTCTTTTAAAGACTTCTGTTGTTTTGTTCTGTTTTGTTCCTAAGGGACATTTACATGAGCAACAGAGACCTCTACTGGTTTTTCAGGTTAACTTCCTAAAACGGTCACAATCTTTAATGCTGACTTTCTCTATTTTCTTCTCTATTGTTTGGTGAATGGTGTTTAATGTAATCAAACGCCATTGGAAGCACAAGCCTAGATTTATGTATGTCATATGGGAAAAAAGGATATTACTCTGAGTTCTGAGTTGCAGAAGTGAAAATTCACAGCCAAACTAAGGAAAGAACATTAAAGAAAGAGCAGATGACAGATAAAGGGGGGGCAGTTTCCGGATAATATAGGTGAGGCCAATGTGACTCTCCCTATGAATAATTCAGGAAGTGTAGATGATTCCCACATAAGGCACCACCCAGTGGAAAAGCGGATTTACTACTTGAATATCACAAATGTTTGCTTACCTGCCTACCCTGTTTTTGATGCAGCAAATTTAAACTGACAAAGTTTGTTATGAGTGAATGTGCTGATACCCAGCAGATGATTATGGATAGTTAATGAAAACATTTCATGAACAATGACTTCCAGTAGAACTACTCAGGTATTCTAGTTACGGTAGCTTTCTTACTGGAGATATATCCACTTGTATGGAAAAAAATAAAAAGAAGAAAGTTGAAAAACACCTCTTGGATTCATGGATTTCTATGACTTTTACATAAACTGGGTGGGTGGCATTGTTCTTACAATGTGCAGAAAAGAACCTTAAGAATAGCTGAGGGAGACAGAAAGAGGAAGAGAGATAGAGATGAGAGAGAGAGAGATTGAAAAAGAGCAATGTACCTAAAACATGCTGAGTAAAATTTTGAAAATTCATATTGTGAATTTAAAGCTTGTTAGTGTATCTTTTAAGATTTTTAAAGGCACCCTGGCTGGTGTGGCTCAGTGGACTGAGCACTGGCCTGTGAACAGAGTGGTTGCTGGTTCAATTCCCAGGCAGGGCACACGCCTGGGTGGCCAGGTCCCCGGCTGGGGGCTTTCGAGAGACAACCGATTGATGTTTCTTTCGCACATCAATTTTTATTTCCCTCCCTTCTCCTCTCTCTGAAAATATGTAAATAAAATCTTTAAAAAATTCTTTGATGGAAAATTTGGTCTCTGGTGTCTACAATATGATATTTCCATGTAGTACTCCATAATAAACTTCGTGTAATTACAGGATGACTGTTCCTCAGTCTGAATCTACCGCTGACATTTGTTTCTATTTAGCTTATTTACATAAAACTTACAGAAAATGGGGAGCCCTAGCCTGTTACTAGGCTAGGTGCTTAGTGACAAAATAACATTCTGGGCAGAAACGTCATGGATTAGGCCATGACTCCATGACTGCAGCTGCCCAGTGTTTACTGCACAATGGAACGTGATTCATAATCACAGGTGATAGGAAAAAGCCTGGGTTTACAGGGCCCATCACTAGAGGTTGGCGTTAGTATGATCCTAATGAGCATTTTTTGTCAAGTGGCAGATGACATATTGGGAAAATCATGAGCCTGGGTATCTGTCCTAGCTCTACCCCTCATTTGCTGAGTAGTTTAGTGCCTGATTTTAGCATCCTCACGGGTAGGCCAGGAAACATAGACATTAAATAACACAAGGTCCTTGGGCATGGAAATAAGAGAAGTGCTGATAGGCAGCAGTGAGTAATATTGAAAAGATTATATGCAATTTTTTTCATAGTATAAGATGGGGAGACACACATGTCACTTTTGGTTTTGCTGAGGTATTAAACTATTATTTATTTGCCTGAACAATAATTATGACTTTTAAGAAAAAGGATGAGATTGATTACTTTTCATTGTAGCCCAGGGCAAGAAGTTATGCTATTTTTGTGATGTAATTTAAGTTTTTGAATCACACTGACTGAAAAAATAAATTCTGTCTAAAAATCTGGAGAGGCCAACAAAGCAAGGAGAGACGGCTGAGAAGCTGTGGTACTAAATAGCAACAAATATCAGCGGAACTTTTGTTACGGGCTACCATGCTCTTTACCACAGCTCTTCATGAATGCAGAGCAACTGAAATGATATTGGTCTGTTTCTAAGAGAAACGACACCAGATACCTCACAGAAAGTGTTTTCATAAATTTATATATTAACAAAAGCACCCATGTCCATATAACTTTATAATCTTGCAAGCAGTCTCGCCTGGATAGAGTATTCTATCCACATGAGAAGCTGTGAGTTTTACAAAGCAAAATCAGTACTCAAACAACATAATGAAAATGCTGAAACTGGGCCTGGGGTTTGTTTACTCATTTTCTATGTCTTTCTGCTGCAGGGACACACATCATTCAAAAGAGAAGTACTCCTGTGTTGCTACCATGTAGGGCATCATGGTCCCTGTAAAATTTTCTCCTGTCAATGCTGGGGCTGAGGGAGACTAGATAGTTGCTTCCCTGGCCAATCTGCAAATACCCAGTGACTCTCTCGGTTAAATCACCTCCAGTACAAGAGTAAATGTGGTGCAGCAAGAACAGCTCTGGTGGAGTAAATAGAAAAGCACAGAACTGCTGACAGGAGGTGAAAACCAGGAATAATTATTTTTATATTGACTAGGAATATACTTATTTTGACACCTTCCTGATTGTGTCAAGATGGGGATTTGCAGCTGAACTTGGGATTGACTAGCCACAGGATGATTTTCAGTGCCTCTATTCCCATCAGTAGATTATTTCTTGGCATGCCAATATTTATTCTGTTGCTGGGGAAATTCCTTGTAGCTAGTTGTCTCCGTTTGATGCTTATCAGGAAGGATTTGGGCCAGCCTTGTGCTCGCAGGGCTCAGGAGAGTAACTTTCATCTTTCTGCGCTCAGACAAGCCATTGGGGGATACATCCAGGGCTTCTCACTGCATTGCTTTCTGTTCTTTGCACTGTCTCATTTTTGGCAGTTGAGATACAAGTCTTCAAGGAAAACTCAAAAGATTATTTGAAGACATCAATGCTCACTATATTGAGGTATTTACCATTTAAACCTCACAATCTTATGGAGAGAGACTGGACTGTCATGCCTTTGACATATTTAACCCCCTTATGACTGAAGGTTAACATACTGATAAACGTTCTACACAACTTCATAGAAAGGTGCAAGACTTTAGGAAATTAGAAGAACAGAATAAAGTAAAGGCCTCTGATTGGTGGATCCTGGGTGACTCTAGAGCCATACCCCAAAATGACGAAATGTGAAACTGGTTGCTTACTAAACTCCCATCTGGTCTCCACAGAATATAAAATTATTAGCACAGTATAGTGGCAATAATGGACCTGGCTTGGTATCTGCTATGAAGTAAAAGACATCGAGTATCTGTACATTGAAGTAGAGTGCTACTATTTCAAGTCAAGGCCCTTGCCCTCAATAGTCCTACATTATCTTTCAGAAGAAAAGACTCAGTTGTTGTGAATGTTTTAAACACTCAATGTTGATAAAAAGGATAGATGAGAGTTGTACATTTAAAAGCCATCCTTGTCTAAATTTTAAAGACAGGAGATTAAATTATATTATTTGTCAAAAACCATTTTCATTCATTCAACAAATATTGGTTAAGCACTTACTCAGCCAGACATTCTCCTGGGCTCTCACATGCTGTGAGAAAATAGATCAGACTCCTGACTTCATGGGGCTTAAAAGTGCGCTGGGTGAACGATGAGGCACCTGAAGACAGAACTCTGTGGAGTCACTGTCAAATTGAGATTCTGCTTGTTTAGAAATATTGCTTCTCTGTTTTCAGTGGTTTTCTTCTTTTAATATAGTAGTTTATATTTTATTGTATTTTTTCCATTACCATTTATCCCCCTGATATCCTCTTCCACATCCACCCAACTCCCTCCCCCATGCAATCGCCACACTATTGTCCATGTACGTGAATTCTTTTTTTTTTTTTTTTAATCTCGGCTGCACATTAGAATCCTGGGAGGACTTTCGAAATTTTCAAAGTTCTAGGTTGCACCTCCAGAGCAACCTGAATCCATGGCCACATCCCCATTCCCGTATTTTTAAAACCAGTCTAGGGGTGAGTACAGTAGGGTTGAGCTGTTCCAAAGTGCAGCTAGGTTTGAGAACCAGCGATTGTGGCTTAGTTCAGCGTCTGCCACACAGTGGGTGCTCAGGATTAAAATAAGCCATTGTTGAATATAATGAAATACATAACTTTGCCAGATAGTCCTACAAAAAGGCAGCTACGACTGATTCATTTTGTCTACACTCTTTTTGTATGTTAAAACATAAACTTCTCATAAATGATGGTTAAAACAGAAAATTAGAATTAATTTAAATTGAAACACAAATGCAGACACATATGCACAAAATGCTCACGAATAAAACCTTAGTTCTTCATATTCTATAATCATGGAGTTCCAGTTGCATATATAGTAAAAGAAAGGACCACATTCTTGAAGTTCAGAAAAATAAAAACGTTTGAATGAAAGTTTTCATTTTACGTCCTGCCTAAACACAGGCATACCCATTTTATTGTGCTTCACATTATAGCACTTCACAGATGCTGCAAATGTTTCCAGGGTGTGCCTGTGTTGATGTACTAGATGGAGATAATCAAGAAAAGGCTGATTACTCAATGATCTATTCAGGATCATTAATTAAAGTTGTAAGTTAAAATTCTTTTGAACTTTACTTTTCAGCTTCCATGCAGTGATGTTGAATTAGATTAAATACCATTTTAGTCAGCTAAATTTCTTAACTTCAGTGAAAATGCCTTCATCTATGAACTATTTTTCAAAAATGAAGTACCCCCAGAATTTATATTTTTAGATATATAATATTTGATTATGGTATTCTGAATCTACAGTATTCAAAACCAATCAAACTGAATTGTCTACCCATTTGCTAGAAGAGTATGTACCTTAAGATGTAATAGATTAGTTATATCAAGGTAAGAGACCAGGGTTGGGAGAAATACATTTTTATGTAAAACAGTATTGAAATTGAGAGCAGGCTGACACTGATCAGAAGGGAGAGGGGTGGGGATAATGGGGGAAAGAGTGAATGGTTTACCGGAACAATTATGAAGGACACATGGACAATAACAAGGGGGGGTGGAAACAGAGGAGGGAGTTGGGGAGGGCTGGAGTGGTGGGGAGGGGTGGGGGGAAAAGGCAGAAAACTGTACTTGAACAATTAAAAAAAAGGCCAGTACAGAGAAACTGTGTTGCTTATTTTGAATAACTTTCTTTTGGCCACTTTTTTCTGTAAGAGTAAAGAAGAAAGAAATATAACTTTTTTCATATCTTAAAAATATGTGACCTTTGCTTTAATTTAGATAATAAAGACTTTAACCAAAATCTCTTAGTTTCATTCTTTTAAGGGCACAATTAATTCAATAGTTGGCATAATACTTTCCATAGAAGTCTTCAATAAATATTTACATAATGTGCATTATTTTCCAAAGTTAGTGTGATCTTAGTTTTAAGAATTTAAACTAGTTAATGATTCCATAATACTCATAGGGATCTGGGTTATATTCCTATTAATTTTCTTCTTCAAAATCTAGTCAGCTTTAGAAATATTGTATTCTACTATTAGTTAACTGAAATAATTTCAGATATCATAATATTTTAGGAATCAATTTATTAGGGGAGGAGGGATGGCCATCACTGCCTATGTAAAGTTATCCTCTAAGAACCTAAAGCTTCTGGTTTTCAAGTTCTTCACTTATACAATGGGCATGATCCTATTTCTTTTATTCTATTTTATTTATTTTTTATTGTATTTTATTGATTATGCTATGACAGTTGTCCTGCTTTTTCCCACTTCCCCCCCTCCACTCAGCACCTCCCACTCCCTCAGGCAATCTGCCCACCATTGTTCATGTCCATGGGTCATGCGTGTAAGTTCTTTGGCTTCTCCACTTCCTACACTGTACTTTACATCCCCATGGCTATTCTGTAACTACCTACTTGTACTTCCTAATCCCCTCACCACTTCACCCATTCTCCCACACCTGCCTCCCGTCTGGCAACCATCAAAATGCTCTCTGTATCCATGATTCTGTCTCTGTTCTTCTTTTTGTTTGCTTAATTTGTTTTTCAGATTCAGTTGATAGATTTGCATTTTTTGACATTTTATTGTTCATAGTTTTGACCTTCTTTTTAAATAAGTTCCTTTAATATTTCATATAATAATGGTTTGGCGATGAACTCCTTTAGTTTTTTTCTTGTCTGGGAAGCTCTTTATCTGCCCTTCGATTCTAAATGATATCTTTGCTGGATAGAGCAATCTTGGCTTTAGGTCCCTGTTTTTCATGACTTTGAATATTTCTTGCCAATCCTTCTAGCCTGTAAAGTTTCTACATATTAGGTAGAGCTGCTTTGACTCCCTGTCTTGGTAGTGTGGCCTAATGTAGTAGGAGTCCTGTAGGGTCCAGTGGCATAGCCTCTCCTATCATACAAGCTGGGTACTTGAGGTGCGCCCTTCATGTGGGCTGAGTACACCGTCCTCTTGTAGTTGAGCTTTGGTTGCTGTTGGCAGACCAATGGTAGGGATTTACCCAGGCCAGTCAGCTGCAAGGATTGGCTGTGACCACTGCCAATCAACTTCTGCCCTCCATGGAGGATCAGCTGTGCAGGGGCAGGGTGGTGGTGCTTCAGTGTGCTCTGTGATTGTCCACAGGGTACACTGACCCTGGGGTTTCCTGGGTGGTGCAGGCCAAGGTCCTCTCCCAATTGTGTTATGTCTGAGGCCACCCTGCCTGAGCTGTAAAGAAATCTGAGAAAGCTGCTACTTTTGCTGGGCTCAGAGATTCCCAGGAGAAGCCAAGCTGTGAATCTAGGCTGGCTGCTGCCAGTGCTGGGCCTGGGGCTCACTGAAGCCAGCTGTTGCTTATTTGATAGGATTTAGGAAGTTGTGAAGCCTGAGCCAAGAGCAGTCATTCATATGGAAAAGAAGCTTGGGTGGGCCTATAAATTGGGTAGGGCAGCATCTTTGGGAGTCTCTAAGGTGGGTCAAACAGTTAGCCTGGTTGATAAAGTCTCAGATATGATGCCAGCTTGCAGGCTATGGTGGCGGGGAGGGTTTGGTGAAGGGACAGTGGCCTCTGCTGGCTTTGATGCCAGACACTTCAGTTCCTCCCTGTATACACACCACTGGAGCCTTTCAAGCTACTACCCTGTTGCTTGAGTTCAGAGGGAGTAAGTCTGAGTAGGTGTGGGTTCTTTAAGAGGAACTGCTTGGGGACCCAGAACTTTCTTCCACTGACTTAATCCCCACCGGTTTTTGCAGCCAGAAGTTGTGGGGACTTATCTTCCTGGCATTGGAACTGTGGGCTGTGGGGCCTGGTGTGGGGCTGCAACTCCTTGCTCCTAAGATATCCCTCCTGAATTTTTATCCTCCACATGTGGGTGAGGGACCAGGCCATTCCACATCTGTGCCTCTCCTACCGGTTGGGATGCATGTGGTTTCTTTAACGCTGTAGTTGTCAGACTTCCATTCAACTCAATTTCTAATGGTTCAGAGTGATTGTTGTCTATATATTAGTTGTAATTTTGATGTGGTTGTGTGAACAGAAAAGCTATGTCTGCCTATGCCACCATTTTTACCAGAAGTCTGATCCTATTTATTTTAAATAGCATCACAAGATATAGTTTAATAAATGTGTTCACTCACACCCTATAATAATTGCTTTCTTAATAACACTTTTGTTATAATTACTTGAGGGGCCAATTTTATCCTAATAGCTCAAAAAATATTAAAAGAAGGGTTGATTAAATACATAAATATATTAAGGACAGTAGATATCAGGCATCTTACTGCCAATAGAGAGAATTAAAATATAAAAAGCAGGAAAGTTAATTCTGTGAGGTTTGACAGGAATTGAAATAAAGTAACCTTCTATTTTTAAATTACATATGAATAAAAATAAATATAGTTTTAATTATAAGTATGTGTTTGCGGGGTGTATTTGTGTTTGTGGAATGTGAAGGTAAGATGTAGTGATACACTAGCTATTAGTATGTTAGAGGGATAATAAATGTCTTTTCAATGCTCAAATTTTGACCCAGTTTTGAGGGACAAGGATATTTTCCTATTGGAAGTAAATATGCCATTTCTATTATTGATGAAGCCATTGGAGAACATGCCCTAGGTGTGCTACAACATCGGGCTTCCCAGGATTGAACACACCTATAGGTAGATTTTCCCACTCAGCCCTAAAACCTGCCAACCCCACTGCTGGGTTACAAAGAGACCACAGCTGGGCTTCCCAAGAACAGGCAGATTTCAAATAGAAAATGAAAAAGGGACAAGTTAGGTATGCCCTCTTCCTTGTTCCAAACTTGCTGATCAGATAAGTCATTGCTTGTCAGCGAAAACTTAGGAAGCCAGGGTTGTTAACCTCACAGACAGCCCGGTACAAAATAATAAACCTAGAAAAGAGAAAAGGGTTGAATATATGGGAATGTACTAAGATGTTACCAAAAACAGTGCTGCGGGGAAAATGAAGTGGATGAGGTGTTATTGAATTGTTATTAAAGCAGCAGCTAGAGAAATGTAATCAATCCCTTCAGTTTCTATTATAGCTCAGCAAAGTTCCCAGAATTTTGGATTCCTAGCATATAAACTAGAGAAGTTTATTAGGCCCTTAATGTACCGAAGAAAATTAGACATAAGCAGAGAGGGAAAACAACTAAAGCTCAAAAGGAGAGACAGCTCAATTTATCAGCAGTTACACCTTTTAAGTTCTTTAAAATAAATATGCATACAAATTATATTAACAAAAATTTGTCACAAAAAATCTTATTTAAAATACATGCAATATAAGTTACCATTCTATAATTTCAAGGAGAGCAGTGAGAGGTGCTCTAAAACCCGGAGTGATTGTTTTTAGGAAATGGAGACAGATGACTGCTGTTAGGAATGCCCAGAGCAGCGCTGTGCAACCAGTAGCAGCTATCTGAATGTTACGATGACTCCCTAGTAATGTAAACGTTTCTACAAAGCTTGCCTGGCCAACACAAAACCTGCTGAATGAAGTGAAAATATATTTAATGTGAATGGATAGATCAATCCTTATAAGAAAATAAATAAGGAGTATGATAACAAAAGGGAAGAAAAACAAATAAAAACTTCTTATCTGCTAAAAATTTTCCTTCCATTTAATTTTGGTAACCAGGCCGAAAAATATATTCAAAACTTAAAAAAAAACAATAACTCTTGGGTCAATTTTTTTCCCTAATATTCTCTCTGGTGCTTTGGCAGTCCACCATCTGTAACCAAGAGCGTGTTCTTGATTGAAAATGTCTGTGGCTCCTTTTTGAGTCAAACTAAAAACATTTGCATGTGAATCATGCAGCCATCCTAATGCAATCCTGAAGGAGACCTTTTTATAACTATATCTTTCTTTGAGTTCTATGGAATAAAGAAAGTTATACAAATCATATTCCAAGGAAATCAATGAATTATTTTTCAAGCAACCATTCACCATTGAAATGACCTTCTTTTTAGTTAAACTTAATAATCATTCTTTTTTTATCTCTTTTCTTACTTTCTCTGTGAATCTATGCATTTCAATTTTTAGGGATGGCTGAGGTTAGGAGAAAGAAACTACAAGGAATAAGTTGGTTCCTTCAAATGCTTTCAATATTCTTCGTTAAAATCTAAATTATGCCTTATCAAAAGAAAGAAGTTTCAGATTTTCCCTTTACATTTATATAAATTGGTCACAATAATTCTTTGCTGAGAATAAACACTCCTTCTTATTCTGAGCCATGGGTGCATCTCTAAGTTCAATGTGGGTTATTTATGCTAAAGGATATATATATATATACACACACACACACACATACACATATATACACATATATACATACACATATACATACACAACACATATATAGTGGGTATTTAAATTTAAGTAATGCTTGCTTGTTTGAAAATGGATGCTTGTTTTTGCACAAGTTTTATAGTGAAGCAATAGGTTAATAGCTACTGCTCTTTAGCTTATTAATTAAACAAGTAAAGAACTTTGTGTTCAGCCTCTCTCAGCATATGGGCGTTCTTGCAGGGCTCACTAGAGGCTTCAGAAACCCCCTACCTCCAAGTCTTTGCATATGTGACTTCCTCACTTCAATATGCTGTTTATTTTTATTAAAATAGCATGTGGTTTCTCAACAATTAGAAGGAATAAATACATCTGAAACTAATGCAGAGCCTTCTCTTGGTCTGGGCCCCACTCAAGCCTGTGCACCTCTGACTTACTCAAAAAAAGGCATGGGTCAGAACCATATTTGATGTGTGATATGTTTTGTCTGTGAAACAAAGGCTCAAAATGTGCTCTGTACTTTTCCCAGTCGCAGGAAGTGTGAGTTGCTATTACTTGTTCATGATCTTAGAGCTGATATCCTGATAAAACCTGAACCACTGTACTCTTAAAAGTTTCATTAACTGACAGGCCTTTGAATTTCCATAATGTTTATCTGCCACCTTATGGTGTATATATATGCTACATTAGGTCTCCTAGGGTGCTCATCACTTTCAACTCACTAAATCCAATTAGCGTGAAGTCATGGGCAGAGTGGACCAGTGTAACATTCTTTGAGATATTAAGATGCTCAAGGCCCCCCAAGTCACATTGTGACAGAGTATGTAAGACTTAACATAGCTGAGAGAAAAGAGTTCATTCACATTGCTCTGTAAAGTACAGTGTGTGTTCTTTCCTGCAGGCAGGAATAGAGAACTCATTCACCAGATCAATAGTATGTGAAGCACTCTCAGCTGCATTGATCAGCATTAGTAATCAGCTACAATGTGGGAAATTCCTGGACTAGTCACCGGTAGCCCACCATTATTTGCCATGTTCTGATTTTTTTTTCAGGGCCTAGATTGAACAGTGATGTTATGAGCATTGCCACCCCAGCTTCTGTCAATTAATTTTGCTTCTCTTTTCACTGGGATGGGTTGTGGGCTTTTTTATGGGCTTCTACTTGGCCATATTACAATAATGATTCTTACTCCATAGGTCACAGAACCACAGTAAGTGTTCAGCCAGGCAGTAAGTTTGTCCTGTTTATGTGGTCAGATCAGGAGGAAATAACCACAAATGGGCCTATGGACCTAGTGGGCCCACTGCGACATAGGCTTTGGCCAAATTTTATTTATCACTTCTATAAACCTATCCCCACTTTTACCAGAAAACCATGAAAATGTTTTTGGTGACTTTCTTTCAGTTCAACTCAGATCACATATTTAATATTCCTCAGATGTCTGCATATTCCTGTTTTCCTACTGCATGGTTATTCTGCAAATGGCTCAGACTCCATTTGTGAAAAATCAAAGGGATAATCAACAATGATATTGTAGTTACATTCATCATGATAACTGGATTGCTCTTCAATCAATAGCATGAATGGAATTGAATCTGGATATTGATTGAATGATGACATTTTTTTCATTGCAGCAGCTGATATAAAGCTTTTGCTTACCAGGTCTTGATTTTCTAAAAAATATACAAATTAAGCAATCCTCTACTCCATTGTTCATTTATCTCATGCTTAAGACCACTGTGATGTCTTAGCTTTCAGCACTGATCTTTGCAGATCTAGCCACCCTGGCTACAAAGCACGTCTTTGCTCATGATGGAACCTACAAGTACTTTGCCTCTGATGGTTTAACTGTTGTTATCTGATCCCTGCCATGCTAGCATGCTGTCAGCTTCAGTTTGATTAAGAAGCTCAGCTATTTGCAGCATTTCAACCATTCACTCCTACTCTCAAAAATGATAAGGGAATGTGCTCTATGTTCTCCAAGGGGACATGTTATGTAATGTGTTTAAAGGTCTGAAGTTGAAAACTATTCTAACATAACCACTTTCCTGAACTCTCTGATGCCTTCCTTGATATGGTGATAAGGAAGTTTTAGCATCTTCACTATTCACTTTAGATGTTCACCATGTCTAAGAGTGGGGAAAAATGGTTAAATAGCCAACTTTCAATTGTCTCAGTAGTTCTTGCCAGAACACCAAATTTTAAGTCATGGGTGAACACATATGCTAATAAATTCTTTCTTATTTATTATGATGATTTTTGACTCCCCAGTCCAGGCTGAGTCACCTTGGCGATTTGCAGTTTAGCCAAATCCTCTGCATGAGATGTGATTCATGAGCGGACACATTGTCTTGCATAGCTGCAACCTTCTGAATCAATCATCTGAATAGAATCCATGGAGGAATGTTCAAGCTTAATGCGAAATTGGATGCAAATTTGTTGCTCTATTCTCTCAGTCATTTTGAATGCGATGGCCACACAGTACACATGCTCTCTCTATAGCATCTACTGCCCACTGACTAGTACAGTGAAGTCATTGTTCACGCATGCACATTGCAGTCCACTCTCCTTGGCTGCCAGGTTATACTGATGTTGCACAAATTGTTCTTGTTATAATAACAATGGTCAGATTTCTTCTGGACAGACCTCGTACATTAACTTGCTCTGTTGGCTGAGAGGGCCCAGAAGTAATGACACCCTATAGTAATAAACCTTCCTCTCACTAGATCTTAGGTTCTAATACCATTCCCCTATAAGAGGACTCATGACTCCTTCGAAAAATAGATAATTCCATGGTGTGAACAGAAAATATATAAGATCACCCTGGAGCATCATATAGTTCCAGAAGTTTATGAACCATCCCGAAACAAACAAAACAAAGTAAACCCCCAAATAATAGGAATGTGTCAAAAGTACATGATGTCAGCTAAAGGAGTTTTCAATGATCAAACCTGGGAAAATTTGAGCAACAAAATAAATACAAAAGTATTAGATTAAACCTAAAATATAAAGTTACTATCCATTAATCCATACTAATAGAAATATGAGAAAAATATATGGGGGAATAGACAACTCTTCCATGCAGAATAATTACAAATACTTTGTGTAGATATTCCACTCTTTACATATGCCATCTGTAGAGACCTCCCCCCAAAGAGCGCAGTGTGTGGGGAGGTGTAAGTGCGGCAGAGAAACCTGACAAGCACACTGCCTCAGCCACAGGAGCGAGGTTCACATCAACAATGTAAGTCAGGTTATAGGAGGTATATTTGATACTATGTTATAAAAATGGTACTTTGCTTCTGTGGTCTTCCTTCCCCAAACCCTCTCCAGTCTATTCATGAGACAAAATGTCAAATTTTAATCAGGAAAATCCACAAAATATATGGCCAGTGCCCTTCAAATGTCAAAGTCGTAAAAAACAAACAAATACAAGCATCTGAGAAACTGTCACAGCCAAGAGAAACCTAAGGAGATCTGATGACTAAATGTAATGCAGTGTCCTGGTTGGGATCCTGGAGTAAAATAAAGTCAACAAATACAAACTAAGAAGCTCTGAATAAAGTATGGTCTTCAGTTAACAATAAAGTGTCAATAGTAATTTATTAATTTTGTGAAGTGTAGCATACTATTATAAAGTGTTAATAATAAGGAAATGGGTATCGAATACACAGAAACCTTTTCTGCTTTTACTGTCTTTGCTACTTTTCTAGAAATCTAGAACTATCCCAAAGTAATAGAAATCATATGTTTTTTACATATTAGCACTGGGTAAATCCAACAGTCAAATTAAAAAGCTATTCTATTTAAAATAGCATTAAAAAGAATTGAATGTAAATAAATTTAACAGAACATACATTGATTTGTTCATTGAGAACTACAAAGCATTACTGAGAGAAAATAGAGCAAACCTAAATAAATGGAGAGATACTACATATTCATGGATTGAAAGCCTCATGCCAATTCTCCCCAAATCAATTTACTTTTGTAAAAGAAAAATACATGTGGGGACTTACCCTATGCAGCTTCAAAACAATGTGCTATTGACTAAAACACACACATATGGATCAATGGAAACAGACGGAGAGTACAATGAGCCCTTACATTTATGATCAATTGGTTTTGATAGACGTACAAGATAATTCAATGGAAAAATATAGTCCTTTCAATAGGTAGCACAAGAATGATAATTAAATACTTGTATACAAAAAAATAAACATAAAAATAAATTAAAAAGCCGACACTTCACATCATGAACAAAATTATCTTGTGTTGCTCTGAGGTCTAAATTGAGGGATAAAACTATAATGCTTCTGGGATAAATCACAGGAGAAATTCTTGGGTAACACTAGTGTTTCTCAAACATGTTTTCATGATTATCCTTTTAAAGAGATTTTTAAATATTTTTATGTAACTGTGCCACCCATGAAATTTTAATTTTATACAATAGCCATTTTTTAATCTAGCTAAGATTTTTTCATCCATGAAGAAGAACCTATGTTCACCCGTTTGAGGCTGATATGCCTAATTGAGAATGAATACACTTAGCAAAGGGTTTTTACATACACTGCTAAAGTATAAGCCAAACAAGAAAGACTGCTGAATTGAACTTCATCAAAATGTAAACCTTTTGGGCTTCAAAAACACTGATAAGAAAATTAAAATACTAGTCACAGACTGAGAAACTATTTGCAAATTATATATCTGGTAAAGGACTTGTGTCTAGGACACAAAAAATTTCTTTGAACTCAATAAGACAAGATAAATATCTCAGGTAAAAAATGGGCAAACAAAGCACTTATTATATAGACATTTTACCTAGAAGACATATGAATTAAAACGTGGTCAACATTATTTTAAAGTAGGTAAAGGAAGTTTAACATATAATGAGGTACTATGGACACACATATTTCTATAACATGAAAACAGACAAAACCAAGTGTTGAAGTTGTGAAGACAATAATACGATCACTTTGGAAAATAGTCTGATAATTCCTTAAAAGTTTAAACAAACTTATCATGCAACTCAGCAGTTCCACTTTTAGGACTCTACCTTAAAGAAATGGAAAGTGTGACTGCACGTGTGCCTATTCCGAATGTTCACATTGGCCTTATACATAACAGCCCAATAGTAAAAATAATTCGAATCTCCATTAACTGGTCTACACATAAACAAAAGCAGTGTAACCATAAAATAGAATGTTACTTGGGAAAAAAACAAGTAAAGTATTGACTTACACTGCAATTTGAGTAAACCGCACAAACATTAACCTAAGTAAAAGAAACCAGATAAAAGACTACATAGTATGTTATTCCATTTGCATGAAATATCCAGAAGAAGCAACTTTTTAGAAACAGTGGTTTTTCTGGCATGGGAATAAGTGTGGATTTTGACTGTAAATGTACACATGGAAATTTTTTTGGCTAGTGAAAAAGTTCTAAAATCAGATTATAGCGATAGTGCCATAGTGACCCTGTAAGGTTATTAAAAATTATTAATTATACACTTATAAGGAAGTTTATGGTTTATAAATTTTATTCAATAAATCTTTTTTAAAAAAGAAAACCTGTTAAGTATTCTGTTTAATAGTGTTCTTAATAGTCATGGCCTGTTAAAGATTAGATTTTTTTAAATTCTTAACCTGAGGATGTTTTTTCATTGCTTTTTAGAGCGAGAGGAAGGGAGAGAGAGAGACATGGATGTGAAAGAGAAACATCGATAGGTTGCCTCCCATATACGCCTGGTACACGCCCAGACCAGGATCACAGGCGCCTGGACTGGACTGAGAATCAAATCTGTGACCTGGATATGGGCCATAACCAGAAATTGAACCTGTAACCTTTTGGTTATGAAATGGTGCTCCAGCCAACTGAGCCACACTGGCCAGGGCCAAAGATTAGATTTTTAACTAACAAGGGTAAAAAAAAATAAACTGCATAAAACAATGACAAAAGAGCCCAGAAATCTAAGAGAGTTAAGATTTAGTCAAAAAATACAGTTTATGATCACCCTTAATGGATCTTTCAGAACCTAGAAGAAACTGAGAAACTGAAATGCAGGTAAATGTCAGAGCTGGACAAACTCAAAAGAGCACTGTTATAGTTTCTGTTGAAATCTCCCTGATGGGCTGCGGTTGGGGAAATGAAAAATGGTAGGGCTGGAGTCAGAAACACTGCCAGACTTACCGAAGGCCAACCACCAAGGAACAAGACTGTGCACATAGTCAAAGCTCAAAGTAGTCCCCTGCTTCTGCGAGAATAGAGCAGAAACAGCTTCCTGACCAGAATCTGGACACACACAGAATTGCCTAGAGTCAGATTGCAAGTCCGTGATAATGTCCGAAAGCAGAAGTTCGGAAACTTGTGCCCCTTGTTGAAGCTGAGGCAAAGAGTGAGGACAGAAAAAACTATCGGAAGAGCATTCTGTGTGTGTGTGTGTGTGTGTGTGTGTGTGTGTGTGTGTGTAAGAAGGAGTGGAATATACATTTCCAAAATGACAATAGAAACCATGAGTGAAAATTAGTACGACAGATGAGTTGTTGTCTAATCTAAAATATTGATGATCCTATTTTTTTCATTCATAGAATAGATTTTTCCCACTAAGAACAACACTTAACATTACAGAGATACTTTTCTTTCCATAATAATCAACTTCTTTTTTCCCATGACACATGTTCACACAGCAGTCAGCTTAGTCATTTTTTTTTAATTTAGGATGGATATAATCTCTTCTTGAATATAATGAAGAGAATGAGAAAAGTATTTACTGGAAGATCTAGATAGACTTCGTTAATTTGTTCATTCCAACAGAGACCTCTGAGGAGTCAGAGAAATCCCCCTCATTGAGAAAAGAAAAGAAAGTTGACATGTTATGGGAAGGTAGAAATATGTACTTATTAAAGAGAGTTTCATGTAAGTAATCACCTGATAGTTTTTGAACATCATGAAATTTATTTCACAAGAATTTCCTAATTTCTCTATATTTCTCAGAAAATAAAGAAAGTAAAGAGTTTTTCCCCTGGGGCAAGCGTGTTCGTGGCTGATCATCCAGCCCAGAAGCCCATGGTATGAAAGCAATTGGTTACCGAGAAGGTTTTGTAAATTCAGCTCTTTTGTACTTTGGAGAATGTATGCATTAAGTCACTTACCGACAAGCTAAAATACAAAGAAAAACAGCAATGGTCTTTTCAAGTGCAGCAAAACTGAACATCCTATTCTTTGCTGAGAACCACAAAGGTCTGGGAGCAGAGACTAGGAGATAACAGGTCTTCACAAAGTGAGGCTCCAAGTAGCAGAATTTCCTGTACTTTATTACCTTGGCCAAGGTTCTAAGTGCATGATTTCAAATAATAAAATTAGAGTAGTCCTCTCCCAAGTATAGTGAATAAAATTACTGAATATAGAATGAGCACAGTTTTCAGAGGGTATGAGACAGCTGGGTGTTTATGTTTAGAGTATTATCACAATAGTTTCAAAATGTAAAGTAAATATAATAAGTCAAAATTAGAGTTGCATTTATAGTTTTGACCCATTGGTGCTTTATTAAATGCTGGTGATATAGGTGTCCTGAAAAGTGATTTTCTTTTGTTCACTTTCAGTATTTCTGTATCATTACTTAAATGTTTTCTCAAACAAATAAAATGTAGCTTGGTTTATGTTACTCTATATGAGAATTTTTTTCTTAATGTAGTAATTTAGTCCTTTACAGGTATCGTGAATACTCATGTTTTGTACTTAATCCTTGTCAATTTACTGTTTTTTTAATGATTTATAAACCATCATCTGTGGCTCCTATGCAATGGGATATTAATAGGAAATAGTTTGAACAAACTCCACTCATTAATGTGTCCATGTAAACAATCACATGGGTTTTGAATGAATTGTTTGATTTAAAGTCCAGAAACCCAATTTACTGAACCTTAAGAAAATTAATTTTGGGCCCCAGTGCCACACCGTAGGAAGGGTGAGAACAGCCCACGTCTCCGGTGGACTATAGGACCCCAAAGTTGAATTCCTGAGAGTCTGTCCTTTGTGTCTCTTTTCTCTGCAGGGTGGTTTTATTCCCTAACATTACAGAATGTCTTCACCTATAGAAAGACAATGTTCATGGGCAGCTCTGGATTGACATGCGTATAGCTGATGATCAAAGAGGAAAGGGCCTCTGTTAATTACCCATGTTTAAAAATGTCAGAGTTGCTGACTAGGTCAGTTTAAACACCTGCCCAGCCCACAAGATACTCTCTTGTTGGTCATATGAGGTAGGTGGCTGAGGACATTCGGGGGTCATATAATGACCCCAGTGACCAGAAGGGCAGCATTCTGTGACTATCACACTCGTTCAGAAAAAAACAGAGATGGGCAGACACTAGTGAGACAAAATAATGGATAGATTTTATATATGTTATATATGTTTATATATGTTATATATGTTTATATATGTTATAAATATATAACATTATCTTCTACCATAGGCATAATAATAAAATGTCATAGCATATTTGTGAAAGCTGAGTGTGGAAAACTGAAGGAATTTTGAAATCTATCTATCATCTATTTATCTAATATTGTTATATATCCATAATATTATACATCATTATTCTCCATAAGTTATAATAATAACATGAAACTCATGGCACTTTTGTGAACGCTGAGTGTGTAAAGGGGTTTTGAAATCCATAATGCAGTTTGCTGCATGAGATTGTCCTTCTATCATGGTTATATGGTACTTAAAATATAGCAGTTACCTTTTTGAACACTAGGGGGCAGTCAAGTATAATTAACCTGTAAAAATTCTGAACGTACAGTTACTAAAAATAAGCCTAAAACTAAGCATTATTAAAGTAGCTTTCAATAGGCAGAAGGCTAAATGTAAAATGATTTAGAGATATCTGACTGTCCCTAGAAAAATAACATAACGTTTTAATAATTTCTACACAGGAACTCATTCACTCTTTCCAAAGCATGTATGCTAGATATTCAAATTTTTCTTGTTTACTTTCCTTCTTTTAAATAATAGCATTGTTGATTTATAATTTACATAACATGAAGTTCACTCATTTAAATTGTAGCATTCATTGGTTTTTGTTTATTTACAGGGTTAGGCAGCCATCACCATAATCCAATTTTTTAACATTTTTCTCACTCTGAATTGTATCAATTAGCAGTCACTGCACATTTTTTACTCTCACCCTTCCCTCTCCAGCCAGCCTTGGGCAATGAATGACCTTTCTTTCTCTGTAAATTTTCCTGTTCTAGATATGTGTCTAATATTTAACCAGAGCAAATGGAGTTAGATTGTCTTTCAGAGAAATCATCATATGACCAGGGCTTTGTAATAGAATGATGTGATTAATGTGTGAGTGTTCTCACTGCTCACTCACTCATTTTGTGTGCCTGTAATACCTGTTCGTGTATGTACTGACTCTTTGCCAAAGTAGCAGAGTTTGTACCTTACTGGAAGTTCAATATGAGTTCCTTTAAGTTATATGAAGAAGAAACTAAAGAGTTAGATCTGGATCTCATTACTTAAGTATTCAGCCAGGTCAAGTAAGTTTGTGTTTCATATAACAACACCAGTAATCATCAATATTTATGAAAAACAAACTATGTACCTGGTAGGGTTTTAAGAATTTTACATGCATTAATATATTTTAATTTGTAACCAGATTTTAATAGAATAAAAATATCAATCTGAGAAAGATTCTTTGAATGAGATAAAGAGTATAAATGAATTTTGAAAGCTCTAATAAATTGTGATACATTATACTATTACTCTAAATTAATTACACATGATCCTACTCTATAACTTTAGCTGGGAAGTATAAGAGTTCCAATTCAAACTTAGGCAACTTGTCTCCTAGCCCTACACACAGCAATATAAACTCACATAAATTCATGCAGTATGTGGTGTCATTTTAATTAACTGTTGTACTTTACTCTTGGTACACTAACCTAAATATGATAAGAACTCATCACCTATTTTTAGAATAAATATATTTTTTTTGTTTTAGAAGTATTCAGAATTGAAGAACATTGTCATTTATCCAGTTTTTATCTTTTATTTTCCAACACACACTTAAGGATGAAAAACATGGTTTCCTTAAATGACAATTTTCAAAAAAGTTATTCCATATTTAAGCTCCTTAATAAAACTACATTATGTAAAAGTAGTTATATTGTTGCCCTGGCTGGTGTAGTTGGATTGAGTGCTGGCCTGAGAACCAAAGGGTCACTGGTTCGATTCCCAGTCAGGCCACATTCCTGGGTTGTAGGCCAGGTCCCCAGTAGGGGGAGCATGAGAGGCAACCACACATTGATATTTCTTTCTCTTTCTTTCTCTCTCTTTCTCTCTCCCTTCCCCTCTCTAAAATAAATAAATAAAATATTTTTTTTAAAAAAACTACATCAAATAAATAGTTGTATTGCAGAAAATGACTATTTACCAGTAGCTGTAGCCTATATATTTACTTTTGAAATACTCAAGATGATCTTTAGAGGTCAGTCCAATGAAGGAAAAAGATCATGAAATAGTTAAAATGCAGTATGACAACCCAGGTCATTTGCCAAGTCAAAGAGGGAACATCTAAGTGGGAGGGTGAGTATACATTTTGGGAGATGGATTGGAAGGGTCTTCCTGGAATAAGCTGCACCAGAACAGAATTTTGAAAATAAAATGTACTGGAAAGATGGAAAGAATTTTCAAAGTCACTCAGAATTAGATCATTAATGAGGACTCAAGCATAGCTAAAGCGTAATGCCTGTTGGAGAGCAGGTCATAGTGAGGCACAGAAACAGAAGTGAGGTTGGGAAGGCACAGGAATCCAGGTCATGGACGGGTTTTTATACCACAATTTCAGCCATAAACAGAATCCATTTAAAGACATCCATCTGGAGAGAGATGTAATCAGAAGTATTTTTCAGAAAGGCAGCACTGGTAATAGTTTAAAGAATAAAACTGAAGGAATCCAAAGGAGGCAGGATGACCAACTTGAACCAAAACACAGACATATGGAGAAAAAAACTTTTTGTCTTAGGAGAAATAACATGAGTAGGCCTGGCTATGTTTGGTGACTCATTCAATACAGGATAGGGGGAAAATGGGGATTCAAAGCTGATATCTAAGAGTTTTGCTTGTTCAACTATGCAGCAGGTGAAAGCATTTAATGATATGGAGAATTCAAGACAAGGAACAGGTTTGAGGGAGACTGGGTTGAGATAAGACCAGATAGAGTAAATTTCAGCTTCCACTGGTACACTTAAATGGGGGTATTCTATCAGTAATTTGATATGAGTATAGAGGCAGAAGATAAATTGAAGCTGAAGATAAAAACTTTTCAGAGACATTAGCAGATAGATGATGGTCGAAGTCATAAGAACAGGTAAAACCTAGTTGAATGCCTTTATTCATATGTCTTCCTGGCCAGGTCCTGGTCATTCTTCATGTCATGGTTCTTGTTCTCTTTTCCATACAGTCTTTCCTGACTCTTTCAGACAGGTGCAGGTCTGAAAGTGTCCATGGTGTCCATGCATTTTGTCATTCTCCATCAGAGCACTCATCAACTTGAGCTGAAATTGTTTGCTTACACGTCTGTGTGTCTGACTGTATATTTTTATCCCCAAATCTTTCAAGCCTCACAAAATTTCTGGCATATAACAGGTGTTCAGAAATAGATCCTGAAATAATCTTTCTGAACCAAGTCCCTAAAAGATTCCAAACATTTTTTAGCAAAATGTAACACTTTGAAAGGTAATGTCCATATTCTAGACTTTGGAATGTGAACTTGTCTGATGTCATGTGTTTCAGAGTAAAAGGACTTGTTTAAAATCAGTAGTGTCTATAATCCTTAAATGTCCAAACTGTTAAAGGGAATCTTATGCTTTTAAATGTTTAATGAAAATATTTCTGGACAACAATGGTGACTTGCTTACTTACCCTTTTACATTCATTGTATTTTGGACCATTAAAAGGATTTCAAATGATTTTAAAAACTCTCAGTTGTTGCAGTCACCCGGCCCGCGGTGACCGCAAATATTGTAGATGGTTCACAAGAGACGAGAGAAACATACACACGGACTACCCAGTCCTATGGAGGAATAGGGACAGCATGGCTACCCTCTCAAGGGGAGGGTGCCTTTGAGTGGCCTGGCCACTCTCTCAAAGGAGAGCGCCCTGAGCCTCAATAGGCCTTTTATTAGGTAGTATTGGGTAGGTGAACAGATACAGAATGTGGGTTCATTGTCTAGCAGAAAAGATCAAAACAGGTAGATAATTTACATAGAGTTCAAAAGTCTCACGCTGGATTTTGGGGCTGGTATCACCTAACAGGTACATGATTAGTCTAGTTTCCTGCCAGAGCCTATACATCTAAGAGCATCCTAGCAAGCAGGTCTCACAGGATTTTACATATCTTATGCCCCAGGTCCAATTCATCCCAGGTGTCCACTGACTCTAGTCTGAGCCTCACCGCCCCTGCTATTTCCGCAGGCCCTGAGTCTGGCGGAGGAGACAAAGGCAGCCAGGAGACTTGGATTTCTCATATCCAGAACAAGGACTCAGGCTATTATCAAAGCCGAGGGGGCAGGGGTGATGTCGATCACTCCCTCACTTCCACAGCCCCTTGAGTCTCTTCCCTGATGGCT
>CM052538.1:64268495-64301562 GCA_028533065.1 Trachops cirrhosus
GAACTGTGCATCTGATAGGTTGGCTCTCTCTTGGTCGCTTAAAAGGATGGGTTCTGGGGTTTTCAATTCTTCTTCTGTTTGAGCCATCTTTTTGCTGTTTTTTTTTGTTGTTTTTTTTTTGTTTTGTTTTGTTTTTTGGTCTTGTTGAGCTCCTGTAGTGAGGGGTGGGGCCTTAGGAGTTCACCAGGGTGGGGCACCCCAGTCTCTGGGTAGTGACGCTGTATGTGGGGTGGGGTCCAAGAAGGAACAATGGCACTTGCTCTGCTCTCTGTAGGACCTCAGACCCTTCCGCCGCTTTCCACAAGCTAACCGGGTCCCTCTGTCACCAATTCCAATGTAGGTGACAGATGTAGGACCCCACGGGACCTTCCTTTTCAGTCAGTGACCCAAAGCTCTATTTCCCGGTGCTGGGACCCTGAGTTGTGTGTAGTGCCTTGCTTCACAATGGCCGCATCGCTGGGTCTGCGGGACTTCTGGCCAAGATGGAGGCATAGGTAGACGCACTGTGCCTCCTCGCACAACCAAGATAGGGACAACAATGGTATAGAAACAAAATAACAACCAGAACTGACAGAAAATTGAAGGGTATGGAAGTCGGACACCCAAAGATTTAAAAATAGACACGTTCATCCAGACCGGTAGGAGGGGCGGAGTCTGGCTGGGTGAGGGACTCGGAGCGGAGAGCTGAGCAACTGGGGCGCTGCGCAAGTCCGCGGCAGGCAGACCCTGGGTGCACCAACAGCAGTGGCTGGTGGGCCCCGGCCAGGGGGTGGTGACCGACATTAAGGTTTTATCCCCAGTGGGAGTAGAGGGTTTTTTTTTTTCTCTAAAATTGTTTTAGAGTATTGAGTGGATGCAGGACTCAATGGCAGATGTCCTGCCTGTTTAACAGAGACTGAGTTGAAAATCAAAGGTTTATACTGTTCACCAGGAACCCCAGGTCCCTAATTAAATCATATCCTTCAGTCCATGGTGAAGACATGTTTCACTCTGTGCGCAGACCTCAGAGAAGGCTTACCCTGTTGGAGAAGACTGAGGGTTTAGAGGGACCACTCACTGTGTCCTACCCTTAACCAAGAGAGCCCAGCCTCATCCTTTACACCTTGCTCTCTGGGGGGGAAAATTGCTTAAGAAATTCTACTTTGCAACAGAAATAGACCAAAATAACAATAATATTTAACCTCTAGATCATGACAGAAAACCAATACCTTAAAATAAATTGTCTAAAATAAGTAACCAAAATTGATAGCTCCTATGGAGATCCATGAGAGAATGTTAAATAAAAGGGAAGTTATTAAAATAATTTGTTGACTTACAGAGAAAAAGAAGAAAACTCATGCTATTAAATAATTTCAATGAGTTCCAACATAATTTGATAATGTACCACTACCCCTGGTGAAAATTGTTAAGTTTGGAATAGATGGATCTTTGAATGATATATGTCAAATAACTCTAGCAAAACTGGTCCTTAATCATGAATATCAGAAAAGTTTCCAGTACAGGCAGAAGTATAACAAAGTGCCTGTTGTTCTTGTCACTATTCAACATTACATTAAATGTTTTTCCTACTGCAATAATAAAAAAAAATGGAAGAGACAAATTGTCTTTTTATTCTAGACTTATAAAGAAACATAAAAATAAAAAAACTAAAAATCTTAGATGAGTTTGAGAATGTGACTGGATGCAAGAATACTATACAGAAATCAATGTTTTCTACCTATTAGTGATTAAAATTTATAGAAACAAAAGAAATAAGATTCCCTTAAAAAACATAAAATGCCTAGGGATAAACCTACAAAGAATTAAAATTAAATAATGAAAGCTATAACATTTTATTGACAGATCAAAGATGACAATAAATTGAGAGACACATTATTTCTGCAAAAATTCAATATTGTAATAATTGAAATTCTTGTTCTACTCACATATTAAAACTAACTATAATAAAACTATTTATAAGATTTTTAAATAAAATTTTACAGGTTGATTCTGTAGGTCAGTCTAGAAGGATAACATGTAAAATTAAACCCAAATTATTTAAATAAAACAAAAAATAAAACTATTAAAATATTAGAATAAATATAGAATGATATCTCTGCTTTATTGCACTGGGGAAAATCTCCTTAAATAAGACACAAATCCAGAAGCCACAAAAATTAATGACAGATGTGACTACATAAAATGTAAAACTTTACATGAAGAAAGACTATGATATTAAAAGGAATTTGGGAAGAAGTACTGGCTACACAATATAGAGTGGTGGGAAAAAGTAGGTTTTACACTTGTAATGCAAATAAATAACACAAAAATTAACTAAATATGAGAATAAACTGAGTTTCACATACTCACAACTGTAAACCTACTTTTGCCCACCTCTGCATAAACAGCTGGCTTTTCGGTGAGAATGAACACTTCGGTTGTTCAGCCAGCCGAGATCACCAGCAGTTTCCAGTGATTCCAGCTCTTTATGTTTTCTCCCCTTGGCTTCAGAGGTCTGTGCTGCCCCTTTCTAAGGGTTTTGCCAGAATTTAATTCTCTACATCAAATTCTTCCCCTCTGCTTCTAAGGGTAATTTCTATTTGCCTGACTGATCCTGCTTGATACAAGATTTCCCTGAAGACAGACTGGGGATAACATTTACCCTATTCCTTTTCAAGCAAATTTGTGGGACAGAAGTACCATACCAATAAATGACAGCTTGGAACTTTGACCTTCCACTCTGCTTTCCTGCTTTTTCTGCTAAACAAGATGACTAATTCCAACCACACTTACACATTCATCTTTGGATCCAGCCCCTTCCTGTCTCTCATGACATCACTTTTAATATTTAGAGTAATATTCACAGGCTGCTTAGTTTCCTTCTAAGGTCTTCCAATGGATAATTAATTACCAGGCTCCTCCCAAAATGTAGATTTTATAAAAACACTGCCTAGCAGAATTTTTATTGCATTCTGTGCCATGCATACTTGACTTTACAAGTGTTAAATAAAAAGCACATTATTCAAATTACTGGTTTTTTACAGTAGTTCTTTATTTTTCTTATTGTAGGTTTATAGTTTTTATAGTTCCGTTCCTACTCTTTTCTACAATTAGGAAATGGGAGGAGACAGAAAAAGAGGAGGGGAGACACAGATTTCACTTTCTGCAATTTTTAGGTACATGTTTTTGATTGGACACCACAACTTTTATAAAAAGAGCCTTTTGCCTAGACAGATTTCAGTAAATACTTATTGACTTGATTTGATTTTCACTCACTAATACAGTTCATGTGTTTACTTTCACCTTGCCAAGAAATCAGAGCAAATTGTGTTGTAAGCCCATTTTTTATCCTTTACCTTTTTTCCTTCCCTTCTTGTGAGGAATGTTTCCTAAATCATTTGAAGATAACAAGCAATAAATACTTAGTTGTGTAATGAAGAACAGTCAAAAGTAACACTAAGTCCAGGAAGACCACTGATTACACAGTACTGAGTGAATTGATTTATTTTTCAAATATCAGACAAGCAAAAGCAAATGTCTTGCAAATTTTAAAGAAGCAACAAATTATTCTTATACCTTACCAAAACATCATGCTAAAAAAAGAGCTATTTCTTAAGTGATCATCTTTATAGCAACTCAGAAATCTAAAAGTTATTTACAGTCTACAGTTTAAACTGTTCTGTATTGAAACTAATTTATTCTGGATACCCTTCCATCATAAAACTCTCACATAGAAATTATGCTTGAAATCAAACATTTCTCCAGACATTAGCATCTTTTCCCATGGAAAAAAAAAGCCTACAGAATATATGGATAACCCATAGTATCCAGGAGAGGGCGGTAGAGAGCTTCAATGGTTACTGCTCAGCTGTCTGTTTCTGCAGCTTTAATGTTGTGTATAGAACAATCATTGAGCTGCCAACCCAAATTAACACAGAGATGCATGGAATCTGTTCAGTCAAAGCAACCTCCTTTTTTCCAAAAATTGTTCTTCAGTTAACTGTAGCATATCAAATTATGAAAGGGATATTTGCATGTTCTAAAATAATTTCATATAAAATATGAAAAGGTATAGGAAAGTGTGTGGCCTTTGAAATCGATTTCCTTATTCATCAATATATATAAATTTCTCCACTATAGGAAGCTGCTAAGATATGATCAGATGGGGCTAGACCCAGGTTTCTTCTTTGATATATATTTTGGACTAAGTCTCTTCTAATAAAATGAAATAAAAAATGAGAATTGGAATTGACTTTCTTTTATCATACTTTTCCATTGACTGTATTATAT
The DNA here is from genome assembly GCA_028533065.1 of Trachops cirrhosus. Classification (NCBI taxonomy): domain Eukaryota; kingdom Metazoa; phylum Chordata; class Mammalia; order Chiroptera; family Phyllostomidae; genus Trachops; species Trachops cirrhosus. The sequence continues at coordinate 64,272,765 of CM052538.1, forward strand.
ATTTAAGAAAGATGCTCTAAACAGAGAGAAAAGCACTAAAAAGTCAGTCTTAAAATTTCATAAGTCATTCAAAGAACATTCTGTCTTCTGAATGAACAGGTTATTTGCATTGATTCTCTTATAAAACACAAGAAAATTTTAGAATTCATACATTTTATGTTAAATAAGAATACCATATGCCATTTTTTTAATTCTATTTTTAAATTATCTTTAAATCTTAAAATGAAAGTTTTTATCCTGTTTTCCTGGTTAGGTTACAAACTCTTTACTATGTGCATTTATTGTTTATTTGTTTACCTATTATAAATTAAATAAATTTAATAAATAAAATAAAATAAATATATTAAATAAAGTAGTCATGAGAGCAAAGTTTATAGCACTACAGGAATACCTCAGGAAGCAAAAAAATCTCAAATAAATAACCTAACCCTACACTTAAAAGAACTAGAAAAACAACAACAAAGCCCAGAGCAACTGGAAAGAAATAATCAAAATCAGAATGGAAATAAATGACATAAAGGCTGAAAAATAAAGTACGGAAGTTCAATGAAACTAGGAGCTGGTTCTTTGAACAGATAAACAAGAGTGACAAACCTTTAGCCAGGCTCATTAAAAAAATAGAAGGGGGGTGGACCCAAATGAATAATATCAGAAAGGAAAGAGGAAAAGTAACAACTGACATCATAGAAATACAAGGGAATGTAAAATATTACTACTAAGAATTATATGCCAGGAAGTTGGGCAATCTGGGCAAAATGGATACATTTTTAGATACATACAATCTTCTAAAACTGAATTTGGAATAAGCAGAACACCTGAGTAGACTGATAACAATGAATGAAACGAAAGCAATAATCAAAAAACTCCCAGCAAACAAAACTCCTGGACCAGATGGCTTCACAGGCAAATTTTACCAATTATTCAAAGAAGAACTAATACCTATGCATCTCAAACTATTCCAAAAAATTCAAGAGGAGGGAAGACTTCCAAGTTCTTTTAAAAGGCAAGTATTATCCTAATCCCAAAATCAGATAAAGACACAACAAAGAAAGTAAACTATATGTCAATATCCTGATGAACATGGATGTTAAAACCCTCAACAAAATATTAGGAAACCAGATCCAGCAATAAGTTAAAAAGATCATACACCATGACAAAGTGGGATTTATTCTAGGGAGACACTGTACCAGGGAGACAATGTTGGTATACTATTCACAAATTAATAAATGTGATACATTGCATAAACAAATACTAGATAAAAATCACATGATCATATCAATAGATACAGAAAAAGCATTTGATAAAATCCAGCACAGATTTATGATAAAAGACTCTTAGCAAACTGGGAATAGAGGAAACTCATCTCAACATGATAAAGGCCATGTGTGAAAAACTACAGCTAACATCATACTCAATGAGCAAAAACTAAAAGTGTTTCCTTTAAGATCAGGAAAATGACAGGGATGTCCACTTTCAACCACTCTCATTCAACATAGTACTAGAAGTTTTAGCCACAGCAATCAGACAAGAAGAAATAAAAGGCATCCAAATTGGAAAGGAGGAAGTAAAACTGTCATTATTTGCAGGTGACATGATATTATACATAGAAAACCCTAAAGACCCCACCAAAAAACTACTAGACCTAATATATGAATTAGGCAAAGTAGAAGGATACAAATTCAACACTCAGAAATTGGTGGCATTTAAATATACCAATAAGAGCTATCAGAAAGAGAAACAAAAAAAAATCCCATTTACTATTAGAACAACATAAAAAATAAGGTACCTAGAACTAAAGTTAACCAAGATTGTAAAAAGACCTGTACTCAAAAAAACTTATATGAAATTGAAGAAAGAAATTGAGGAAGATACAAATAAGTGGAAGCATATACTTTATTCATGGATTGGAAGAATCAACAGCATTAAAATGTCCATATTACTCAAAGCAACTATAGATTCAATATAATTCTCATTAAAGTACCAATGACATATTACACAGACCTAGAATATTCCAGAAATTTATATGGAAACCAAAAAGGACCCCTAATAGCCTCAGCAATCTTGTGAAAGAAGGACAAAGTTGGAGCTGGACATACCAATACCTGATGTCAAAGATACTACAAGGCCACTGTAATCAAAGCACCCTGGTGCTGGCCTAAGAAGAGTCATATAGTTCAATGTAATAGAACAGAGTCTGGAAATAAACCCACGACTTTATGGTCAATTGATATTTGACAAAGAAGTCAAGAGCATACAGCAGAGCAGAGACAGTTTCTTCAATAAATAATGTTGGGAAAACTGGACTGGTACTTGCAAAATAATGAAACTAGACCACTAATTTACACCATACACAAGAATAAACTCAAAATGGATAGAAGACTTAATGTAAATTGTGAAACCATAAAAATCCTAGAACGAAACATAGTAAAGTCTCGGCTATCTCACATAGCAATATTTTGGATGCTATATCTCCTAGGACAAGAGAAACAAAGGAAAAAATAAATAAATGGTTCTACATCAAACTAAAAAGCTTCTGAACAGCTAAAGAACCATCAGCAAGATGAAAAGGGAACCCACTGTATGGGAGAACCTATTCACCAGCGATACACCAGTTTAATCTCCAAAACATACAAAGAACTAACACAATTCAACACCAGGAAGATACACAACCCAATTAAAAAATGGGCAAAGGACATGAATAGACACTTCTCCGAGGAGGACATACAGAGGGTCCATAGACATATGAAAGAATGTTCAATATCACTAATTATTTGAGAGATGCAAATTAAAACAATGATGAGATATCACCTCACACCTGTCAGAATGGCCATCATTAATAAATCAATAAACAAGTGCTGGCAAGGTTGTGGAGAAAAGGAAACCCCAGTGCACTATTGGGGATGCAGACTGGTGCAGCCACTGTGGAAAGCAGTATAGATTACCCTGAAAAAAAAATGGAGCTCCCTTTTGACCCAGTGATTCTACTTATGGGAATATATCTTAAGAATCCCAAATAACCAATTCAGAAAATATAAATACACCCAATTTCATAGCAACATTATTTACATTGGCCAAGATCTGGAAACAGATTAAGTGCTCATCAGTAGATAAGTGGATAAAAACATTGTGGTACATTTACAAAATGGCATACCCTGCAGCAGTGAAAAAGAAGAAACTCTTACCTTTTGCAACAACATGGGTAGACTTGGAGAACATTATGCTAAGTTAAACAAGTCAGTCAGAGAGAGACAAATACCATAAAATCTCACTTATAAGTGGAATCTAATGAACAAAATAAACTAATGAATAAAATAAAAACAGAAGTGTAGATACATGGAACAGACTGACAGCTGTTGGAGAGGAGGTGTGGGACTGGATGAAAGATAGTGAAGGGATTATCCAAAGAACATTTATGTACAACCCCTGGACACAGACAATGATATGGGTGTTTACTGAGGGGAGGGGTTGGGACTGGGGGAGGTAAGTAAAGGGAAAAAAGTGGGGACAACTGCAATAGCAAAAACAATTTAAAAAAAAACTAAAAAGTTATCTTTAAGTCTATGAAATTAAAGTTATTCTGTTTTTCTGGTAAGGTAAGAAACCTTTTACTATATGTATTTATTATTTATGTGTTTATTTATTACATTATTATGTAAATTTTATGTGCATTTTTATGTGTATTACTGAGGAGTAGAGAGAACATTTACCAAAGGATTTGAAAATCTACCTGTGGATATGACCTGGATGTTTGTATTGTATACTGCTGAAAATTTCACAATACCTCAACGTAAACAGATGGAAGCAACAGAAAACAGCTTTAGCTTATTTATATGTTAAAATATTTCACTTAAAGACTACTTGCTTGTAAAATCTCTGAGACAGCTGGAGACACAAGCCTGGAATAAAAGCAACCAGGAATAACAACTGTGAGAACACTGGTACACTGGGGCCGGGACCACATCTGAGGAATGACACATGGCCGAAACAATGCCAGTGACCAGTGCTGTCTGCTGGAGCTAGAACTAGCTGTTTCTGCTGCCACTGTCTTTGTCACAATGGATGCCGTGCATTCATGCTTTACTGCATCACCAGCTTCTCTTTCAAGGACTGGAGTGGGCTTGTTGATAACTGCAGCCTAGAACATATGCCCATACCTGAGCTGCAGGGGAAATAGGGATAACAAAAATTGTAATCATCAATGTTGTCATAGTGATAAATAATCTGTGTTACCTCAGGTGTGGATTCCCCACTGATGAAAAGGGTTGTCGCACCAGGTGACAAAAGCAATGACATATGTCTACTACACAAACTCCTCTTGCTTCTGAGATTCAGCAAATATTTATAAATTGTACAGAGACAACAGTATAGTGATTACCAGATGGAAAGGGTTGTGAAGGGAGTAAAAAGGGTAAAAGGGAAATAAAATGGTGATAGAAGGAGACTTGATTCTGGGTGGTGAACACAATACAATACACAGATGATGTATTATAGAATTGTACACTTGAAACCTATATAATTTTCTTAAACAATGTCACCCCAATAATTCAATAAAAAATTAAACATAAATAAATAAACAATAAACTGTATTCTAAGTGCTTGTCATTAATGTAGTTGCTGAATATGCAACTGTGAACTCAACAGATAGATTCCTAGCATTGTGGAGTTTATATTCAGGCAGAAGAGGAAGAATAAAACAATAAACTCTATAAGTTAACAAAATACATATTTTGTTACCTGGGGGGGAAATAAATGGTAATAATTAAAGTATGTCAAAGTAAGAGAAAAAACAAGAGATGGTGAATGGAAAGAAGCTCTCACCTAACAAATCCGCCACTTCAAAAAGGGCCAACTCAGCCCTGGCTAGTGTGACTTGAGTGATGGCCTGTGAACCAAAGGGTCGCTGGTTCGATTCCAAGTCAAGCAAGGCACATGCCTGGATTACAGACCAGGTCCCCAGTAGGGGGCACACAAGAGGCAACCACACATTGATATTTCTCTCCTTCTCCTCCCTCCTTTCCCCTCTCTCTAAAAATAAATAAATAAAATATATTTTTTAAAAAAGGCCAACTCAAAGTCTCATGGAATTGCAATGCAGCACTAAGTTAAGGAATTCTAGGTCATGTCCATTGCTCCTTTAATTTAACTATTATTCTTGATTTGCAATTCTATAAATTTAACTATCAAATAAACAGTAAACAATTGTTGGGAAACAATTATCAATGGAACTCTTAAGTTCTGCACATTTTGAATAGAAACACTGACAGTTTTGGATTCAAATTTCATTTCCATGCATGTTCCTATATCAGACAAATTGAAAGTTAAATACCTCTTACCACTGGTGCAGAGGTAGATTTATTTACTGACCAAGATAATAAAAATAATGCCTCCCACTGGAGCAAGTGTTGAGCATATTTGTGAATAGCCACTTTACAATATATATATGGGTTTCCAAATTTGGGGGTCCTTAGTTTAGATGCAAACTCACTGCGTAGCAGCATCCACTGGGCCTCTGCAGTACCCCTGAGATTTGGATGGGGCACAAGAAAAATGATGGAGACATGAAGTTCAGGACACTGGCTACATTATGAGAGACAAAGTACTTTGTATCTGACCCAGGAGTTTCATGTCTTCCATAAGTACTCATGAGAATCCTCCTACTTGTTAGCTAGCAAGTAGGGGGAAATTCCAGATACCTTACAGTTCTTCACAGTAATTATCACTATATTTATGTACTTTTAACTGCAGTCAGAACACTTAACATGAGCTATACTGTCTTCACTAAATTTAAAATATAAAATATAGTAGTAATTACAAGCAAAATGTTGTATAGCAGATTCCTAGAACATAATCACTTTGCATAACTGAAAACTTATACACATTGGATATATAATATATAATATTTTATATTATATATAATATAACAGAGTGAAACAAAGAGGAAAACAGAGACTATTAGTTAAACAAGATAAACATTGGCCTAGCACAGCAAGGTAAAAACAGCATGTCTTTTTTCTGCATCTGGCGTTGAGGCCATTGTCTTTTATAAATTCCCCCTTCTAATATCTTTTGCCTTCACCTGGTTCCCTGTGAGGCTGCAGTTATTTGTGGACTTAAGTGGCCTGACCCCTTTTTCTTGAAAGGGTAGAGTTCTTAGCATATATCGTCTCCTCTTCCTACATCTCCTCCTCTTACCTTCTGTTTTTAATCAGGTTTATTCAGGCATGATTTATTCAACATAAAACTCACCTTTTAAATGTGCACTTTGATTTTACTGTGACTGTTGTAACAATCAAAATATAGAATAATTCTATCAGTGTAGTTTTCATTATGCATATTTGGTACCTACATCCTTATCTTCACAGACTACTGTGACTCAAGTTACACTGGTACTAACTTAACCAACTCTGGCATCACTGCATGCCATGAGCTGCCAGAAGCCCATTATTTACTACTATCTCAGTATCCACTCGACCCAGTCAGGCCAAATAACACATATCAAATTCTACCAACCTCCCTAAAATTCATAATCTGTGGTACCTATTTTTACCAGTTTTATGAAGTTTTTAATTGTTAATTTAAATAGGGAAGGAACTTTAAAAAGGATATTAGATATCTCATGGTTACTGGTACTAGGGATTATGACTTTAGTATGTCTTTTCGGGGTATAAAATCCTGCACATAACAGGTGTGGTTTCAGTTTTCAGTGTTTAGAGTAAGCATAAAGGGTAGATTGTTTCTGTTTTTAGAAGTTAGAAGTGCAAACCTGCACTTAAAAAAAAAACCTTCAAATACTGTTCTAGACACCCATATAGGGCTACTATCTATTCTGTAATATGCCAGCCATCTCTAATAATGAATAATATCTTAAGTGTCTCTACAAGGCACCATAGATTTTGTTGACACAAAAAGTTGGCCAGATTAACGTGCCTCTTTATATTCCTATTCTTCCTGAGCTCTCTGAAATGGCTGTTAATATGTCATTGCTGCACACCATATTGAGGGCAAATCATAGCTGCATTATCTTAAGATGCAGGTGCCCATTTCAGAGAAAACTAATTGACAGTGAGAAATAATCAAGAAACCTTGAAAAAAACTCTTCACTTTGAAACACTGTCCTAACACCCTATGAAAAGAAAATTATGATAAACTGCTATTGCTATTTTTTTTAAGCAATGCCCAAGGCTAAACCATATGGCACAGGGGGATAGCCAGAAATTGGCTCTCAGGGTTCCTGGACTACCACCTTCCTTTTCTAATTTTTCAACCCCATAATTAGAAATGATTACCATTTATTCTTAAGGAAAAATACACATTTTAATAGGTGGGAAATTATTTATAGATATGTCTGCTTCCAAGGAATTTGGGTTTGTTTTTTTAAAATATATTTTATTGGAATTTGGGGTTTTAATTATGCAAGGTTGTAAGTTAAATGATTCTATGGGGAAAGTGTTGCTTAGTAAAATTCTTCCCCAAAGAGGAGCAAAATATTTTCAGAAAATATATACTGATTTAATAAACCAGTAAAAATATATTAACTGAAACCACTTCTGAAATAGCAGAGTAAGGGCCTCCAAAAATCTAATCCTCTGCAAAAGCAACAATAACACTGGGAAAATGGTAAACATTAATCTTTTTAGAATTTTGGAAATTTATCAAAGATTTCAACAATATGAGAAGCACTTATTTCAGAAAAATTACTTACTCTTACAAGAAAACATGCTTTACGGCATTTAGCTTATCCAGTTCTCATTACATTCTCATTAGTTCTGCCATAGCCTTAAAAACACAATAGCTTCATGACCATGTATTGTGAAAATTGGCAGCCTTGAAGCCACTGAATAGTGTAAATAGGTTTGATATTCACTGAAACCACAATCACCAGAGCTTTGTCACTATCTGACCTGACAGTTCATAGAAAAAGCCCTATTCTCAGGGTTTACCTTTATCTGACCTGATTCAAAATTCTTTCTGTGATAACAGTTCTATCTCAGAACATTTGTCAAAACAATCGGTGACAATATTTTTACATCACAGCTGCCTGAGGTGTGATGCCAGTTGGAGCCTGACCAAAAATCATTAAAAAGACAAATTGGGAAACCAGATATTTGACAAGGAGTAGGGGGCTTTAAAGAACTCTAAATGTTCCTGGGAAACCATAAGATCATATGCATGTGAATGGAAGTGATGATATCCAGGAAAGACCTAAGAAGGTCTTAGTGTCTTTCCTGGAGGCCCCATGCTCAGAGGAAGTGAAGTCAGAGGGAGAGTTGTAAACAGCAAAAGCACTGAAGGTGAACCACCAGCATATACACAGTGCCCTTCTGCAAAGGGTGAGAGACTTCCTGGGTAAAATCATCCAAGGTAAGCCCTGTGCAGTTATTAGCTAACCACCAAATTGACAAAGCAGAGACAACAGTGGCTTCACATGGCAAAAAATACAGACTATGCAAAATTAGTTCTCAAAATAAAAAACAAACAAAAAAACAAAAAACAGATAAAGAGGTGAACTTATTTCTAGAGTTGTGACACTGTATTATTAAATTTCCAGTTTTCAATTAAAAATAAAGAGGCAGGTCATACCAAGAAACTATGGATCATACACAAACAACAAAAGCAGTCAATAAATAATATTCCTAAAGAAGCTCAGACTTTAAATTTGTTAACAAAAACTTAAAACATACTATTATAATTAATTAGTTATAACTAAGGAAATTAGACTTACAGAATTAAAAAAATACATGAGAATTACATTATCAATTAGAGAATATCAGTAAAGATATAGAAATTATAAGAAAAAGACTTCCAAGTTCATTTTATGAGGTCAAAATTATCCTAATTTCAAAACCAGGTAACACACTATAAAGAAAGAAAATCATAGGTCAATATCCCTGATGAACATAAATGCTAAAGACCTCAAAAAAATACTAGCAAACCAGATCCAGGAACACATTAAAAAGATCATACACCATGATCAAGTAGGATTCAGTCTAGGGATACAAGGTTGGTATAATATCCACAAATCAATAAATGTGACATACCACATAAACAAAATGATGAATAAAAACCACATGATCATATTAATAGATGCAGAAAAGCATTTGATAAAATCCATAACCGATTTATGATAAAAAATCTCAGCGAAGTGGGAACAGGGAGAGCATAACTCCATGTAATAAAGGCCATATGTCAGAAACCCACAGCCAACATCATACTCAGTGTGCAAAAGCTACAAGTGTTTCCCTTAAGATCTGTAATAAGATAGGGATGTCCATTTTCACCACTCTTATTCAACATAGTACTAGAAATCCTAGCCATAGAAATCAGACAAAAGAAGAAATAAAAGGCATATAAATTGTAAAGAATGAAGTAAAACTGTCATTATTTGCAGATGACATGATGCTGTGTATAGAGACACCTAAAGAGTCTTCTAAAACACTACTAGAACCTATGCATGAATTAGGTAAAGTAATAGGATACAAAATTAATATCCAGAAACCAGTGTCATTTTTATACACCAATAATGGACTATCAGAAAGGGAGACTAATGAAACAATCACATTCACAATTGCTTCAAAAATAATAAAATACCTAGGAATAAATTTAATCAAAATTGTGAAAGACCTGAACTCAAAAAATTGTAAGATACTGAAGAAAGAAATTGAAGAAGATACAAATAAGTGAGAGCACATACCATGTTCTTGGACAGGAAGAATTAACATCATTAAAATGTCCATACTACCCAAAGTAATCTATGGATTCAATGCAGTTCCTATCAAGATACCAATGGTGTATTTCACAGAACTAGAACAAATATTCAAAAAATTTACATGAAATCACAATAGACCCAAATAGCTACAACTATCTTGATAAAGAAGAATAAAGTAGGAATCACACTACCTCATATTAAACTACACTACAAATCCATGGTAATCAAAACAGCATGGTACTGTCATTAAAACAGACATATAGATCACTGGAACAGAATAGAAAACCCAGAAATAAACTCATGCCTTTATGGTTAGTAAATATTTGAAAAAGGATTCAAGAACATACAATGGAGTAAAAATAGTCTATTCAATAAATGATGTTGGAAAAATTGAACAGATACATACAAAAAAAAGAAACTCAAACACCTTCTCACATCATGCAGAAGAATAATTTCAAAATTAATTAAAGACATAAATTTTAGACTCAAAATCATTAACATCCACAGAGGAGAACATAGGCAGTGAATCACAGACATTTCTAATAGGAATATTTTTCTGATATATTGCCTCAGGCCAGGGAAACAAAAAATAAACAAATGGGTCTACATCAAACTAAAATGTTTTTGCACAGCAAAGGATACCATAAACAAAATGAAAAGACAAATCACTAAATGGGAGAACATATTTGTCAATAACACACCAGACCAGATAAGAGGAAAATAGCCTATATTTGCAAAGAACTTATAAAAGAAAACATAAAAAAAAATGAACCATCCTGTTAATAATTGGGCCAAGAACCTCAATAGACCCTTCTTCAAAGTGAACATACAGATGGCCAATAGACATGAAAAGATTCTCAATGTCACTAATCATCGGAGAAATGCAAATTAAAACCACAATGAGAAATCACCTCACACCTGTCAGAATGGCCATCATCAATAAATTAACAAACAAGTGGTGGTGAGGATGTGGAGAAAAGGGAACCCTTGTGCACTGTTGGTGGGAATGCAGACTGGTGCAGCCACTTTGTAAAGCAGCATGGAGTTATCTCAGAAAATTAAAGTGGAACTGCCTCATAACCCAGCAATTTCACTTCTAGGAATATAGCTGAAGAAACCTGAAACACTAATTTGAAAGATGAGTGCACTCCTATGTTCATTGTAGCATTATTTACAATAGCCAAGATTTGAAAGCATCCCAAGTGCTTATCAGTAGATGAATGGATATAAAAAATCTTGGTACATTTACACAATGAAATACTACTCAGCCTAAAAAAGAAGGAAGTCTTACCCTTTGGGACATCATGGATAGGTCTAGAGAGTATTATGCTAAGTGAAACAAGCCAGTCAGAGAAGAACAAATTCCATATGATTTCACTTATGTGTGTAATCCAATGAACAGAATAAACTAATAAAATAGAAACAGACTAACAGGTACAGAGAACAGACTGGCAGCAGTCAGAGGGTAGGGGAGTTGAGGACTGGGTGAAAAAGGTAAACAGAGTAAGCAAAAAAAAAAACCCCTCATAGATATAGACAACAGTATGGTGATTACCAGAGGGAAAGGGGTTAAGAGGAGGAAGATGAAGGTAAAAGGGCGATAAATAATGATGGCATGACTTTGCATGATGAACATACAACACAATTTGTAGATGATATATTATAACTGCATCCTACATAATTTTATTAATCAATGTCACCACAATTAAATATTTAAAAAACTTTCTGAGAAAAAAAGTAATTATAAGAAAGAGCAAAATAGAAATGGAGTTCAAATGTATAATATTTAAATTAAAAATTTACTAGAATGTCTCAGCAGCATATTTAAGTTGGAAGAAGAATGAATCAGTGAATTTAGGAATAGGTAATTGAGATTTTCCAGTCTAACAGAAAGAAAAATATTTAAAAAAAATTAATTGTCCCTCAAAGATCTGTGAGGCAAAATAAAATTTACCAATATATGAGGAATCTCAAAAGAAGAGGAAAGGACAAAATATTTGAGAAGATAATGGTCAAAAACACTAATCACTATATCTAAAAATTTCAACAAACTTCAATTAGAGTTAACTCAAAGACATTATACCTTAGCATATCATAGTCCACATTTCAAAAGTCAAAGAAAAAATTATGAAAGTAGTGAGAGAAAAATGACTTACCTTATACATGTTAACTAAGATTAACAGTTGACATCTCATCAGAAAACATAGATATCAGAAAGTAATGGGATAACATATTCAGAGTGCTGAAAATGACTGTCAACCAAAAATGCTATGCAAAATGGTCCCCTCAAAAATCAAACAATATGATCTCCCCTTTAACAGGAACCTAAACAACAAAACAAACAAACAAGCAAAATATAGCCAAAGACACTGAAATAGAAGACAGGCTGACAGTGACCAGAGGAGAGAGGGGAGGGAATTTCAGGGGAGAATGAGGTTTACAGAAACAAATATAAAGGACACAGGGACAAAAACTAGGGGGACTGGAAATGGGAGGAAGCAGGGGAGGGATGGGTGGGTGGGCTAGAATGGAAGTAAAGGACAGAAAACTGTACTTGAACAAGGATGAAAATAAAATTTAAAAAAATAAAAAATAAAATAAAATCCCCCCCAAAAAATCAAACACTAATTTTAAACATCCCAAGAAAAATATAAGGACATTTTTCACTTACAAGTTTACTCTATGAGAAATACTAGGTGGAGTGCTTCAGGTGAAATGAAAGGTTTCTGGACAGTAAATCAAATACAAATAATAAGAATACCAGTAAATATAAATACATAGGGAAATATAAACTATGTTTTTGTTTGCAATGCATCTTTTCTCCTATCTGTTTATATAACACTAGCATAAAGCAATACTTAGAAAACTGTGTTGATAGTTTATAAAGTAAAAACATCTAATCTGTATGGCAATGATAGCAAACAAGATGGATAAGAATTGAGGCTATAAGGGAACAAAGTTTTTGTTTACTGTTGGAATTAAGTTAGTAATAAACCAAACTAAATTGTTATAAAAATAATTTATTCATTTAAATTTTGAAGGTACCATTTAGAAAATAACACAAAAATACTGTAGAAAATTCAACAAAGAATTTAAAATGGTACACTAAGAAATAACTCCAAAATAAAAAAAAAGGCAGCTATGAAAGAATAGAAAAACATAAAAGACATAAGATATAAAGGAAACAAATAGAAAAATAACTAGCATTAAATATTATTTTACTAGTAATTATATTAAAGGTAAATAAATGAAATAATTCAAACAAAAGACACAATAAAATTGATTTTTAAAATAACCCAATTATGTGCTGTCTACAAGAGACCCAGTTTAGATTAAAAAACACTAATGAATTAAAAGTAAAAGAAGTGAGAAAGTTATACAGTTGACCTTGAAAAACATGGGTTTGAATCGTGCAGGTCTACTTACATGCAGGTTTTCTTTTCAACTGAACATGCAGCACAAGGGACCTGCGCAGCTAAATTGACTACAGTTCCATTGACTCGCACAGCTCAAACCCGGGCCATTCAAGGATTAACTCCATGGTTGTAAATACACGAATGTGAAGGACAGACTGTAGTTACATGTGGAGGTTGATGCTCTTAATCCTCATTTTTTTTACATTTTTTAATACACAAAAATATAGTCATTGATTTTGAGAGGGAGAGAGCTGGGGTGGGGTGGAGAGAGAGGGAGAGAGAGAAAGAAACATCAGTGTGAGAGAAAAACATTGACTGGTTGCCTCCTGTACACTACCAGACCAGGGATCAAACCTGAAACTTAGGTATGTGCCCTGATCAGGAATTGAACCCACAACATTTTAGTGTACTGGATGACACTTACTTAAATCAACTGAACCATGCAGCCAAGGGCTACCCTCATGTTTCTCAAGGGTCGACACTACTAGGCAAACAGTAACCAAAGAAAAGATGGTAAGACAAATCTACTGTAAGTATAGATTTTAAGATAGAAAATTTACTAGAGACAGAGAAGAACAGTTCATAATAAAATAATGAATCCATAAAGAGGTCATAATAATTATAAACATATATGACCCTAACTGAGGAATGACAAAATATATATAATTTAAAAGTGACAAAATTAATAAAAAAAGGAAAATACTATAATAATAATTGTAGACTTCACATCATTCTTATAATGATGGATAAAACAACTAGATAGTAGACTAATAATTAGAAAACTTGAACAACCCTATGAACTTACAGAAGTAATAAATATAGAATACTCCACTAAACAATATCAGAACGTAACATTCCACCCAAATGCATGTGGAGCTTTCTTATAGCCCTTTTGTTAGGTCTTATAATTTTAAAGGATTAAAATCTTAGACAGTTTATTCTCGAACCACAATAGAAAGAAACTAGAAATCAGATCCAAGATGGCAGAAGAGTAAGTAAAAGCTGCACAAACCCACTCCCAGGTCCAAACTGGAATTACAACTAAATTGTAGAGATATCATCCTGAATAACCAACTGACCACTAGCTGGAGAGAAGCCATATAACAAAGGATATAAGGAAGAAACCACTTCACTACAACAGAACTGGTAGGGAGTAGAAGGAGGTGCAAGAGGACTGGCTGGGCTCTAATGGATGGCAGCTAAAGTTCTGGAGGGATAGTTCAGTGGCCGGGAGGTTCCTCCTGAGAAGTGTGGGTATAAACCTCAAGCTGGGCTCCCCAGCCTATGACACCAGAGCTGGGAAGGATCCCAGATGACATCCAGCTGTAAAAAGCAATGGGGTTTATTTCCACCAGGGAGAGATAACTGGAGATGCAGAGAGTCTTAAAGGGACAATGCACAAAATTCCATTTATAGCCATTTATCCTGGGCTCCAGCAGAGAGGGGGCAGAGTAGACTAGAGACACATGAGGAGTCTGGGGCTGGTGGCTGTAGGTAAGAACTGAAGGAATAGCCACCAAGATTCTTGTGCTGAGTCATTTCCTATATTGCAGAAGCCATCTTTCTCAGGCAGTGCATTCCCCTCCAAGTGGTATCAGCTTAAGAGGAAGCAATAGCCATACCCACAGGAATTACTCTGCCCCACCCTGTGGAGCTTAAGCTGGGCTGCTAATAACAGCTTAAGGTTATATCAGTGTTTAAGTTTAATAACTGGGGTGGATCTCTGGGAGCTCAGAGACTTTAGCTGACTCTCTTCTGGGCCTGGTGCTAGTAAAAGCCTGCTTTGATGTGCAGCCTGGTTCTTTCTGTACACAAACAGGCACAGCAGAGGGAGCCACATGCTGTGGGTTGCTGATAGCTCCAAACAGGTTGCCCAGGGCCAGTTACAAGCAGTGTCTGACAAAGGCCTACACCGGAGTCTTTGCAGATCTACATAATACACAGAAACAAACACAAAGAGGGATCTAAAATAGGAAGACAAAGAAACAGGCCCCAAATGAAAGAGCAAGAGAATCCTCCAGAAGAACTAAATGAAAGGGATGCAAGTAATTTATCAGATATAGAGTTTAGAGTAATGATTATAAAGATACTCAACAGCATGAAAAAAGGCATAGAAACAATAAAAAAGGACCAGTCAGAAATAAATAATGCAATATCTGGAATACATAATACACTGGAAGGAATAAATAGCAAGATAGATGAAGCAGAGGACCAAATCAACAATTTGGAATCCAGGTAGAAAAAAAAAACACCCAAGCAGAGCAGCAAAATGAAAAAAGTATTTTAAAAAGTGAGGAAAGCTTAAGAAAGCTTTGGGACAAGCATAACAACATCTGCATCATGGGAATACCTAAAGCAGAATAGGGTGAACAAGGGATCGAGAATGTATTTTAAGAAATAATGACCAAAAACTTCCCTAGTCTGATGAAAGAAAAGGACAGACAAGTCCAGGAAGAGCAGAGAATCCAAAACAAGATAGATCCAAAAAGGTCTACACTAAGACACATTATAATTAAAATGGCAAAGCTTAAGGACAAGGAGAGGATCCTTAAAGCTGCAAGAGAAAAGGAGGTAGTTACCTACAAGGGAGTACCAATTAGAATATTATCTGATTTCTCAACAGAAACAATTCAGGCCAGAAGGGAGTGAAATGATGAAAAGTAAGGATCTACAACCAAGGCTACATTACCCAGCAAGGCTATCACTTAAAATTGAAGGAGAAATAAGGAATTTCCTATACTAGAAAAAGCTGAAGGAGTTTGTTAATACCAAACCAGTACTGCAGCAAATGTTAAAAGTGCTTGCTTTAAGAAGAAGAAAAAGAAAAACAGAGGCAAATAGTTTAAAAATAAAATAACAATACATCTGTATCTATCAATAAGCACCTTAAATGTAAATGGTTTAAATGTTATAACCAAAGACATAGGGTAGCTGAATGGATAGGAAAACAAGACCCATAATACGCTTTCACCTCTTACTGAAAGATACACACAGACTAAAAGTAAAGGGGTTGGAAAAGAGATTTCATGCAAATGGAAAGGGAAAAAAAGTTGGGGTAGCAATACTTACACAACAAAATAGACTTTAAAACCAAGACTGTAGTGAATGACACAGAAGGACACAACATAATGATAAAAGTAATAATCCAACAAGACGATATAACCCTAGTAAACATTTATGCACCCTAAACAGGAACACCTAAATACATAAAGCAAATCTTGATGGGCAATAAGGGAAAGTTCAACAGAAATACATAGTAGGTGATTTTAATACCTCATTCCCTTCAATGGACAGATTTTCCAGACAGAAAATCAATAAGAAGACAGTGGCCTTAAAAGATCTACTAGATTAGATGGATTTAATTGATATCTTCAGAGCATTTCACCTCAAAACAACAGAATATACATACTATTCAAGTGCACATGGAATATTTTCTAGGATAGACCATGTTAGGACACAAAACAAGTCTCAATAAATTTAAGAAGTTTTAAATCATATTAAGCATTTTCTCTGACCACAATTCTATGAAACTAGTAGCAATTACAATAAAAACAAAGAAATTAGAAATCAGCATGAAAAGAAAATTTTTTCAAAATATTTTATTTATTTTTAGAGAGAGGGGGAGGGTGAGAGAAGGAGAAGGAAAGAAACATCAATGAGTGAGAGATACATTAATCAGTTGTCTCTCTCATGCCCCCAGCTGGGGACCTGGCCTGAAACCTAGGCGTGTGCCCTGACTGGGAAGTGAACTGGTGACCTTTTGGTTCACAAGCCAGCACTCAATCCACTGAGCCACACCAGCCAGGGCTGAAAGGGCAAAGTTTAAAAATGTACCAATATGTAGAAATTAAACAACACACTCCCCATTAGCCAGTTATTAAATGAGAAATCACAAGGGAAATTAGGAGGTATTTTAAGATGAATGAAAATCAAAGCACAACATACCAAAATTATTAGTTGCAGCTTAAACCAGTCTTCAGATAAAAGTTTATAGCTGTAAAAGCATTAGTAAAAAAGAAGATGCAGCCACTGTGGAAAACAGTGTGGAATTTCCTCAGAAAACTAAAAATGGAACTGCTTTTTGATCCAGCAATTCAACTGCTGGGATTATACCCTAAGAATCCTGAAACACCAATTCAAAAGAAACTATGCATCTCAATGTTCTTCGCCCCACAATTTAAATAGCCAAGTGTTGGAAGCAACCTAAGTGCCCATCAGTAAATGAGTGGATCAAAAAACTGTGGTACATTTACATAACGGAATACTACACAGCAAAAAGAAAGAAAGAGCTCCTACCCTTTAGGATAGCATTGATGGGTCTGGAGAGCATTATGCTAAGTGAAATAAACCAGGTGGTGAAAGACAAACACCATATGATCTCACCTGTACATGGAACCTAATCAACAAGACAATCAATCAAGCATAATAGAACCAGAGACATTGCAATAAAGAACAAGCTGACAGTGACCAGAGAGGAGTGGGGAAGGGATAACAGGGGAAAAGGATAAGGGTTGTCAAGGAATATGTATAAGGGACCCATAGACAAAGCCAAAGGGGGATAGGAATGAGGGTGGGAGGTGGGGATGCCATGACGGAGTGGTGGGGGGAAAATAAAGACAATTGTACTTGAACAACAGTAAAAAACATGTTTATATGGAAAAAAAGATAAAACCAATAAAATAAATTAGATAAAACCAATAACACTGAACCCAAAAAAAGTTCTTACCTTAATAACTTTTCCCTGTACCTTAAGAAATTAAAAAAAAGAAAACAGGGAAGGAATAATAAATATTAGAAGAAAAATAAATGATAAAAAATAAAATGATAGAGAAAAAGCAATGAACCAAAAAGGTAAAATGTTTATTCTTTTACTGATAATGAATAGACTGACAACTGTCTGAGGGGAGGGGTGTTGTGGGGTTCAGTGAAAAATGTGAAGGGATTAAGAAGAAAAAAATGAAAAACAGACAAAGTATGTTGACTACCAGCAAAAAATGGGAGTGGGGAGAGTTAGAAGAGGGTATAGGGGAGATAAGTGGAGATGAAAGAAAACATGACTTGGGATGGTGAACACACAAAATGATATACAGATGATGTGTTATAGAATTGTACACATGAAACCTATATAATTTATTAACTAATGTCATCCCAATAAATTCAATAAAAAGAAAAACAATAGAAAACTTCAATGAAGCAAAAGTTAAAGCCTTAGGATTCACCAAGACAAGAGAGAGTAATCAAATTATTAACATCAGGAATGAAAGAAGGGAGTCACTATTAAACTTACAAGAATAATAAAAAAGAATTATAAGAGAGTACTATAAATAATGGTACTCAGATGACCCAGATTAAATGGAAAAATTATTAGTAAGATACAAATTACTGACTCACAAAGATAACAACAATCTAATAGATCTATAGCAAGAAAATAAATTAATAATCCAAAAAGTTTCCATAAAAAATGCTCAAGCCCAGATGCCTTTAATGATGAAATTTGATAATATTTAAAGAATATTTAACATCAATACTACACAAACTCTTTGCAAAAATGGAAGTAGAGGAAAGACTGTCCCACTAATTCCATAATCCAGTGTTATTGTGATGCCAAACCAAAGACATCATAAAAAACAAAACAAACAAACAAAAAACTAGGAACTAATATCCCTTATAAATAGAGAGAAGAAAATACTTCAAAAAATACTATACACATTATCTGAAAACATGAAAAAATAAGAATTCTACACCACGAACGAGTGTTATTTGTTGTAGGAATTCAAGGCTAGTTAATATCCATAATTCAGCCAATATAGGTCATGTTACTATTATATAAGACAAAACTGTATGATCTTCTCAATAGATGCAGAAAAGTATTTGAAAAACATTCAACAGTATTGTGCTGGAGGGTCTAAACATTGCAAGGAGTAAGAAAAAGTAATAAAATCCAGATTGAAAAAAAAGAATAAAACTATTGGTATTTGAAGATAGCATGATTTTGTATATAGGGAACCATAAGGTATCTACTAAAACCATTTTTATAATAGCAAATTATTTCAGCAAGGTTGTAGGATATAAGATCACTATACAAAAATTAATATATTTCTATAGACTCTCACACTTACAATGAACAATCTACAAATGAGATAAACAATTTCATTTACAGTAGTATCAAAATGAACAGCATACTTATGAATACAGTTTAATAAAGAAAGTTCAAGACTTGTATACTGAGAATTATAATATTAAAACAAAAAGACATTTTTGTTAGTAAATCAGAAAACGTATTGTTAAGATAGGAATACACTCAAAATTGATCTACAGATTTAATGCAATCCCTCTCAAAATCCCATTTGGGTCAAATACATATATTGGGTAGTTCTTTGCATCATTCATATGGAAGTACAAGGGCCCCTGGATGGTTAAAACAATCTTGAAAAAGAACAAAATTGGGTTTTACATCCAGTTCCTTATTTCACAAGCTGCTATAAAGCTACAGTAATCAATACAGTGTGGTTTTAACAGAAGTCTGGACTTATAAATCAAGAGAATATAATTAAGAGTTCAGAAATAAACTAAGTTGTGGTAATTAGAATTTCTCAATGATGCTGAACAATTCAATGTGGGAAACAGTAAGTCTTTTATTTAGAAAGGTCCCCTTTGAACATCCTGATGTTCCAGTCTGGGCCAGTTCCCTTTGACCTCTTACAGAGCCCTGAGGTCCCTCCTTGAAGGAAATCGGATTTTTTTTTTGCCAGTTCCCAGAAATTAGGGATCAATTTCTTGATTGTAGTGAAGGTGAATATCCTTGGTGTGAGTCTTCAGACCGGCAAAGGCCCAGGCAAGTGGGCTGGGTCTTCTTTATACTGATCTTTGGGTGTTCCTATGAATAAGCCGTGGAAGTTGAACAGGGGAGATTTTTCTTCTTTCTCTCTCTCTCTGTTTTTAGAGAGGAAATCCTTTTCTTCCAGGTGTATCCCGAATTGGGTCTTTAAGGCAGCATAGTGCCAAATGCTGTTTTTAATAGACTGAAATCACTTTGAAATATCTTCTTCTGCAACACTGGAGAATTTTATTCTTTTAAAAATACTAATGTAGATGTACATATGTATTTTTAATCCTTTGTTTAAGAGACAATCTTTATTAGGTCTTCACCTCCACCCTCGATCCTGTTAGAGATGCTGGGTTTGCTGTTAGATGGGTTCAAAATTAAACCTGGTAGCATTTGGTAATAAAAGCCTTTTTTAAAAAACAAAACAAAGCAGGATAAACAATAATCTTTTCAATAAATGGTCCTGAAATAAGAGGGTATTCACAAGTGTATAAATAAATTTGAACCAGTACTTCATGTCATATTCAAAAATTAAATAAAAATGTATTACAGATCCTAATAAAAGAGCTGAAACTATCCAATTGTTAGAAGAAAAGAGAAGTAAATATTTACAAACTAGATTTAAGCAATAGTTTTGGCTTCAAATGATATCATCAAAAAAGTAGAACAGCAACCACAGAATTGGAGAAAATATTTGCAAATCATATATATATATGATTTCTTTATATATATAAAGGAATTTTTATTTGAAATATAAAAAAATCTTTGAACTCACAATTAAAAGACAAATAACACAATTAAAAGACAAATAGCCCAATTAAAATAGGCAAAGATTTATATAGATATTTTTCAAAAAATATTTACAAGTGGCCAATAAGCATAAGAGATGATGTTCAACATTAGTAGTCACTAGTGGAATGTAAGTCAAATCCACAACAAGATACCACCTCATATCCATTAACATAGATAAAATTTAAAAACACAAAAGCAAACATAAGAAAATCAAATAACATGTTGGCAAGTATGTGGAGAACATGAAACTTTCCTACAGTGGTTGAGTTTGTAAATGGTACAAGCACTTTGGAAAACAGTTTGTCAATCCCCCAAAATGTTAAACATAGAATTACCATTTGACTCATTCATTTCCCTTGTAAATATATACCCAAGAGAAATGAAAACATATGTCACACAAGAACTTCTGCATGAATGTTCATAGCAACATTATTCACAATAGGCAAAAAAATGAAATCGACTCAAATATCCATCCACTGATCAGTGGAATATCATTTGACCTTAGAAAGGAATGGCGTACTGATACATGCTACAGCATAGATAAACCTTGAAAATATTATGTTAAGTCAAAGAAACATGACACAAAAGGCTACGTATTTTATGGTTTGATTTATATGAAATGGCCAGAGTGGTCAATTCATGGAGACCATTAAGGAGATTAGTGGTTTCCTGTGCTGGGGGATGGTGGAAGTGACTATTAATATGTGCGAGGCTTCTTTTCAGGGTGATAAAAGTTTTCTAGAATTAAATAATGCTGATGGTCACATATCTCTGTGTATATACTGAAACTACTAATTTTTTTATTTTATAGAATGAATGTTATGGTATGTGCATTCTATCTCAATAAAGCTTATTTTTTAAATAAAAATATTAATGAAGATAGACACTGTGATAAGGTTTTTGTAGTAAGTACACCTTAAAGGGAAACATCCACCTGCATAACATGTAGTGTGATACAGTATGTGGGTTCACAGGATCCCTGAAAAATTTCTTTAGCTAAAGAGTTATTTACTGACACTAAATATTTTATTTTACTTCTTGAAATATCAGGGAAACAAGATAGAATGTAGGTCAAAATTTTAAAAGCTTTCCAGAAATTTCAACTTTTCTCCTGAATTTTAACAGAACATGTGGGATCATGACAGCAGCTCTATTTTTCTAAAAGAGTTTGGTAAAATGACTGGCGGGCCTGTTCTAGGAAGGAGTTGAACAACCAGGGATCATCTGGCATTTATTCCTCGAGTCATTTGAGCAGAATTCTGCTGAATACTGGTGACTAGGCACCAAATAAAATATGAACTATACCTTCAGAACTCTCAAAGTATAGTCAGAAAGAAGATAAACCTATATATGAATAATTACAAAACAGTTCTCTAAAACAGTTCTCTATATTTTATGCTGGGGACATCTGCTTGGATCAGTTGAAACACAACTTTCTTTACAGCTAGGCTAGATTTTGTGCTGATATTATAGGTTTCAAGTTAAAAGTAGAGAATTTCAGGGCTAAGGGTGTCTCAATTCTATTTGCAGGAGGTAATGATAAAGAAGGAATAGAAGCAAAGTATACTTTGAGGTATTGGAAATAGGCACGCATCCCTGACAGCTGCAAGTGAAGAAAAATTAGTATCTACTGATGTGAGCTTCTCAATCTGCGCAGAGCCCAAGAGCCGTTAAAGAACTTGGGGCCATCGGAATGCCTACATATGAGTAAATCTTCCAAGCCTCTGAAACAATTCAAAAATGTGTGGCTATACTAGTACCCATTTAACTCGGTAGGCATTAAACATCTACGTGGTACATGTTCTGAGGCAAAAATGAATGAAACTTTCCCTTTGGAAGTTACCAGAACCATCTAACAGGTTGGAACAAGGGGTTAATTACCATACTGCATTTTTTTTTCAGCAAAAAAGATTCCTTCTCAGTTTTTAGAAAGTACTCATTATTACTGAATTTTACATTCATTTTCAAAGTTCAGTTAATAGATATTTAAATTAGTAGATAGCTAATTTATAGATAACCAAAAACCAACATCTTAGCAATTTGTCCATTCATTGAAAACAGGTATCTGATAGCAGATTAGTGATAGTGCCAGCCAGTGAGCTAAAATTATATCTGCTCAATTGTTATTCTACCATGAGAGAAACTATTAAAATAATATAATTTCCTGGCTTGTGGATTTCCATTAAAAAATGTGGAGTGGCAGATACTAGGAAAAATATAGACTTCCTTCTTTTAGTCCCATCCTAATTTGTTCCTGAACTAAGAGGCTAAATTCTTGCTCTTTTTAGGAATGTCACATTTATCCCTAAAATAATTTACTACTGCCTTTCTAAGACTTTTGGGGAAAATGTTGTATACTTTCCAGATGATCAACAGTGCATCTTATCCAAGTACCAGGCCAACCCACGAATGTGTGCTATCCAGTACTTCTCTGTCAGATGACTCTAAAGCTGTATTTTATTCAAAGGGTCTCCATTCTTGAGAAATGGGGACATTTAACTGAAGATAGTTGCTTGTCCTTTTTTCATGTTAGAAATTTATTTTCAGGAAAAGCCATTTCTATTTTATTTTATTTTATTATTTTATTTTATTTTGATTGTTATTCAAGTACAGTTGTCTCCCCACCATTCTTTGCCTCCTGCACCCACCCCCACTACCTACCCTCAATCCTACCCCCATTTGGTTTTATCCATGAGTCCCTTATACATGTTCCTTGATGACACTTCCCCTTCTTTCCCCTGTTATCCCTCACCCCCTCCCCTCTGGTTACTGTCAGTTTGTTCTTAATTTCAGTGTCTCTGGTTCTATTTTGTATGCTTGTTTGTTTTGTTGATTAGGTTCCATTAATAGGTGAGATCATAGTATGCTGTTTGTCTTTCACCACCTGGCTTATTTCATTTAGCATAATGCTCTCCAGTTCCATCCATGCTGTTGCAAAAGGTAGGAGTTCCTTCTTTCTTCCTGCTGTGTAGTATTCCATTGTGTAAATATACCAGTTTCTTGATCCACTCATTTAGTGACAACTATATATAAATAATTTGGAAATACAGCCTCAACTGTTGATTCTTGTCTCAGTCTTGGCCAAGAAATCCTTGTCTCTTTATGAACCAAAATACTGAGCATAAGGATTAAGAGACAAAACAGGTATGACTGCTTGCTGTACAAACATATCTCAAAGGATTATATCTTTAGAATATTTTTAATTAAAAAAATGACTTGGAATAATACAAGAGAGTCCTCTACTTGATAAAATTGTTATTCATTGTGGTATGAGTTGGGAATTCTCAAAATATAACCTAGCTCTTAAAGAAAAACATAAATCATTTTATTCCTATCAAACATCAAAAGGTAAATATAATTTCATTTCTTGCCGTTCATTTGGAAATTTGGTTGACCTGCCTTCCACTATGGTCAAACTTTGATATGAATGGTTTGATCTATTTATCCCCCAAAGTAGTAATATCTTTCTCTGAAAAGTATACTACTATGTGGTACCTTGCTTTTTAAAGCTATATGTAGGTTTATTTTCAAGGGAAAAAAACCTGATTTTTCTTCAAAAAATTTAAATAAATAAATTCTATGTTCTCTAATCAAAATGCACACATTAATTAACAACCACTAATAAGTATCTAGGTACAGTTAAGCCTTGCACAAAATGAGTTTGAACTCTGCAAGTCTGCTTATATGTGGATTTTACAGTCAGTCCTTTCTATCCCAGGTTTCACATCTATGGATTCGACAGTGGATGTGGAGGGTGGAAAGTATGCATTATTCCACAGCCTTTTATATAAGGGACTTGAACATCCTCAGGTTTTGGTATCTGCTTGGATCCTGAAGATAATCCCTTGTGGATACAGATGGAAAATTATGGTTAAGATTTTAAGGAGTCACATGGACATGGACAACATTGTGGTGATTGCAGGGGGTAGGGAGTTGTAAGGGGACTAAATGGCAATGGGAAAAAGACAATTTAAAAAAAGAAAAAAGGATTTTAAGAAGTCAAAAGTTGTATGTGAATTTTCAACTGCACAAGGTTGGTACCACAAACTCCTGTATTATTCAAGTGTCAACTGTACTAATATTTTGGATTTACCTCATCTTTTATAAATTCTGTAGTAAAAGACAAAACAAATGCATAATATAGGAAATATATAAAATTAGTAATAAGACACAAACTGGTAGATGAGCTAAACATGGATAAATGGGCAAAGGGGAAAAAGCACTTCAGTTATGGAAAAAAACATAAACAAGTACATAGACACAGAGTACCTTAGAGAATGTACCTGCTGACTCAGAAATCCTATATCAATGATGAAAAAATAAGATTATTAAAAATATATAAAATATAATTTTAGGCTAATACCCTGTATATATTTTATATCCAGAAACTTATATCCAACTATTCCATAGATGTTTCCCAAAGGGAGATTTTTAGGAGTTATTTCTTCATCTGACTAAGAGTTTCTAATTAGGCATCGACTTTTTTAAAAGAGATTTTATTTATTTTTAGAGAGAGGGGAAGGGAGGGAGAAAGAAAGGGAGAGAAACATTTGTTGCCTCTCGCAGACCCCCAATTGGAGACCAGGCCCGCAACCAGGGCATGCGCCCTGACCCGGAATTGAACTGGTGACCTTTCTGTCAGTAGGCCCTTGCTCAATCCACTGAGCCACACTAGCCAGTGCTAGGCATCAACTGTAAAGAAAAATAAGTCAAACTAAATTTTAAGTCTTATTAAAAAAAACAAACTTTTGAATGTCTTCAGTACCTTTACATACATTTTAAATCTTGCTATTCTTAGTGCCACAAGTCCATGGTTTCAAAGATGCTTTTAAATTGCCTCTTTTTAAATGCATCACTGAATAAACTCTCATTTTGAATGACTATATTAGTAACAGGCAGGTTGTTAATTTAAATTCCTTGTACTGTTGAAAGGAAGCAAAAGTTAATGGCTTATATTTGGTTGTAAAATCTTTTATGGTGACTTAAAATTCACAATCATGGCAACATGATTTAAATTCTAATTTCCTAAATGCCCTGTGTTCTTTTGTTTCTGCCTCATCATTTCTCCCGTACTGCACAAGCATTCTTGGATATCAACTATGTCCTGGGCACTAGAAATGTTAAAAGAAACAGGAGAAGCCAAACACCACATACTACACACACATATACTTATTTACATGTAGGTGACATCTGTTACAACACAAGGTGAGGCAAAAGTAGACAGTTGTAAGTACACAAAACAGAGTTCATCTTGTATTATTTGTTAATTATTATATATTTTCCATACAAACAACTGTGAACCTACTTTTGCCCAACCCCTGTAAACACATATATAAGGGGGATCCCCAGAAAACAGGAATTTATTTATAAAAAATTGTCGTTTAAACTTCAGTCACCTTCAAAATACTCTCTATATGATGTAATGCACCTATCGAGATTTTTTTTCACTGCTCAAAATAGTTTTGAACTCATTGATTTTTATACCTTTTAGTGCTTCTGCCTTTTGTTTGTGTGTTTGTTTTATTTCACCTCTTCTACAGCAGAAAAATATTTACCTTTGAGGACTTTTTTCATCAGGGGAAACAAAAAAAGGTCACTCGGGGTGAGATCGGGTGGATAGAGAGGGTGGTGCATGGGGGTCACACCATCTTTGGTGAAAAACTGCTGAACACTCAGTGCAGTGTTTGGCAGGTGTGCTTGTAAGTTACCCATCATGAATTGGGAAAATGCATTGAAAGAATCTTCAAAAAAAGATTCACTGAAGCCAAACACAGCCTCTCACAACAATACCAGCTGGTACACTGATACAGACAGGTTCCTAGAACACTTACCTGGAGGGGGAAGCCTGTATTACAAAGGGCCTGCCCTCCAGAAGATAATCTATTTTTGGAGGGGGGATTCTCTCATGTATCTAAGCAACACAGGTGTGTGTTACAGAGGTGTCCAACCTTTTGACATGTCTGGGCCACACTGGAAGAAGAAGAGTTTTCTTGGGCTACACATTAAATACATTGAAAGAGGTAATCACAAAAAAAAAATCTCATAATGTTTTAAGTAAATTTACAGTTTGCATTGGGCCACATTGTCATCCATCCTGGGCTGCATGCAGCCAACAGGCCACTGGTTGGACACCTCTGAATATATGATATATGATATGTGCTATATGCATAACATATAGCACATAACACATATAAACCACCGAAACTAAAAGGAGAAAGAAGAATACATGTAAGAAGTAGTTCCTATATATACAAAACATATTACAATTGGCCTTCATCTGGGGCATTTGGAAGGATTTAAACACTTGATAATGTCTGCAGCAGAAAGAACGGAGATCCCATTGAAAGCACGGCTTGAGGAAACAACATGTTCTATGGCTTTATTCCCCTCAGATATTTGGAATGAAACCTTTCTGATATCTTCATTCTTCTGAGAAGCAATTCAATCAATAAAGTACACCATCAAATTTCTCTCTTATGTGTATTTTTGGAGTTTATGAAACTATTGTGAGGCTAGGAGTATTCAATTTTGGGAAGCTTACCTAGGAAATCAACTTGGGTATTTTTAAAATTAAGAATAATTTCTGAACTGAGGTACAAAGGTTGAATAATTTTTCACTTGTAAAGCTGATTGTCAGGTACCTCTAATCAAAGTCTTGATGTTTTGAGTCATACAATTCTCTAGATCTTGCTATATTCATACTTAGGTATGTTCCTGGATTTCTGAGGTACAAAAATTAATAACTTTTTCCTTTTAATTGGATTTTGTACTTTGTTACCTGAAACCCATGAAATCCTAAATAATACACAGGTCTACTGATCTTATATACCAGAGACTATTTGACATCATGATAATCCTTGAAAAGGTTAAATTGTAGCCACTCTTAGTAATTATGTTCCTTTAAGAGTAAGAAGACTTAAAATAATATATTTCTTTAAATTTTATTATTTTTTATTTGAACATTTTTTTTAATTTTTTTTATTATTTTTTTAATTTTATTTATTTATCTTTAGAGGGGAAGGGAAGGAGAGAGGGAGAGAAATATCAATGTATGGTTGCTTCCTGTGCATTCCCTGCTGGGAACTGGCCTACAACCCAGGCATGTGCCCTGACTGGGAATCGAACCGTGATCTCTTGGTTCACAGGCCCGCGCTTAATCCACTAAGCTACACCAGCCAGGGCATTTGAACATTTTTTTAAATGGGTGCAACTTTTTTTGAAGGTTTTTATTTTATTTATTTTTAGAAAGAGGAGAAGGGGGGAGAAAGAGAGGGAAAGAAACATCAGTGTATGATTGCCTCTAATGTGGCCCTCATGGGGGACCTGGCCCACATGTGCCCTGACTGGGAATCGAACTGGTGACCCTTTGGTTTGCAGTCCATGATCAATCCACTGAGCTACACCAGCCAGGGCAAATTTTATTGTTTTTTGTTGCTCAATTAGAGTTGTCCCTATTTTTCCCCTGTTGCTCTCCTCTGCCCTGCCCATCCTCCAAGAAGTCAGGCACCTAAAATCAAGTACACTTGGTAGGGTTAGTCTATAGAACAAGGCCAATCTTTTTTTTCCCCAATTATTATATATATTTTGATTTAATATTATTTTTCTTAATGGGTCACTTAAAACTATATTTATCAGTGGTCAATTCTTTTCTTTTATACTTTATTTTTTTATTTTAATTGTTATTCAAGTACAGTTTTCTGATTTTACTCCCATCCCAGCCCACCCCCCCAGCCTTCCCCACTTCCCTCCCATTTCCACCCCTCCTAGTTTTTGTCCATGTGTCCTTTATACTTGTTCCTGTAAACCCCTCCTCTTTTCCCTTGAAATTCCCTCCCCTCTCCTCTCTGGTCACTGTCAGCCTGTTCTCTATTTCAGTGTCTTTGGTTATATTTTGCTTGTTTGTTTGTTTTGTTGTTTAGGCTCCTGCTAAAGGTGAGATCATATGGTATTTGTCTTTCACTGCCTGGCTTATTTCGCTTAGCATAATGCTTTCCAGTTCCATCCATGCTGTCCCAAAGGGTAGGAGCTCCTTCTTTGCTTCTTCTGCTGCGTAGTATT
>CM052538.1:64302062-64352998 GCA_028533065.1 Trachops cirrhosus
ATATGTTTTCCCATACAGTTGGTTCTCTTTTTATGTTAATACTGTTTTCTTTAGCTGTGCAGAAGCTTTTTATTTTGATGAGATCCCACTTGTTTAGTCTTTCCTTTATGTCCCTTGCTCTAGGGGATGTGTCAGTAGAAAAGTTTCTGCGTGAAATAGCTGAGATTTTCCTGCCTATGTTCTTCTCCAGGACTTTAATGGTGTCACGGTATATTTAAGTCTTTCATCCACCTTGAATTTATTTTTGTGTATAGTATAAGTTGGTGCTCGAGTTTCATTTTTTTGCATGTAGCTGTCCAATTCTCCCAACATCATTTGTTGAAGAGGCTATTTTTACTCCATTTTATGTTGCTGCCCCCTTTGTTGAATATTAATTGACTGTAAAGACTTGGGTTTATTTCTGGGCTCTCAGAACAAGGCCAATCTTGATGACAGAGTCCATCTTACTATAATAGAACCCCTTGAATGTATTTATCAATACTCATTGGCATTCATATTTCCCCAAACATTTAGCATTGCCCTCTGCATAGTAAGTGTTCAAAAATATTTTTCAGATAATTTGAAGATGTCTGTGTTATTTTATAGTGCAAGTAATAAAAATGACTATTTTTGTTAATCATGATTTATGATTTTATGGGTATTTTGCATCTTCACTCAATTTATTTTTAACTCCACTATCTATTGTTGAGAATTCACTTTGTGTCTGACCCTGTTTTCAGGGTTAAGGATTCAAAAAACAAAGGAAAACAAAACAAAGACCAGTTTTGATCCTGAAAAAGCTCCCAACCTAGTAGGGTAGATGGATAGGTTAGTATACAACAGTTTATGGTACGCTGTGTGCTGATCTTAATTTACAGGTGTGAGCAAGTGATGATAAGAGGAGGCCAAATGCCAGTAAAAGAAAAGTTTACTGTTACAGTTTCCACAGAAGCAAGAGGCCTGGCTCCTTGCAGGAGGAACACCTGGCTTTGGTCAGGCAGCAGATGTGGGAGTGAGGGGAACGCCTAGGCCAGAAACTTTTATTGGGGTTTCTGCCAAGAAGGCAAGACAGAGTAATCAGTTCAGGATTGGTTTGTCTGGATAATTTCCACAGGCTTTGAGCTATGGGGGTGCCTCCAGCTGTCTGGCACCAGGCCCTGGGAGGATTAAGCAGGTTACTGCCTCCTAAGTGTTCAGGGCAGACAAAGGAGATGCTGCCCTGGTTAGTGGTACATCAAAGGCATGCTCCTTTGCTTTCTTTAAAAATTGGCTTGCCCAGGAGGGGCACACTCCCTGCTTTTTTAGAGCAAGAAAGGTTTTTTAAGAGGTCAAAACATCTTAATATGAAGAAATTTAAAATGAGTAATACTGATGGCAGATATATGAAATAGACACTGGGCACATTGGATTAGAAAGAAAGGAAATATCAGAAATGGCTTTCCATACAAGTGATTAAGTATATAGTAGCCAAATAAGATACCATGTGCAACAGTTCAGAGGCATGAACCACTATGGAATATTTGGAGGAAAAACAAATAATTTTATTTATCTGTATCATACAGTTCCTATGGACAAGAGACAAAATTGATCATTTCTCAGACTCTAGCACGCACGATAATCACCCAGACAGCTTGAAAGCACAGAGGCTTGGAGCCCACCCCAGGAGATTCTGATTCAGCAGATCTGGGGTGGGACCTGAGAATTTACCCTTCTAACAATATCCCCAGTAATGCTGACGCTGCTGGTCTAGAAACCCCATTGTGAATAGCAAAGTAATTTAGTAATGTGAATGCAAGAGCTATAGTATGAATTAAGCTAATAAAGGTAACATCGAACGAAAAAAAACAGACATTAAAGAGCAAACTTGGTATTATTCCATGCATATAATGTTTAAAGTAGGCAAAGTTAATCTATGACATCAAAAGTCAAGATTATAGTTACCCTTGGGGTGGGCATGTAGTGGAACTGCATAGTATGAGGGAAGCTGCTAGACCACTGGTAATGTTCTGTATCTTTACCTCGGTGCTGGATCTGGGTGCTGGCTATGTGACTGTAGACAGTTTAAAATATTAATAAAGTATTCATATGTGATTATTCCACTTTCTTCTTTGTGTTTCATACTGCACAACAACAAAAAAACTTAAAAAAAAACAATGATGGAGGAACAGGAAAATCCCAGAAACCAGTTACTAAGCACTTACCTTGATCTAGATACCATTATAGATATTGCCAGCAATACAAAGATAAATCTGATGTAGTCACTACCCTCAAATAAATCACAGTTTAATCAGAGAATAAGACACTTTAATAGAAAGATTATGATTTGTGGCAAAAATAGTATCAGGTGCTGCTGGGTTTCAAAGGAGAGAAATATAACTTCTCATGTAGAAGACAGCAAAGGCTTTAATGAGAAAATGGTAGTTGAAATAGGTCTCAGAATGATGTGTAGTTTTCACAATTGATTTGGCTTCATATTTAAAACCACTTTTTTTTCTCTCCAGGGTGTGACAACCGAGCAATCATGTTTCTATCAATTGACAGCTACACGGGCCTTTTATTAGACTCCAGGTTCAGCTGACTCAGTCAGTAGTCACTCTCAATAAGAATTTCAAGTACCTTATACTGCAAATAGTTTAAGAGACTATTTCAATTATATTCTCCAAATATGGTAAAAATCTATCCATTTTACTCAACCTAATGGTTGGAAATACAAAAGATGGACAAGTAAAACAAAAGCTCATTTCACTAATGCAGGCAAGAGTATGAGGTATAGTTTTTCACCCTAAGGTGAAGAACATGAACATTCATCCCTTATTCTATTTCACAATATATGATCAATTATATATATAAATACAGCCCATTTGAAGTTCTACATTATAATAAATGATGGGAGAAAAATACTACATAATAAATTGTCAAAGCAGAGATCACACAAATATGATTATAAATACATTCACTTTAGGCCATTTCCATGAATAACCTTAAGGACAAAATTAGCATTGCACATTTAAATTTAAGTTCAAGGAAATTTACAATTGCACATTGAAAAGCTCCATCCCATCTCATACACTTCTCAAAAGCAGGTAGGAATTTTAATGGCTGTGTTATTCTGTATCCCATAAGTAAATTACAAGAGTTCCACTTTTTCAGCATCTGTGCCAGTAGTTGTTATTGTCAGTATTTTCTATGTTAGCCATTCTAATAGGTATGTAGCATTGTCTTATTTTGGTTTAGTTTGTATTTTCCTAATGACGAAGGATGTTAAGTATCTTCTTGTGTGCTTACGTGTTATCCATACATCTTCTTGAAGTATTTATTCAATTTCTTGTCAATTTTAACTGTTTTTTATTATTTACTTTAAACAGTTCTTTACATATTCTGGTTTAAGTAATTTGTCAGATATGTGCTTTGAAAGTACATTTTTCCAGTCTGAATTTTTTCTAGTATCTTAAAAGTGTCTTTCACAGAGAAAAAGTTTTTAATTTGGATGAAGCTCAATGTATCAATTAATTTTACTTTATGAATTATGCTTTTGGTGTGTTTACCTAACCCAAGCTTACAAAGATTTTTTTGTGTGTGACTAAGACTTCTTTTTTATAAGCTTTAGCTTCAAGATTTACATTTAGCACCAAGACAATTTTTGATTAAATTTTTGAGTAATATGAAAGGATGCATATTTATTTTTTGCATATGTATATCTAATTATTCCATCACCATTGTTGAAATAATATCTTCTCTTCACTGAATTTTTGGGCACCTTAAATGAAAGTCAATTGGCTATATGTACGTGTCTAATTCTGGAGTTTCTACTCTATCCTATTGCTTTGTGTGTCTATCACTTAGTCAATACCACACATAACATCAATTTTAGGTGTTATTAATTGTATTTCCACCATTATCAACATAAAATCAGTGGTTTTATCTCAATGTGAAATGTGATTACCAATTAAGTAAGACAAGTAAAGTCTATATTAAAACTTTTGTTCTTTTGCAAGATTGTTTTAACTATTCTATTTCTTTTGCTTTATCTTATAATTTACAGTCTATGCCAAATTGTCTGTGTACCTGAAATTTATTGTCTATTTTTGCCAAAAATCCTGTTATGGTTTTAGTGACACTTCATTAAATCTGTATATGAGTTTGAGAGATATTAAATTCTGAACAATATTGAGTCTTTAAATACACATGTGTATTTATATGTAAACACTAGGGGTCTTGAAGATGGTGGCGAGGTAGATGGGAGCTGAATCTACTTGCTCCTGCACCCAATGGGAACACCAAGCCAATATTCCAAGGGGCATAATGAATGGCCAACAGAATTCCAGCTGATACAAAGTTTGAAAGCCAAAGGTCGCAGAGGATGCTTAAAAACAGACAGTAAGGAGACTTTGTTGGCCTATGGGAGGGTCCCCAGGCCCTGCCCTGGACACTGCTGCTGCCACTGGCAGCTTTGGAGGAGAGCCTGGGCAGTGATTGTGACTTTGCAGCTCTCTTCCCTCCCAAAGCAAGGAATTCACACACCCATGTCAGGAGAGACCTGGATGAGTAAACTCACTGAAGGGATAAAGACACAGTAAGAGATACACAGCTGGTGGCCTGTGGTCACTGGCTGGGCCAGTACCAGAGAAACTGGGGAACCAGGTGACAACTGGAGATGGGAGAAGAGAAGGGCTTCAACTGGCCGTGACCCAGATACTCTCTGGACTGGTCAGAGAGTAGGTCTGTGTGGAAAGCTGGGTGCTTGATAGGAACAACCTGCCACAAACAAGGGGAATTCACTAAAAAAAAGCTCTCAGCTACTGTGCAAGGGCCTCTCATGCTTAGCCACCAGGCCAGTGAAGAGGGAGGGGCAGGGGCGCGATTTGCTCCCATGCAGGGAACTTCATGGGTTGATCAAAGAAGGGCACCAGGGGCTCAGAGAGGTAGCAGTGGTGCAGAGAGACTTAATTCAATAGGGGAACTTAACTGCCCTGAAGGGACTTTGTGTGCCAAGAAAAACGGAAAAGGAGGGGTGCAAAATGATCCCACTTGGTGTACCTCAGTGACTAATCAAAGGGTTGCACAAAGAGGTAGATTAGAGGCGTCAGCCTGGTGCATATACACAGTGGACTGTGTGGGCCGCACAAAGCTCTGAGGTCGTGGGCCTGAAACTGGGTACTGGTGAATGTAGCCCAGACTGAGCCCCCATCATCAGCAGAAACACAGGAAAGGGAAAAAAAAAAACAATGGAGCCCAGCCTCTCCCTCCTTGCCCCACCTGCAGCATCCAGGAACAGGAAAACCTGCTTCACAGGTTTAAAGTCAGCAGGAGGCTTCCCCACCTCACCCAACTGTAAAACAAAGGGACCTGGAGCTGTGAGAAGACCAGACAGATCCTGAAAGAAGTCAGAAGGTTAATACCAAAGATGAGACAAATTTTACTTCATTATACTTCAGAACTTGCATTTTATTTTTTTATTTTTTTTTATTTATCTTCTTTCTGTTTAACTTTTTTTGGCTTTGTTTGATTTCATTGTTTGATTGGTTTTCTTTACTCCTCCCTTCATACTGCATTTTACTTTTTCTTCTTTCACTTCACTTCTATTCCAATAACACACTACTCTTGAGATTTTACTGTATATTATTTTTATTCAGATTGTATATTTCTAATCATATTATTATTATTCCAAATCATACAGCACCCTACCCTGGTCTTAATCCATTTCACCATCTTCCTGAGCTTTATTACTGTTGTGGTTAACTTTATATTCTCACACACTATGCCAAGTTTCTACCCCTTACATTCACTATATCTCACCATCTAACCTTCCATAAGCACTCTGCTTTCTAAAGTCAGCTCACATTCTTTTTCCTTTCTACTAAGAGTCTTATCTCTTTTCCACTTTTATAAAAAGTGGGTAGTTGGGTGAAATATCACAGTTATTGCTGTACTTCTCCAAAGAACCTCCTATCTGATCTTTAGTTGTTAGTACTTCAAATCCCATAAAATGCTCTCCCACTGTCTTACTCCACTTCTCCTTTGCCCTGCCCCTGATCACATACAAGACAAGGTGGGAGTTGTAAGTACCAGTAAACCTGTTGGAGGGGAGAACCCATCAACAAAGGAGCCACCAACAGGTAAAGATCAAGTACAACAAGAGAGTCCATACAAATGGAAGATAAGGCAACCCTAGAGCACCTAGACAGGGAGATGAAAGAGACCATACCACTGAGTCCCACAGAATTCCTGCCACAGAAGTTCACCCTATGAAGACAGCTGGCAAAGTAGAGCATCAAGAATCACAGAAACAAACAAAAAGAGTCACCTAAAATGGTGAAACAAAGAAATAATCTACAATTGAAAGGAATGGAAGACTCCCCAGTAAAAGAGCTAAATGAAATGGAGGCAAGAAAACTGTCAGATATAGAATTCAAAGAATGGTGATAATGATGCTCAAGGAACTCACCGACAACTGCAGGGAACTGAGTGGGAACTACAATAGTATGGAAAGGGAAATAGAAACTATTAACAAGAACCAGGAAGAAATGAAGAATACAATTTCTGAAATAAAAAATACACTAGAAAGAATTACAAGCAGGCTGGGTGCAGCAGAGCATTGGATCAGTGAGTTGGAAGACAAGGCAGAAAGAAACCTCCAGCTAGAGCAGCTGCACAAAAAAAGACTGAAAAAATATGAAGATAGCTTAAGGGAACTGCAAGACAACATGAAACTCAACATTCGAATCATAGGAATACAAGAAGGAGAAGTAAAGGAATAAGGGATAAAAACTCTCTTTGAAAAAAATAATGACAGAAAACTTCCCAAACCTGGAGAGGAGAAAGCCATGCAAGTTCAAGAAGCACAGAGTGTCCCAATCAAGATGAACCCAAAGTGGCCCACTCCAAGACATATCATAATTAAAATGCCAAGTTTTAAAGACAAAGAGAGAATCTTAAAAGCAGCAAGGGAGAAATAAGAAGTAACATACAAGGGAGCTCTGATAAGACTAGCAGCTGATTTCTCAACAGAAATGTTACAAGCTAGAAGGGAATGGCAAGAAATATTCCAATTAATGAAAAGCAAAGACCTGCAACCAAGACTAATCTACCCAGCAAGTCTCTTATTTAAAATGGAAGGTGAAATAAGGAGTTTCATAGACAAAAGAAGGCTGGAAGAATACACCTCCACTAAACCAGTACTGAAAGATATGCTAAAGGGACTGCTTTAAGAAGAAAAAGAGAGGAACACAGGTACCAAGGGGGGAAAATAAATAAGTACTTATTAATTATAACCTTAAATGTTGATGGATTAAACACTCCAATCAAAAGGCATAGAGTAGCAGAATGGATAGCACTGATACAGGGTGCAGCCAAGAGGGGGGCCCCCAAATAGAGATTTGGAATGGAGTCCAGAACCCAAGGTGTCTGGAAATATTAGAAAATATAAAGGATGAACTCACCCCTACCCCTCACAGGTGTGAGCTGTGGGAAGGAACACATGGAGCAGGAACATGCAGAGCTGTTTTGTACAGCAACAGCTTTGCAGCTAACCTCTGGCATGGTCATTTAACATATCTATAACCTTTAACTGGTTGTATAGATAGAAATGTTAAATAGCTGTGACCATGTTCTGAGCCAGGGTGATGGAAGTTACTTCCACCCAAGATGTAAATGGGGGGCAGGTCCCCCTGGTTACAGCACCTGCATGAGAGCTTGGACAAGGTTGGCTCCATGACATGGGGCCACACCTGTCCAGACTCATGATGGCAGCCCAGTGAACTTGGAGTAATACAGGAATTCTGGCAGGTGTAACTGATTGTAGGGGGAGTTGGAAATAGGGGTACAGAGGAAGATTGTACCCAGACATGGCAGCCATTAGGGAGAGAACCACATGGTTTTGCCAGGGTGGGGACCCCCACAGCCATATGAGAGAGAACCACGAGGTTTTGGCCAGAGTAAAGACCATGCAGTTGTGTCAGTAGAAGAGGACCACATGGCTTTGGGGTGCTCCCTTTGGCCACGTGACCTAGGAAGCAGGAGAAACTATGCCTGGAAGAAGGGTGAAAGGACTCTCACCAGTAGGCCATGAGAAGGTGCCATATGACTTTGGATTAACTGGGGCCCAAAGCTGGAGATCCTGATGGCAACACAGCTGATGGTGCTGGGAGCCTGAATCTACTTCTTGAAGTCACTACTTTAAGTCTGTATAGCTTTAAATAAACATTTCCTTTCCTTTTCACAAATCTCTGGCATTGAGAGACGTCTTTCCTCTGGCCACGACCTAGGAGGGGGTCCTTTTGGTAATAGTATGTCGTACCCTCCCTTTGTCCCTGTTTCTGTAACAGCATGACCCACACATATGCTACGTACAAGACACCCACCTGAGGTACACAGACTGAAAGTAAAAGATTGGAAAAGATATTCAAAGCAAGTGGGCAGGAAAAAAAGCTGGTGTAGCAATACTTATATCAGACAAAATAGACTTTAAAACAAAGGCCATAAAAGAGGCACAGAAGGACACTTCATAATACTCAGGGGAAGAATTTATCAAGAAGACATAAACATTATAAACATATATACACCTAAGATAGGAGCACCCGAATATAAAAAGGGAAATACTGGAGGACTTCAAGAAAGATATAGACAGCAACACATTTTACTAGGGGATTTTAACATCCCATTTTCAAAAATAGCCAGATCTTCCAAACAAAATATCAACAAGCATATTGTGGCATTGAAAAATGCTCTAGATCAAATTAACTCAACTTGTTTTATATATATATATATATATATATATATATATATATATATATAAAGGTATATATATATTTATATATATATATATATATATTTATATATATATATATATACCTTTCATCCCAAAGATGCAAAACACACATTCTTTTCAAATTGCACATGGGACATTTTCTAAGATAGACCACATGATAGGACACAAAATGAGCCTCAACAAATTCAAGAAAATTGAAATCATATCACACATTTTCTTTGACTATAAGGGCCTGAAACTAGAAACCAACCTCAAGGAAAAAACTCAGAAACACTCAAATTCATAGAGATTGAATAGCATGATTTTAAACAGTGAATTGGTTAATAATGAGATCAAGGAAGAAATCAAAAAGTTTCTGGAAACAAATGAAAATGAACACACAGCAGTCCAAAACTTATGAGACACAGTAGAGGCAGTCCTGAGAGGGAAGTTCATAGCAATATAGGCCTATCCAAAAAAGACAGAAACATTTCAAATAAACAACCTAACCCTATATCTATAAGAACTGGAAGAACAACAACAAATAAAGCCTAGAGTGATTAGAAGGAAGGAAATAACCAAGATCAGAGCATAATTAAATGACATAGAGACTATATGTAAACTATATATGTATACACACATACACATTATTTGGTTTATTCATCAGTATTATATAGTTGTAGACAAATTAATCAATGAAACTTGCACATGACTAATTTATTCCTAAATATTTTATATATGTATGGTTTTAATTGGTACTGTTTTAAATATATATTTTTTATTTTTTAATTACAGTAGACATACAATTTTATATTACTCTCATGTGTATAATCTGGTGATTAAATATTTATGTAACATATGAATTGATGACCCCAACAAATCTAATACCACCTGACACCATATATAGTTATAATATTATGGACTATATTCCCTATGCTGTACTTTGTATCCCCATGATTATTTTGTAAATGCCAATTTTTACCTCTTAATATTGTCCCCTTTTTCACCTTTCCCGTCAAGCCCTCTCCCTTCTAGCAACCATTAAAATAATCTCTGTATCTATGGATTTGTTTCTATTTTGTTTGTTCATTTATTTTGTTTTTACTTTCCACAAATAAGAGTAATCATACAGAATCTGTATTTCTTTGACTTATTTTACTTAGCATTATACTGTCTAGGTTGATCCATGTGGTTGCAGATGGCAAGATTTTATTCTTTTTTGAGGTTGAGTAATATTCTATTATATATATGGACCATTTCTTCTTTATATATTTATCTGGTGATAGACACTTAAGGTGCTCTCATACATTGGCTATTATAAATAATGCTGCATTGAACATATGGGTGTATATGTCTTTTCAAGTTAGTCCTTCGAGTTTCTTTGGATAAATGCCCAGAAGTGAAATTGCTGGGTTCTTCTTTGTCAATTATTATAACCTTTGTTATAAAGTTTATTTTGTGTGGTATAAGTATTGTTAACCCAGTTTTTTTTTTATTTCCATTTTCATGAACTATATCTTTCCATCCCTTTACTTTCAGTCTGTGTGTCTTTTCATCTGTGGGCAGCATATGTAAAGGTCTTTTTTTCTTATCCATTCAGCCATCCTATATTTTTTATTGGAGCATTTAATTCATTTACACTTAAATTAATTCTTGATAAATGTGGAGTTATTGCCATTTTATTATTCACATTTAAAAATTTTTTTCTTCTCCTTAAAGAAATCCCATTAACATTTCTTGTCATAGTGATTTGGTGGTGAATAATCTTGGTTGAAGGTTTTTGCTTTTCATCACTTTGAATATTTTGTGCCAATCACTTCTGGCCTGTAATGTTTCTGTTGATAAATCAGCTGAAAGTCTTAGCGAAGCTCTCTTTTATGTAACAAACTGCTTTTCTCTTACTGCTTTTAAGTTTATCTCTTGTCTTTAACCTTTGCATTTTAATTATAATGTGGCTTGGTGTGAGCCTCTTTGGTTTCAGCCTGTTTGGGATTCTCTGTGTTTCCAAAGCATGTGTGTCTATTTCTTTTATTAGGTTAGGAAAGTTTTCCACCATTACTTCTTCAAATAGGTTTCCAATTCCTTGCTTTTTCTCTTCTCCTTCTCATATCCCTATGATATGAATATTCTTATACTTGATGTTGTCTCAGAGGCCTCTTAAACTATCTTCAGTTTTTTTTATTCTTTTTTCTTTTTGCTATTCTGATTGAGTGTTTTTTTGCTACCTTACCTTTCAAGTCACTGATTTGATCCTCTACTTCATCTATTCTACTATTAATTCCTTCTAATTTATTCTTCGTTACAGTCATTGTATTCTTCACTTACGACTGATTCTTTTATCTTTTTTATATTATTTTTATGTTTCCTATCTCTTTGTTGAGGTTTTCACTGAGACCATTGAGCATCCTTATAATCATCATTTTGAACTCTGCATCTGGTAGATTACTTGTCTTAATTTTATTTAGCTCTTTTTCTGGAGTTTTGTTCTGCTTTCATTTGGGACATGTTTCTTGGTCTCCTCATTTTGGCTGCCTCCCTATATATTTTTCTGTGTATTAGGTAGTGCTGCTATGTCTCCCAGTCTTGCTAGAGTAGCCTTATGTAGTAGGTTTCCTGTAGGGCCTAGTGGCACAGTTTGTTTGGTCACCTTGGCTATGTGCTCCAGTGTGTTTGCTGTGTGAGTTGTGTGTGTTTCTCCTGTTGTAGATAAACAGTGATTGCTGACGGAGACTTAATTGTAAGTGAAGATTTGTTGTGTCCACTGTGAAATAGCTGTTGTTCAGGGTTTGAACTGCTGGAGGATTCACTTTGGATGTGTGGTTTGTGAAGGTGGCTGGGTGGTGTTTGGGTGTTTTCTGAAGCTGGCCATTGGGTGTATTATTTCTGGAGCCTCTGGGAAAGCACTCTGGTGCAGGCCAAAGTCAGCTGCCACCTCTGTCATGACCAGGGCCACTTGGTATGAGCTACAAAGTGATCTGCAGATTGTTGTTACTTGTCCTGGGATGGAGGTGCCAGGCACAAGCTAAGCTGCAAACTGAGGCCAGCTGCACTTGTGCCATGTTGGGGCTGCTTAGTCAGAGGTATGGGTCATACATAAACTAGATGCTGCTTGTTTGGGGTTTGTGAAGCTTTCAAAAATTTTGGGGAAATCCATAGCATGAGCCAAGATAAGCTGTTTATATGGAAAAGCCACTGAAAGCAACTTGACTGGGCATGTAAAATGGATGAGTAGGGTCTCAGGGAATCAGCAGGGTAGGGTGAATGGTGTTAGCTGGGTTGATGGAGACTCAGACATGGTGTCAGCTAGTGCATTCAGGCTAGGTGGGGGGTGAGCTCAAAAAAGGAACAACGGCTTCTTCCAGGTCTTTTGTCAGAGAAAACAACTCCTCCAACACTTGCTCTGAAGCCAGATTATTCAGTTATTCCTGGTATGTCCCTGATGCCTTTCGAGCTTCTGTCCCACTGCTGGAGCTCAGAGCCAGTGAGTCTGTGAGTGAGTAAATCTGCAAACAAGTCCTGTAAGAGGAACACCTGGGACTCCATCTGCTTTGCATCTCACTCAGCCACCATCTCCACTGATTTTCACAGCCAGAAGTTATGGAGACTTTTCTTCCCAACACTGAAACTCTTGGCTAGGGATCCTTTTGTGGGACTAGGGCCTCTTGCTCCTGAGGGAGAACCTTACAGCCCAGACATCCCTCCCAATTTTTAACTGACACAGACGGGTGTGGGACTAGATGGTTCCACGTCTCCAACCCTCCTACCAGTCTTGATATAACTTCTGTATATTCTTAATTATAGGACTGCTGTTCAGCTAGATTTTAGGCAGTTCTCAATGATGGTTGTTCTGTGGTTTAATTGTAATTTTGATGTGGGCAAGGGAGGAGGTGAGCAATGCATTTACATACTCTGCCATTTTGACAGGTAATTTCTAATTGGCGCTGTTCTTAATAATTTTATTTTCTGAATGTTCATTGTTAATATATAGAAATAGATTAATTTTATTTCTATTGTTATGTCATGTGACTTCACTAAACTCACTTATTCATAGTAGCTTTTTTGTAGATTCTTTAGTATAGTCTACACAGATGTTGTTTGAGAATAGAAATGGTTTTATTTATTTTTCAATTTGTATCCTTTTTTTTTCTTGCCACTTCTCACTGGCTGGAACCTTCTTAGGGGAAAAGTTTTCAGTTTCACTATTAAATATGATGTTAAATGTGGGTTTTTTGATAGTTACCCTTTATTAGGTTAAGAAAGGTCCCTTCAATTCCTTGTCTGCTAGGAATATTTTATAGTGCATATACCCAAACATCCCGAATTCCTTAAAGCTGTTTAAACCATCCCTGCTGAGGCTTCAGACATGTGAGAGAGGCCATCTTGTATCCATAAGCTACAATATATTCACCATATCAATACTGTGGAGAAGAGATGAGTCTTCATTATGGATTTCTGCCCAAATTCTTGAATGACTGAATCATGAACAATAAAAATATGTTTCTGGCCACTCTGTAAGGTCGGGCAAAAGTAGCTTTACAGTTGTGGATATACAAAATGTAGAATTCACTCTTGTATTACTATTTATTGATTATTGTATTATTTTATATACAAACAATCTTAAACCTACTTTCTCTCCATCCTATATTTGCTCTGTTTGTTTTTTCACATGAAAAACAATTACTGAAACATTTGAGAGTTGAGGAGAGCTCACTAAAGATATTATTTATAAAGGTCTGGGCAGTGTTTTGGGAAACCACAAAACAGGATATTATGATCTGAGGTTAGCAACAGCAGGGCTTGCCCCTGCCTCTAGGCTTGAAGGAACAACCAGAAGTATTATCACAACTCAAAGGTCCAGTTGTATGGACAGTGCTCCTACATAGGCTATGTTCCCCTTGGAAGAGGAAAAAAAGGAACCGAGAGAATAAATTCCCAGTCTCATTCTCTTCCTGCCTTCTGTCTTCTTCCAATACTCCTTAACAGGAGCCACTGGGGCCAATGCACATTTTTTCACACTACTACTTAAAACAAAAATGTTAGCTAACACCAGTGCTCTTTATTCAGAGTAGAAAGATAAAAAGGGGAGG
Source organism: Trachops cirrhosus (assembly GCA_028533065.1). Classification (NCBI taxonomy): domain Eukaryota; kingdom Metazoa; phylum Chordata; class Mammalia; order Chiroptera; family Phyllostomidae; genus Trachops; species Trachops cirrhosus. Next base: position 64,315,875 of record CM052538.1, read on the forward strand.
AAAAATAGCTAAGACTTAGCCTCTGCATTTCCTACTTCTATAGCTGTTTCTGAGGCAACTCAAGATAGATAACTCCATCAGAACTTAGATCCTTCAGCTTGAAGGATTATACTGACAGTGAAAGATTCCACGAGTACTCAAGATACTAATAAAGGGAAAAACTGCCACAGAATATCTCATCACAGCAGAATTTCCACATAAAAGTAAACATTAAAAATGAGTTCAGTGGGAAAAACCTACCTATGATGTGGTTGCTTCCGAGGACTAAGTTCATCCATTTTGCAACTCTGAAATCAAGTTAACAAGTGGCTAATTAATTAGCCAAACAAGGCAAGCTGTTTTTCTATTGTGAACTAATTAATACATATTTGATTGAAGCAGGTGAAGAAATGTGTCCAGATTTTCAAACAAACAAACAAATGAACACCAACAAAATACTTATTTAAGATTGCTAACCTTTCTGTAGGAACAGTTGCTCAGTAAATGGAAACATTGGGAGCAATATCAGGTGTTGATTAAAAAACAAGGCAAACAGATCTGGCTGGTATGACTCAGTGGACTGAGTGCAGACCTGTGAACCAAATCGTCATCTGTTTGATTCCCAGTCAGGGCATATGCCTGGGTTGCAGGACAGCTTCCCAGCAGGGGGCGAGAGAGAGGCAACCACACATTGATGTTTCTCTCCCTCTCTTTCTCCCTCCTCTCTAAAAATAAATAAAATCTTTTTAAAAAAGATCTAAAACAAAGCAAACAGTTTCGAGTCATTTTCTTGGCTTTTGATGAATTGACAGATGCTACTGATACTGCTGAGTTGTCATTATTCATTAAAGGAGTCAATGCCGAGTTAGAAGTAATGGAAGAATTAGCCTCTATGAATAGTCTGTGTGAAACAACTGGAGGCAAAATGTTTTCAGAGTTGAAAAACCACTGATTTGGTGAAACTTAAAGTGAAATCTGCTAAGATATATCACAATTGGTGGTGGTAAAAATATGTGTAGAACAGAGAAAAGCTTAGCTGGACAGATTTCCAAAGCCTGTGAAAATGTAAGAGGTGTTTAAAGCCTGTAGTTATTCACTGTAGTATTCATCAGCAGACACTTCGCAGAAAACTTGAGTCTATCTTGTATTACTGAATGATATTGTGAACAGTGAAATTCAGTCACTCTCATGGACTTAACCATTGTTAATTCTGTGAATTTTATCCAAAATGGTTGAGTATCCCAATTGGTCCTACCTCCTATACCAGCAATTTGATAACATCATAGCGGTAAAGTTTTATTATGAATTTTTGAACTCAGGATAAATATTGAAATTCATTTGAATAAGAACTTCCCTAACCACTGTAATGAGCACTAAATGGTCTTAGAAATAAGATTTTTCTGCACACTTGACATGCTTCTTAATTAATTCAACCTAAAATTGCAAGGCAAAGTAGTGCTTGTATGTGAAACATCCTGCAGTAAACTCATCGCAACAATCAATATTTAAATCACAAGTAATGTCAAGCTGTTTGATTCATTTCTAGTGTTGTCAATAGTTAAAACAAGAAGTGAGATCTCCATACCCACCCAGGTTTGCACAGAATATATTTTCCAAGCTCAAACTACACTTCCAGCAGCATTTTTATTACCTCAGTGCAAGTGCAAAGATAATTTCCATATTTCACAATCCACTTAAATTTGCAATTGAGGAGTTTCACCTCACCTTCAATTGGAACTGATTGATATGAGGTGGGATGACATGCTAAAATAACAATATCAGGTAGAAATGTAACAGAATTCTGTAAATGCCTTTGAATTGATGAATATGCTAAATTACAGTCATATGCTTATAGAATGATATCAGCATCTGGCAGTAATATCTGTATAAAAACATTTTGAAGATAAAATACATAAAATCTCATTTCAGATCAGCACTAACAGATGAACATTTCCAATAGACCTTGATTATAGAGAACACTAACTCTGAACTCCAATTAAACAAAATGTTACCTCTTCCAAAAATAATTCTATTCTTTATATTAATAGACTTATATTACCAAAAAATGTTACTCAAATACTGTTATTACATTTAGACTATTGTCAATAAAAATTTGTGAAAATTTATTTACTCTCCTTTTTCATAAGTGTGTATATAACATTCTTACCACAACGTGCACTTTTTGGCGAGCAATGAAATGTCCAGGAGAAGAGGCTGACCTGTAGATAGATCATTTTGTTAGCCTTATTTTACTGATAGCTTTCTCAAAGAAGATGAACTCTGGTTCTGTTTTCAGAGGTTCAGCCACAAATTTCTCCCACAGATCACTTGTTAACATGCTTCTACTTTTTCTATTTTTTTTCTTTTTGGTTAGGCTTGTAACAAAGGGGTCAGACCAAATCACCAAGAGAAGGCAGAGGGCAGGGAGAAAACCCCAAGGTGAAATTGAAAGTTAGAAGTGGCTTGCCCTCCTTGTGAAAGGAGGGGCAGCCAGAGAAGGGAACTCATGAAGAGCACAGGAGGGGAGGGGGACTGGAGACTTCATCCCCTTGCTAAACATGGCAGCTGGAAGGGGGGCAAAGGCAAACATGGCCTACACTGGCCCATGTTGGTTGGAAAGATGGACACTCCCACTGGATTTTGGCACACATGGGATTCTAGGAGAAGAATTTTAAATGGATTATGCTGGGAAGCAAAAAGTCAGTTGGTTCTTTCCCCTCCCCAGCAGGAAGCATGTCCATGGTCACCAGTGGGCCTGCCAGTGGTGGCTGGTGCAGCCCTGTGAGTGGAGGCCTGGGGGCACAGACCCCAGAGGATGCCTGGAGCTAAACAGTGACTGGAGACCAGCTATACGGCCTACATTTTATGATCCTTTTGGGTGGGAAAAGAGGAGCAACCTGGAACTGATCCAGCAGAGGGTGACAGGGTGATTCTTCTTTGGGAGTCTTAGAGGAGATGGGCTTTCAGGCAGAAACTTGCCATTATTTCCAAAGACCTTAGTGATAACAGCACTGTGAACAGATTTTTGTTCTTGTTTTACTTTCCATTCTTAAACGTATGTAGTAGTTGTAATGACAAATATTTAAATAGCGATTTTTGATGTCATACTCTGACTTTTTCTTTCCCCTTACTTTTGTTGCCCAGATACTTTAGGCAGAAACTTGCTATTATTTCAAATTATGTAATACTTAAATAAAAGATTCCTTTTTTCCCCACCAAACTCCATCTTTAGAGATTTGCTTGGTAGCCAGCAAGTGGTAGGACCTCCCTTACTGGTTGGGTTTGGTAGCAGGCTTCTAGTAATAATCATTGTTCATGTCTCAGTGTCAGTAAACACATCAAATTATCTCTCATCTCACAAGAAATGGAACCCCATATACTAGCCAAATATATGCACACTTACAGCATTTTTCTTCACCACTGCTTTCAGGACCACTCCTGAGTAATGACATCTTTAGGTTGGTGCCTGCATATTGTGTAGATCCAAGTGCACAGTAGCACTAGAGATATCCTAACAAGTGAAAGAAAACTCCCCGTGAGGTAAGAGGTGTGTGGAAAGAGAGTTATAAAGGTGATAGGTACAGTGACTGCAACAATCTAATCCATCTGTTTTGAGGTTTATTTTGCCCTCTGGGTCTGTTTGGATATACTCTTACATTTTCATTTATAACGACATCCTGCTATAAATATTTAATTTTATGACTCAGTGGACTACATATCATATAGGTAATGATGGTTAGTTCAAGTTGTGTAATCTTTGGTGTTATGTGGTTAATAGTCAATAACCTCTCAAGAGATCCAGTTAGCATGTCATTAATGTAATGGACAAGCATTATGACCTGTGGGGCAACTAGTCTATTAAGTCCTTTTCATATTAAATTGTGACACAAGATAAGAAAATTGTCAAAGTTTCGACACAACAAAAACAAAAACATTGTTATCCCTGTCATTAGAAGTTAATTGCTTCTGCTAACCTTTGCTAATAGGATGATGAGGAGGAGTGCATACAACAAAGTAACTGCATACCCATTACCATGGTCTATGTTAAATTATTTCAATCAAAACACCACAGATAGAATCATAGCTGCAAGGGGAAGGATTACTTGACAAAGATAGTTTATAATCATTCCCCAAATCCCCTCATGAGATAGTCACTGGGCAAGTAAACACGATAAATAGGAGTGTTTTATAAATCACAGTCACTGAATCTCTCAATTATTATACGGTGTCATCAATCTTGGCAATTCCCCCAACATTGGGTATTATTAGGGTTTTATATCTTGGTGAGCAGGTGTGGACAATTTTAGGAGATTTCACATAGCCATTCCTACCATCCTACCATAATAGCCCACACTCTGTGGGTTAGGACATTGATGTGGGGATTCTTCTAGCTTCTAATTATATCTATTTCTGCCAATACATTTAGGGCCTGGAGCAATAACTAGAGAATGGGTGTGTTCCTAATGTTAGACAGAGAATCAAGCCAAGATTCTATTTGTTCTCATAACTCCATAATCCAAATAATGACATTTTAAGTCTAGAGTGATGAGTGTCAGTTCAGAAATATATAATAGCTAGAAAAACCACATAATTTATCACATAAACCAGCACAACATTTAGAGTGATAGGGACATTAAATGGACAAGATTCTGTGACAATAAGCAGAGATCAATACTGTACCAGGAAAATTGCATTGTATGGCTGCTTTATTGATGACCTACAGATTATCTAGACATTCCCCTTTCCTAGCACACAGTCATCCTGTTATATGAGTGTAGTTCACCACAGGATTGAAAGGTTTTTTGACAAGAGGTCTGGCTTCTTATCAACATAGGGACTGTAGCTCTGTTACTTGGCTTAGGAATGGAAATTGAGTACGTAACCATGAAGCTCAGTTGGTTCAAGGTGATATATGTAGGGGATGGCTGAGCAAGTTGCAAACTATATATCCTTTTCCTGATTCTGAAATCCCTGAGTTCTCAGATTCCTTCCATTGAAACACACCAAGGACACTTCAGAATTTCAGCTCATTCATGCTAGACCACCTTTAGATCCAGACTGAATTAACCAATCCAACAGAAAATTGTGGCAACCCTCAAGCACTCAATAAACCCCCAATCTTAAAGTTGTTTAAATATGTCTATAAATTTGTGCTAATCTGAGTTTTGTATTCCTCCCTTCTTGCTATGCATACCCAAAACAATTTTTTCCAATTCTTGCCAAAACAATATTGTGAGGTCTTATAGAGTTTTATTATTCTCTCTTCTACTAGGCAGGCCCTTGTGTGTGGCTGTTTGTGTTTTGGTGAGGTGCGGGTGAGGGGGATGACTACTTGGAGATCTAAATCTCATGGGCCTAATGTAAATGAGGTGTGATAGGTGTTCTCTCTGAGAATCACCAAGGTCTTAGTTCAGTCATTGAAAAGCTTTTATAGGAAGTTTTTTTTTTCTCTCATTAGGGGAGGAGAGGTGGATAATGGCCTCTGTTGGCAAGGAGTATTTGGACGTTCAAAGTTCCCAGTCTCCTCTATGTTCCTTCTTGTTGCAGATTTCTCAACTCTCATGTCTTCTCTGACCCTTTAAAGCCAGTCCTTGTTTTATCGCCTCCCTTGTGGTTTCATTAGGGTCGTTCTGAGTGCTCAAGTTTGTGGTTTCCTCATGCCTGTGATTTGAACTGGCTTTCTGTATATGCCCACCAGACTTCTACAAAAACTCATCTTTTGAAAAAATTTATTTATTTATTTTTATTTATTTATTTAATTGCTGTTCAGGTACAGTTGTCTGCATTTTCCCCCACTACTGCCCCCCACCCCAGCCAACCCCACCTCCGTCCCCTGATCCCACCCCCCTTGGTATTGTCCATGTGTCCTTTATAGTTATTCCTGAAAACCCTTCCCCCTTTACCCCTCATTATCTCCTCCTACCTCCCTTCTGGTTACTGTCCGTTTGTTCTTAATTTCAATGTATTTGGTTATATTTTGCTCCCTTGTTTGTTTTGTTGATTAGGTTCCATTTAAAGGTGAGATCATATGGTATTTGTCTTTCACCGCCTGGCTTACTTCACTTAGCATAATGCTCTCCAGTACAAAAACTCATCTTCACTGCCAATGGGAGTGACAGGATCAGGGAGTGTGTGGAAATGCCCAGGTTAGGGGCACCCACAGGTGAGGCATCCTCAACATCAGGGCTCTTGATGGCGTCTGAGACATGATTGGAAAGATCCACATTCCTTTAATATGTTCCAAGCTCTGGCTGCTGTTATGCCAGTCACTCACCACCCCAGTCCCCACCCAACAGACTGATCAAAACTCAGTACTATGAATGGGGTAAAAAAGAAATGGCCTCTTTGTCAGCATCCTGCATTTCTAGGGAAGTCAGGCACTCATTCACATGCTCTCACTGTCCCTCATGAGAGAAATCATTTTGGAAAAGTGTTCTCTTGGCACTGAATGGTGTTGCCCTGGAAAAGAAATGATGAAAATAAATTCAAGCTGTTCCTCTTATTCTCTGCAATGCATCTAGTCTTAGATTTTTTTTTTTTGCTCCAATGGTGTGCTAGATCATCTCTGCTGGACTCCTGGTCTTCCAAAATTGTTCTCTCTTCCGTGCATCATCATTAAAATCAGTATTCTTGGTAGGAAGACAGTAAACACTCTTCCGCTTCCATTTTCATGATGCCACTCTCCAGATGATCCTATCTGTGTTCTTAATTGAACATCCATAATGATTAATACCAGAATGGCTTGATCTCTAGCATCTTGTTCTTTCTAATACTCATTCCCTTCTCACAGTGGTAATGATGCAGCAATCGTGCTGTCACTACATGTTCAGGTTTCAATTTTACCCCAGCAAAAAGTAATGTGAGCAACCAAATCCTAGAATCCCAAACCTAGAAACATGTGAAGCTCTACTTCCTGAAACAACTCTGGGAACAACTATTAGACAAGTTATAGTCCTGTCAGGAAAAAGAGAACACACTTAGTTTTAATTGGGTGTGTTTGATGAACTATTTTCAAAGCAGGGAGCATGACTTAGAGAAAGAAATGAGGGATAAAGTTCTTTTAGGGCCAGCAAAATTAATATGACTATACAGTGAGTTCTTGGGACACAACTCCTGGCCTTGGGTATCAGAAGTACAACCATCTCATGCAACTCAGTCTGGAGGAAGAGTGGGAAAGTATGTCAACGTGGCTCTCCTCCTGCTCTCTCCTTTCCGCAGGTGTCCTTCCCCCACCTCAACTGATTAAGTTCAGCTAGAAGCCACAAGGAATGGAAACACATTGGTGCAATCTGAGTGAGTCCCTCTCTGTGCATCAAGGTAAAAAGAGTGCAAATTGGATCTGTAGAGGTAAACAGACAGTATCCAATACAGCTTTCTATGAAATTTGAATGTTTTCTGTATCATTCTTGACACAAAAACATATTTACCTTATGTAAATAAATTTACAAAAATTTTACAGTGAGTTCTAAAGTGAAATCTCTCTTTTTCTCCTCACCAAATCTACTCTGTAAAAGTATTGCTTTTTAGACTTTCTATAACTTAGTGCTTCCAAACATTTCAATAATTTATTCAAACATAATTTATTGACCAAGCAAAACTGAATCATCTTGCTGATACATACCTATAAAAATGTATATAAACTACCATTGCTTAAATACAGTTGAGATTAATGGGATGAAATAAAACATATGTCTTGGGAGAGGTGATAAATGTCAGAAATAAAAAGAAAATTTAAATCCCAAGCATTGTCAGTGGTGAAGTTGTGGTGGTTTTGTGAGACTGAAATATGAATCCTAATCTTTAGGAGAATGAGGTTTTCATGTTTCATAGGGACAGAAGTTGTGACCTTCTGTCACTATGAGACAATGAGATAGAACTCAGACCACCTCAGAGTCTGGGCTTGTGAAAAACTGGCCATTCTGTAGGAGAGATAAGAACAACTCTGTACATTTATTTATCCAGTGAAGGGCTAAGTGAGACTTGATCTGTCAAAGGCTCTAACTGACAAAAATAATCTCCCGTTAGAAGAATAAAGTGAGTGCTAAGACAAATGAGTGATGTGGGAATGCAAACTTGAGAAATTAGAGTAGAACTGGTTCTATTTCAGAAAGCTAGCTAGAGCCAAATTGCTCCTTTGAAATTTTCTAAATATGAGGTTCACGTCTCTAAAATAGAAAAAATGCACTAGTGATTCAACCAGGGATAATCATTTTAAACTATGGTGAAAGACAAATACCATATGATCTCCCCTATAAATGGAACCTAATCAACAAAACAAACAAGAAAGCAAATGGAACCAGAGACACTGAAATAAAGAACAAACTGACAGTAACCAGAGGGGAGGGGGTGAGGGATAATGGGGGAAAGAAGGGGAAGGGTCATCAAGGAACATGTATAAAGGACCCATGGACAAAGCCAAAGGGGTAGGATTAAGGGTGGGAGGTGGGGGTGGATGGGACAGGGGAGAGTGATGGGAGAAAATGGAGACAACTGTACTTGAACAACAATAAAAAAGTAATTAAAACATAAATAAACTGCATGGGTTAAATAATGTATCATAACGTACAATCACTAAGGTAAAGATACATGCAGAAGGATTTGGACTCCAAGAAAAGAAGCAAGTGCATTGTGTTCATCCAGTCCATCTCTATTTGAGTGAGTGTGCTTTTCCAGGAGGTCACTGTGCGAGAGAGCCAGATTAGCTCTCAGTGCCCCTCAGATCCAAGTCCTTTCTTCTGTTTAGTAATTATAATATATAGACTTCATTACATCTGCCTCTAGGAATCTCTTCTGCTTCTGAAAGCTGTCTTCTGCCATCCAGGAGATCTGTTGAGTTTCTTCCTAGGTGAGAGCTACTGAGGAGCACAACACTGTTAACATATTTTTGAAGGGGTTCAAACATACTGATAGTTTTTAGAACAGCCTGTAGCCACTGGATTCCCCTCTCATGCCAGCACTCCTGTCCCACGCCTTGGCAGTTCCTCCCCTAATGCCACTGCATATGTAGTGATGATTTTTGAGCACTGCCTGGATTGGGAGGTGTCTGCCACTCCTTTCCTTGTCTGTCACTCCAATAGTTGCTTCCCATCAGTACTTCTTGCCAGATTCCACCTTGCTTTTGGAATAGCATAATTCAGAAATTTGTGGGTTATATTTCTTTACTAGCTTCACTTACTTTTTTTCCTTATTTTTTTGTGATAACCTTGGCCTACTTTAGGATTAAATTTATGGCAAAATACCTATATTTGCTACCTCCCCCTAAAGGAAGTAAGCTTTAGAGCTTGTGTAAATTAATCTTCATTTAATTGCAGCTGTGATAATTTTGTTATGCACTTTGTAGAAAGCAGAAATGAATGAAGAAGAAAAGAAGTATCTAGTGAAGCATTGTGAATTATATTTAAACAAAGAAACTTTAATGTGAAGTTACTTATTTGGCCAAAGGAGAGTCAATTTTTTTCTTTTTTTCTCTCAAATTTTATCTCTTGTAATATGGTTAAAATTTAATTAACTTCTATCATTCGCTGCACAGAAGGAGCAAGAAGCATGAGAATAAAACTTCATGATCACCCTTTGCAAAAACATGGATGGAACTAGAGAGCATTATGTTAAATGAAATAAGCCAGACGGTGAGGGACAAATACCATATGATCTCACCTTTAACTGGAACATAATCAATAAAAGAAAAAAGAAAAAAAATATAATCAGAGACATTGAAATTAAGAACAATCTAACGATAACCAGAGAGGAAGGAGCAGGGGACAGCAGGGAGAAGGGTTTTCAGGAACTACTATAAAGGACACATGGACAAAACCAAGGGAGAGGGTGGAAGCAAGGGAGGGAGGTGGATTTGGAGCGGGGGAGGTATAGGAGACCATTCTGAGTGGCTTGGGCCCAACTCCCAGTGGAAAGCAAGGTCCAATGCATAGGACCCATGCCCTCAGATAGGTTCTCCCATGGGGAATCAGGTCTGCATTGTACCTAGACTGCTATGAGACTTGCTTTTGCTAAAACTCCCTCACCCTGAATTGAGACAACAAAGGTTTACTTCAAAGTCACTTCCTAAAATCCATGCTAAACCTCCCAAGGAGGAGTGTAACCAGTTCAACTACTTTTCCCTTTTCATTTGCAAATATCCTTCTTCTGTGATGTGATTGGTGACATTGGCTCCTTTCTTTTCTGTAAAAGGTAACCACCTAAAGTGAACCTGTGCATAGTAAATGAGGACCATCATGTAATGTGTCCAGAAAAGAAATAAAGGCCAGTCACAGCAAGGGCCGCGGCTTTTGCTCTCCTTGAGAGAAAAGCCATTCTGTCCCTTTTCCTCCACGGGACTCGGTAGTCCGTGTGAATTTGCTCATGTCTCATCCACAATGTGGCAGACCCCATGAGCCAGGGTCTGCATCAGGGAGGGCTGGAAAGAAAATACAGACAACTATAATTGAACAACAATAAAATAATTTAAATAAAAAGACCCCCCAAAACAAAACATCATGATAGGGCTACAGGGATGCTCATACTACATTCTTTGCTACAGACAAGTGACTTCAGAAGAAGTCTCTCCTGTAAGACCACATGGATGCTCCTAGTTTCCTAAACTGAAGATAAGTTTTGCTGACTGTTTCAGAAAATGGAAAAGACAGTTTAATGTGCACATTTATAAAATTGTACATTGACAGGAAGAAAGTTGAACTCAATACAACACCTACACTTATGGTTACCCAGGCAAGACAATTATCAGCCTAATGAAAGAAGTCTTTCACACGACAATATAATGCTATAATTTTTTATAAAGGTAGAGAGATTCTTGAAAAACTTCAATGTAGTTTGATAAATAATCAAAAGAAGTAATTACAGTAGTGTTCATTCCTACTAAAATATAGTTTATAGAGTAATTTAAGTTTTTAGAGGCAGAGATTACTATTTTCATGACAAAGTGAAGAACAAATGTTCCTGTGGATATGAGCTTTGTACAAAAAGGATTTGGTTTTTAAAAATCAAGATGTTCAAAGGATCTGGCAGTTTGAAACACAATACATTTTCCATGAAGATACAACATAATTTAAAATGAGACATTTAGAAGGATATTAGAATAAAGCAAACTAGTATCCAAAAAAAGGAAAAAAAGGAAGTCTTTAAATACATACGATATTTAGAGTTTAACAGAATAAACTGTATGGCAGATGAATGAAGTACAAAGTACAAAGTAACACAAGGAAGATAACTTAAGAAAACATGTTGATGAGAACATGTTCTGTTATTAAGTGACTGCTTTCTGCCTTTTAAAAATGTCTTTAACATATACCTTAGGAGAATGTCAAGCTGAATGTTTTTGTATTATGCAGAAAAAACTTTCTGCAAGCATATTAATGGATCACTTTCAGCTCAATCTGAATATATTTTATAGGAAATCACAGTGGGGTCTCAGTACTTGTTTAGACTGCAAAACATTTTTTGTGATACCATATGAAACCTTCAGAGTATAATATATTATATCTGTGTTATATTTTCCATAGAAGTCAGTGATGTGGGTGGTTGATTTTATCACATTTTATACTACACAGTATTTCAAGAATGAATTTTGTATTGTGAGTCTGTTTCTATTAATATCAAAGAAAGATGAAAAGAGTCTACTGTTCCAATTGTGCACCTCAGACATTTCTTCCAATAATAGATCTTCAGGACAAAAAAAAAGCGACCAACTGAACAGATGTCTTTCAAATAAAACAAACACATGTACAAACAAAAAGCACACACAGTTATAGGGAAATATGTTGGAATTATGTTAGGAAACAGCCAGGAAAGGGAAATAATACGTGTCAACTTCAAAATATCATTAATCTTTTTAAACTGAAATGACTGTGCTCTCTCCAGACAAGACATCTATATGTCAACTCAGTGAGGAATTCGTTGCATTATAAAAGGAAATTGTTTGCATTTTTGTCAAAGTAAAATTTATAAGGTGTATATCCAATGTATTTGATTTTACCAGTCAGTTGCAAGCACTTGCAACAACCTGGACTGGAGATCATCATCTGATGTGTGTATGAGGGATCAGTCTCGTGCGACTGAACTCAACCTGTAGAATCTAATGCTGTCTCTGTATAAATAACATCAAAATTGAGTTGAATTTTAGGACACCCAAGTGGTGTCTGAGACTGCTTGGGGGTGTGGAGGAAATCACACACCCACACATTGGAACTGAGATTCAGAACCTTTAGTGACCTTTGGTAGTGGACTCACTAGAACAAACAGCACAGAACCTTCACGGTCCATGTATCTAGATACAACATAGAAGGTGTATTGCCTTAGTTTTCTGTATCAGATTAGTATGAAAACTTACATAAAATTATTTTTATAGCTAAAATTATTGAGGAGAATCATGAATCAGTAGGCTATGGAAACTAGCTGTTCCCCTTAGAATTTCACCATGTTTTACTTTTCAGTTCATTTTAACATACCTTTGTTATTTGAGAATTGCAAAGCCCAAAGAGGGGTATTTGACATTCACCTTTTGCCAATTAGAAAAGTGAGTCTTATAGAGGATTAGTGACTGGCTCAAATAAATGAATAAAAGAATGAATGAATGAATGAATAAATAAATAGGATTTGTTAATCAGAAATCAATCATTATTCTAATTCAGGGATCCCAATCTTGGTGTTTTCTACTACATTTTACTACATCTTTAAGAGTTATTTGATTAATATGACCAATGAAAGTATAATACCCTGGTAAATTCTGGAAAAATTTCCTCTAATTTTTTCTGCCCACAACACAATTTTTTCAAAATGCAAGCATGTCAATGGATAACTTTCATCTCATTTTGGATATATTTCATAGGAAATCACAGTGCATTCTCAGTATTTATGTAGTGTGCAAAACATTTCTTGTGATGCCATATGAAACCTTCAGAGTACTTCACCCTCTAAGCAGTGGCAGAAAAAAAATCTTGACAGATCTCACAAACTATACAGTCATTCTTTTTTTATTACTATACTTATAGAATTATACATTCCTAAAAGGATTTGCCTCAACTAAAAAGAAAATGGAAGATTTTTATACAAGGTGCCAAATGTTTCACTCCATAACAATGGGAAGCTGAGACTCCTATACTTATTTTGTGGATAAGAACACAGACTGGAAAATAGGTGAATTATTTTGCAAAGATCACATAATTAGTGACTATGTTAGGCAAACTGGCTCCAATGTTTATTTTAGAATACCTTGCTTAAGTAGACCTCGCCCACCCATTTTTCTCCCAGTAACTCCTGTGCAAATTATTTTTCCTCATCAATGGGACATCAGATAATGCCTTGAGCTCTCTAGAATCCCATTGTAACAGATGGCAACAGCATATACTCTAAACAGGAGGCTTGCTGAGGGGCTGAAATGTCTCCTTTTTATTCTTCCACAACTGTTAGTTCATCTATTTCCTTCAAATACAATATCCAAAGTAGCCATTAACACAAAGATTCTTAAGCTGAATCGTAACAGGTATCAGCAATATATTATTACCGTTATTACAGGGGACTAGCTTTTAAAGATCCACGATTGAAGAAATTTTAAGGCAAACGTTTTGAGCAGAAGGACCCTCAATTTATATAATCATGTTTTCTTTTATGTATTATAGTTGGTCTTTCTTTGAAATACTACTTTATGGGTATTTGAGTTCCTTGCTTTGATCAGGAAAGGATTGATCTGGAGGCTAGATCTGAGAGGGTCCAGTGTGATAGAAACCTCAGCGCTAGCTCTCTGAGGGCACCATTTTAGTTGAAGCCGGGCAGACTGCAACCGGATGGTGTGTGAAAGATAGACACACTTGACAATCAGGGAAAGTCGCTTAACAGAACTAGAACAGAATAAAAGTGTGGCTCAACGCACTGCTACCAACTCCCTAGGGGGGTTCTTAGTGACAGAAGTGTTTGTGACTTAATTTTATTACCTTGGGCTAATTGAAAAGAAATGATACAGTAGGTTAAAAGGGTAGTATAGAAGTTGCACGGTTTCTACTAAATGCTACAATGAAGCACAGGTACCCTAACTGACATTTTAAAATTTGATTACACGGTGCTTCTGGTGATTTTAGGAAAAATTTTTCCTAGAAATTTTATGTTCTTAGACAAAAATTGAATTAGCTTTGGCACAATTACACATAGAGTAACATAGGAAGATGGCCTATGTTGAATAAATCAAGAAAATAAAATGAAAGCACTCCAATATTTAGATTTGCCTTTTTCAAGAATTATTCTTCTGTGATTTTTATGGCTGCTGATGACAAGTACTTCCTTAAAAACATTGCAATTCCTTTCAGGATAGTTTTTCCTCCTTAAAGGAAAATATATTCATCATCCATAGAGATCATCTCCAACTCTCCATCAAGGTAGGAAGGTAGGAGTAGATTGATATGTTCTTTCTATGACAGAAATGCAATATGATTACTTCTTTTACATTTTTAGGAGACAGATGCAAAGTACGGGAAAGTCCAGAGAAACAGTCACTAGCATCCAAGTGCATTAATGTAATTCTTGAACATTTATGTAAGTATTAAAAATTTCTAGGAGTAAAAAATTAATCAAGATAAGTTTCCAAACATGAGACATAGACCAAAAGCAGCTTGAAGTGTCTTCATATCTACAAAGTAATTATGGCTTGTTTGAGTGTCATATTGTCATACACCATTCTTTGTGTGTGTCCAGCATGTCACAAAGCTATATGTTAATTTTGGTCTTAGCTCGGGTAACTGAAAATATACGTGTTGAACATACACCAACAGCTTAATGAAAAAATCAATATATGTTTTCCATAGAAAATATCAGACCTATTAACCAAGTCTTTCTGAGAAATATATATTCTGTTGCAGTTTCTTCATTACTTGTTAAATCTCCTGTGTTAGTCAGAATCAAAAGTGATTAGGAGATTAAAGAACTATAACTGCAGGGTTTTCCCTCAGGGACATTTATGTAACTTGGAAGCAATTGAGCTTGAACTAAAATAATATAATTTTATTGTCTAAGACAGAACACAGTTTTGCTGAGAAAATGTGAGAAGAAAGCTTGGGTGAGGAAGGAGTGGAAAGCCAGGAGACATAGAACAGTAAAGAAAGGGGGGATAGGGAAATTATAATCAAAAGAAGCAGGAAAAGTAAAAAAAAAAACGACAAAGGAAAAGGAACAAAAGACTCAGAAGTAAGTGGGATCTATTTAGCCTTGTCCATCATTTTTCTCTTTCTACCCTTTCTCTCTTAGTATTCGGTCACATCACCATTTTCGTCCTACCCATTGACATCATTATCTAGATTCTGGCTCTTTTGGGGTAACAGTCAATAAACCCAAATTAGGTCATTTCACTAGAACCCTAGTCATTCTGCCTAAACCTTCTTCTTACAAAGTGAAAATATAGAATCCACTTTCTAGCATAGAATGAAGCTAGCATACATTTTCATATATGAATCTCAAGGAAGGAAAGAGTTCTGTAAAAAAAGATATAGTCAACACAGAGATCAAATAAGTCAAGAAAAAATTAATACTCACTGCATTTTACAAATGGTTAATCACTGGAAAACTTTACCATAGTAGTTTTAATGGGTGTAACACCCCTTCGGTGAATCAAAAGGGTATTAAATTGTATACATTGCAAAAATAAATAGCATTATAAAGGAAACAAAAAATAGAAACATATTTGTCACAAAATATATAAGTATAGAACAAATTGAAAGTAACATCCATATGGTTTTCATGACCAGATGAGATAGAAGAGAATTTAAAATTTTTTCTAAGAACTAGGACATATTATGAAACTCAAAGTTTTGTTTTAATCGGACAGAAACACAGAATTCTGGGAATCAAAAGCCATTTGTCATCTGTTGGTCATTAGTTGATTTCCTTTATTAAGACTGGATTAAGACTAACAGTAGAACACCACATAGACTTAGGAAAAGATCCAAGATACCAATTTTTCAAATTGAATCAATATGAATATAAAGAATAAGGTTTCTTATTTGATTGATGTAACAATTTATTGGCGCTCTGTCAGTTTAGACAGTTTTATGTTAAATTATTCTTATAATAACACTGTACAATTTTATTTTAGAGAAAATATATATCAGACTTTATATGTGCATGGTTGTTATTTTTTTAGGTAGATTTTATTTTCAGCATATATAGATGGAATCAGCTCTCTAATTCCTTTTTTATTCAAAAGGAAACAGAAACAAGTATTATATTTTCAATATGCCTTGTATTTTTATAAAAATGTTTGATAAATTTTTAATTGATAAATTTGGATCAATATCAAAATTTTTATCGATATCCAGAGACTAAATATACAAACAGACAATAATAACCAGACCATATATGGCAATGGAACTCTAGTCCAGGTAAAAACGCAGGAGGGCAAGCCACAGTCATTGCTGCAACATAACCTGAAGAACTAAGACCTGGTCAACGACCACTACCTTCCATATCTGTTGTCCTCCTTTCAACATACAGCCAACTAGCAAAAGCCAGTGATGTTCCCAAACCAACCACATACGCTGACCTGCCTCTAATGAGCCTGCTCACACCACTCAATAACCACAACCTTCAGTCAGAACATACCTAAAGCTTACCCTTTTTTTCCACTATAAAACTTTCCTACTCCAGTGGTTGTCTTCAAGTTTCTATAAAATGCAAGCAAGGGGGGCTGACAAGCTCTGAAAAAATGGGATCTTTTCACTTGGGTGGTCTTCACTTACTCCTACAAAACCATCCTTAAGGTTTGTTAAAAACACAAGAGAGGAAGAAAGAAAATTGTGTTCAATGGAGAGTGCCTTCTTACTCCACTAGTTTCTGCAGGTAAGGACATTTCCCATGTCTTTGCCTTTCTTTCTCCAACCTCTGGGAAAGGAACAAATTATTTGATTGGTAAGCAGTAGAGATTACTGCCAGGTTCCTGTTTAAGTGGACTTAAGCTATCAAAAGTCCTAAGAATGGGGTTTGGGAATTGTTCTTCTCATTTTTAAATACTAAATCAGGGAGGTAGTCACTGGGGTAAGTATGTCTGTAAACTCCAAGTTTCCCTGGTGCAAGTTCCTCTGGACTTCTTGCTGGAGGGTAAGGCTATATGTCCTTTAATCTAGACTTTCTTAGCAACTGAGGTGATATTTAGGTTTCAATCTGCATAATCATTCTTTTAGATGCAAAGAAAATTTGGAGGACCTTTTCATCACCAAAAATAGGTACCCCAACCCCATTATTCTTTTTATTTAAATAAAGAGGAATTCATCCTTTCCTGCTTCACAGAACAAAAAAGTGAAAATTATAAGTCCCTGTTAGGATCACAAGAAAATTAAGTTTATAGATGAAGTTTTGTTATTTTCTTTTCAAAATGCTTATAGTCTCACCCTTTTTTATAATTTTACAAATTTATAGTTTTTGCACTTTCAGTGTGTGGGCGTGTGCAAATGAGCCTAACACCTTTCTGTTAATTTTCACACTGTTTTCTGTGTGTTCCCACTGAGCTGCTAAAATCAATTTGAAAAAAAATATGTCATTATTGTTACCTGGGTATCAGAGAAATTATTTTTTGTTCTCATATAGGAAAAACAGTCATGTTAACAAAACAAATAAAATGTATTACATTATATTATTTTACTTTAGACCACTGGGTGAGTTTGTGTGTGCTCACAGGGAAAGCAAGTCTATGATTCAGATTTTGCTCCAGGACATAGACAAGGGGGTCTGGGTATGTTGCTAAGAGCGCCAAGCCTACCACAAACAGATCTTCATGACAGGAAAGATTTATTTACTCTGTCTAACATTTGAAAGTATTTTTGTATTTTTTCTCATATTTAACTCCTTTAATATTTATATGAGAACAATTTAACTGGTTCCTCAAAGTGTACCTTATGAAGCATAGAAGGAAAAAACAAATAATAAATAACACATTCCATTTTCACCCAGGGCTAATATAGGAGTTCAATCCTAAGTAAAAGAAATACCACAAATGATTCCCAAGTTGTAAGTGACTTTTCTGGAGGAATACAGCTGCATAAATATCCCCACTATTTTTTTTTCGGAGGGGCAAACAGATTTTAACACTAGGGAAAAAACTCAAAATATGTTTTTAGTGAAACTAGGAGTCAGAGAAAATGTGTGAATTCCAAGTAATATGTGAGTCCTGGAAAATTTTCTGAGACCAGGAAACCCCAAGTGACAGGCAGTGGTGATCCTGTCAAGAAGAGCGAGGAGAGGAAGGGGCCTAGAGGAGGTAGATCTGTCTGTTTGCTTTAATGTCAGAAGTGCTTAAATAGTTGCTTATTATGTTCCCAGTATTATTCTAAGTGATTTTCAAATATTAATTTATTAAAACCTCACAAAAATCCATGGGCTACTATTATTATTCACATATAACAGGTAAACAAAAAAAAATGAGGCATAGAGAGTAAATGGGAATCACAGAAACTGATAATGAATATTCCCTCTAAACAGAAAGGCATATGGGCAAAACCAAGAGGCTAAGTAGATAAACAAGGCATGAGGATACTCAGAGTGACCTGACCTTGGTGCTGTGGACTGAAGGTTTGTGCCCCTCCCTCATTCATATGTTAAAACCTAACCCTCAGTGGGATGGTGTTAGAGATGGGGTGTTCGGGGATGACTAGGTGAAGAGGTTGAGACCTTTATGAGTGTGATTAGTACCTTCACAAAAGGTCCCCAGAGTGCTCTCTCTTTCCTTCCATCATGGGAAAACACAGAGTGAAGCTAACCATCTAGAAAATGGGCCCTCACTAGACACTACACATGCTGGCACCTTGATCTTGAACTTCCCAGCCTCCAGAACTGTGAGAAATGAACTTCTGTTGTTTAGCCACCTAATTCATGGTATTTTTGTTATAGCAGCATGAGCAAACTTTAAGAATCTTTCAGAATGTGTGATACCAAATACACTATCTAAAGATGAGAAAGCCACCAGAGAAAAGTATGACATATTCTCTGATGGCAATGACTTTTGAAGCAACATGGCTACACCAGTTCTCCTGAGTACAGCATGTTGTCAGTTAGTCAGAAGAGATGAAGCCACACAGAGTGGTTGCACATTATAAAGCAAGACCCCATTGCTGTAGCAAGAAAGTAAGGTACCCTTGAGCTGTAATACCAGAGTATTCTGATTCCTCCTGCTTCCAAAAGGATCATGTGTTGATAGCTGTCCAAAGATCTCACTCATTCAGAATTGAACAGCAAAACAAAAATAAGCACTGAGTAATATTATAAATAAGTAATAAGATAAAAATGAAGTAGGATGCAAATCTTCTATGTATAAAAAAATTCACCAAAAATTAGACACAACAGATGAAAATTATAACCTCAGTGTGAGAGTCTGATAACAAAGAGGTGGCTGGAGTGCGGGTTCATATTCAAAAAGCATACCTGGGAGAAGGCAAAAGAGCAAGATGCCAAGGCAGGGTGACTCAGGTATACTATTGAGTTATTCAGTGTTTGCATGTAGGGAACATGTTAAAGAATGACATTTACATGAGCTGGAAACATGGTTAATGCAGAGCAGAAGAATATGTTAGGTTTGCAATGAGATTTGAAATGTGAAGAATTTTAAGGAAGAGTTTTCGTTAAGCTACAATGACACCAAGATCTTTTTCTGGAGTTTACAACTAATTCAAAACCTGCCAGTAAGAACAAAGGGTTTACATTTTTCTTTCCAAGATGTTTTATAGCTTAAAAGTATCCAAGCAAAGTTCTTTTTCTTAAATTTTTATCTTTCTTACCAGTCTCTTCTGTAGTTCTCACTGTTTATTCATACCACATCAAGTTAAAGAATTGATTCACCTTGACAATGTCTTTCTTTGTTTAGTAACTTTGTGTTTTGATCTCTGATAAATTTATTCCATAAGCTCAAATCTTTAATACATTTATAATTCTATTTTATTTTACCTGTACATTTCTTTGTGTCTTTGCTTTATTCAAATGTTCAACTGCCATTGGTATTTCATTTTCAGACTGCTTCAGAAAATTTTTAAGAAATATTGAAATCCATAATTATTGAGAGATTAGAGATGTATCCTTTATAATGCATTATTTAAGGTTTGAACCAAAGGATTGCATTTTCTATACTACTGTATTAGATAATTTTGCAATGTCCCCAAACTTTTTTAAAGTGATTACCACACAAATTGTAACAAATGATTCTTTACTTTATAAAAATAAAACAGAATTAAGATGAATTATATATTTTTATGACCAAGAAAAATGTATATGCCACAGAGATTATTAGCTATATTCATAAAATATACTTAGTATATTTTAAAAATAGGAAAGTCTACAAACATTTTGTCATTCTAACTCTACCAAATTAGGTCATTCAATTATGTATATTAACATATAAATAAATATTTTTAAGAATTATGAGGCTGGTTTCAATTCATAAGGTTATTACAAAGTGTCTTACTGAATAAGCTAGACATTGATGAATTTCAAATAACAAAAACAACACAAGCATTACAATATCATCAGGGAGACTTTATAAATATTGCCCAATAAAGTATTTATTTAAAAGTTAAAAATTTATATAATTTTATTTATTGATATTTGGATTCCTGAATGGCAAAGCATTAAATCCTGAGAAACCAAAATTGTAGTAAAATTGTTTTAAAGAATATCATTTTATGTTGTAAAACTGTTTTTCTAGCTATCCTTGACCTCTTGATAAATAGATTTAGAGAGAGAGAGAGAAAGAAAGAAAGAAGAAAGAGAAACAGGCAATGGGATGAATTCTTTAAAAAAGTTAGAAGAAAGAAAATATTAAGGATATAATTTAAAAGCTTTAGAAATAAAATTCTGAAGAAAATAAACTCATGCTGGAGAATAAACTGTCTTATTATTTCCATTGTTTAGGTCAGAATTATAATGTTTATATCTTAATGAAACATAACATAGTCAAATGATCACCTTGAAAACCCACAGACAGCATAGTCTTATACAGGAAATATTATAGTTCTCTTTGAAAAATATTAATTTATTTATCTAGTCAAGAGATATTTATATACTTAGATATTTAGTACTCTACTAAGTAGATACGATTATAAATTAAGTAGCTCTTGGTTCTAGCCTTTATAGCATTTATACGTTTTTTATGTTTGTTATTTGCTTAAAATAATTAACAAAAATAACTATAGGAAACAATTAGGGTAGTGATTACAATTTCTTGTAGTGACTAAATGCTGTGATAGTGATCATAATCTTTAAACCTCAGTAAGGTGGCATTTTTGCAAAACTAGAAACTAGAAAACTTTTGTGGGTATTTAGGCAAATAACTATATTTTCTCATTTTCATACCAATGTCACATGAATAGAGCACACTGAAACAAAACATCTGTGACACAAGGTTAAGTGCACTTTGGAAAAAGCAAAAATGTGAATATTTAAATATTCCCATCACAGAGACATTCTCTACCTGGCACAACTTACAAATAATTTACTCATAAATCTTTCACTTCCAAGTGTATGACATCTTTATTTATATTACATTTTTTACTTTTTTGCATGTAAGTGTGGGTGTAATTCTCACTATCTCATTATTTCCATCTTATGCATTTTGAAGGTTGTATGCTTTCAATGATGTGAGAGGTTTTTTGTTTGTTTGTTTTCTTTTCCCCTTGGGAGTCTTTTCTGGTTTTAGAAGTGTTAGTTTTTACTCCATGTTCTTTTATTTGGTTGATCAACTGCTGTTAAAATTTTGCCATTGAACACTTTTAGTTATATTTTCTGATCATCTTTGGCAATAGCAAGAATTTATTTGTTGCATTTTAAATAAGTCCAGGCTGAAATTGTTACTCTTGGAGTGGTTTTACTAAAGCACTTGATTATATCCAATCAACACTCCATATTGTTAGGCCAAAACTCATTGGAAGAAATAATAACAAAAGTTATTATCTTTTCTTCTATCCAGAAAATTTAATTTTTCAGTTAGATTGTTAGAAAGAATATTAATAATCAAAAATACTTTGTGAAAATAATGACTTCATATTTTAAATATATTTCATTTAAATTATAAATAATCAGACCCAGAGTTAGAAGATTTGCAGCAGCATTAGGTCTCTGCTCTGAACTAACTGCATGGTCGAGAGAAATTTACTAATAAAGACATAATAATATACGACCCCTGAGGCCCCTCTAAACATTACCTGTGCTTCCGAACACACTTTGCATGGTCGGTCATGCAGTAATCAAGATGTAAGATCATAGAACGTCCGTGTCTTAAATCAGCTGGTTTCATCAATTTAATAAACATTCATCAAGAGGTAATCACATCTCAGGAGCTTGCTCTGTTACACAGAATGACAGGACAAACTAAGAATTCCTCTCTGATGTCAGTGTGTGTGCATGTATGTATCTGGAAGTATACGAATAAAATATTTAACTGAGCTTTTTCTCTGGATGGTGGGATTAAGGGCACTTTGTTACTTTCTTCTTTGTACTTTTTTGATATGTTTTAAATTTTGCACAGTAAATCTATCTATATGTAGTTTTATAATCAGAAAAACAAAAAAAATAACTATTTTAAATAGATAAATCATCAAGGTTATACCATTCCCTGACATGTGGGTCATCAAAGGGAAGTGAGTAAAGGATAAGCCGTACAAAACTATATTTTGTTTTTTATTGAAACTTTGATTTCTATTACTTTCTGAGTTTTTGAACCCAACCAGTTTACAATATGGCCTGAATGTTAGTTATTTTTACATGCATCATCAATGTATATTTATTCTTTTTCTAAAAAAATGTCCTTAAGGCTAAACATCAGCTTTTACTTCTCTAGTGAATATGATTTTTGTTATATAATATCTATAGAAACTAGGTCAGTAAAAGAATTACTACATGAAAGTATTTTTTAAGCAAATAAATTATAGTTCCATTCTCAGCCAAGGCTAGTTTGTTAGCATTTGATTAAATGCTTCACTAATTTTCCATGGCAATGTGTTTCAAAAGAGGTAAGTACTAATAGCAGCTGCACATTTGTGGTTAATGTGTTGTTAAATTGATATATAAAAGTAATATTGATGTAATAACTCTCATTCATACATTCTCTTGCAACATAAAATTTATAATGAATTAAGAGTAAGCTGACATTCAAAAACCAAATAATCTAATATTAATTATGAATTCTTTAACATGCCAAAAACAATTGTTTAATTTTGAGTAACATTTTTCAGTGTTCATTTAAAAATTAGTAAAAATTCATCTTCCCACAAAAACATTAAATTTTCTAGTCTAACTTTTTAAATGAGTACAATTAAAGCTTTCATCAGAAGAAACAAAATTTGCATAAACATACATGCCTTAATAGCCTTTGGTACTGAAAAAGAAATCGCTCTTTTTGATGTGCTTTGTTGCACAATTATTATTGCTCTAACGTCTTTATAACTGGATGTTTGCTATTCATCTTTTGTTAAAGTTCATTTTGTTTGTGAACAATGCATTTTAACACTCTCCAATAATTTATTTCAAATTTGTGTTAATTATGGGACATTAATTCTTACATATTTATTGAGCCCAACAAAGTTAAACAGTAAATTCATTCAAATTAAAGTGACTTAAATTAGAGTAAGCTTATTTGGTGCTGGTAGAAAATTTGTGTAGATATTTCTCAGTATTACCCAATGATAAATTATTTTTTTCATATCTCCTGTATTGGAATTAATGTCACTGAAATTGAGGTGAACAACAGTAAGACATATTGGAAAGTAACTTTGCTTGTGAACAAAGAATCTCAATTTCTCTCTCTCTCTCTCTCGTTTTCTCCCCTTCTCTCTTTATAGCCAGATTGACAAAGTATTACTGATTTTTATTCATGAAAATATGCTGAAGCTAACCATTCCATTGGTAAAACTCTCTATTAGAACCACTTGTCTTTATGCCTTAGGAATCAGACATTGTTTTGTTAATTTTATTAAAAACAAGTCATTTCCTATATATTATTATTTAGTTTTACACAAAAAACTGCCTCAGTTACACATAGCTGGACTCTTACTAAGCACTAAATGTCAAGGCCAGAGTGGGAATAGTACAAAGAAGCAAACAGTGCCGTCTTTGTACTTCATCCTGAATGCCTCCCACATCTGCCAGGTCATAGTTAGACTACTTTTCACAGGTCAATTAATGTCTGTTTTAAAACATGAAAATGAGGGATCCAAGATGGCAGAGGAATAAGTGGAAGCTACACTAACCTCCTCCTAGGACCAATCTGGAATTACAACTAAGTTGTAGGGAAAGCATCCTGAATAACCAACTGAAAAATAGCTGGAGAGAAGCCTTATATCCATGGACAGACAGAAAAAACCAATTCACCACAACAAGACTAGTAGGGAGTACAGAGACATGAGAGAGTTGTCTGGGGTCCCACTGGCAGCAGCTGAAGTACTGGAAGGATATTTCAGTGGCAGCGGTTCCCCTGACAAGTGTGGGGTATTAACTCCAAGCTGGGTTTCCCAGCCTATAGCACCAGAGCGAGAAAGGAACCTAGATAACATCCAGCTGTGAAAAACAACAGAGTTTCTGGCAGCCAGGGAGAGATAGCTGGAGACACTTAAAGGGCCAATGCACAAAATTCTGTTTGCAACCATTTACCTTGGGCTTGGCAGAAGGAGGGCAGAGTGGATTAGAGATGCGTGAGGAGGGTCTGTGGTTGGTGGCTCAGGGGAGAGAAGTGAAGGAAAAGCCACCAGAATCCCTGTGCTGAGTCATTCCCCATACTGCTGGAGCCAACTTGCTCAGGCAGAAAACTCCTTTCCAAGTGGCATCAGGCTCAGAGGAAGCAAGAGACCCACCCACAGGAATTACTCTGCTCCGACCTGTGGTGCTTAAGTCAGGCTGTTGATCACAGCTTGATTCCTTTAACAACTGATTAATGACAGGTTAGTTTAACAGCTTAGGCAGAGAACACAAAGCATCCAAAATGGGAAGACAAAGAAATAGACCCCAAATGAAAGCAGAGATTTCTCCAGAAGATGAACTAGATGAAATGGAGGCAAGAACTTTATCAGACAGAGAGTTTAGAGTAATGATTATACAGATACTCAAAAGCATGAAAACAGAGAAACCATGAAAAAATGACCAGTCAGAAATAAAGAATACAATATCTGAAATAAATAATGCACTAGAAGAAATAAACAGGTTAGATGAAGCAGAGGATCGAATCAGTGATTTGGAAAACAAGGTAGAAAAAAAAACCCAGGCAGAGCAGCAAAAAGAAAAAAATAAGGAGAGGTTAGGAAACATTTTGGACAACATGAGGCATAATAACATCCATGTCATGGGGATACCAGGAGAAGAGAGCAAGCAAGGGATTGAGAACATATTTGAAGAAGTAATCAATGAAAACTTCCTTAGTCTGCTGAAGGAAAAACACACAAGTCCAGGAAGCTCAGATAATCCCAAACAAATTAGACCCAAAGAGGCCTACACCAAGAGACATTATAATCAGATCAGGGTTGAAACAAGGAGAGAATCCTAAGAGCTGCACGAGAAAAGCAGGTAGTTACCTACAAGGGAGCTCCAATTAGAATGTTATCTGATTTCTCAATAGAAAGATTTCAGGCCTGAAGGGAATGGCATGAAATATTCAAGGTGATGAAAAGCAAGGACCTACAGCCAAGGCTAATTTACCCAGCAGGGCTATCATTTAAAATTTAAGGAGAAATAAGGAGCTTCCCAGACAAGAAAAAGCTAAAGGAGTTTGTTAATACCAAACCAGTACTGAAACAAATGTTAAAGGACTTGAAGAAGAAGCTGAAGAAGAAGAAGAAGGAGGAGGAGGAGGAGGAGGAGGAGGAAGAAGATGGGGGAGGAGGAAGGGAAGAAAAATAGAAAGAAAAAAAACAGGCTAATAATAAAAGGGCACTACATCTATAGGTTTCAATAATCACCTTAAATGTGTATGGCTTAACTGCGCCAACCAAATGACATAGAGTAACTGAATGGACAAGAAAGCAACAAATGTATATATGCTACCTCAAAGAGATCCATCTCAGATTGAAAGATAACCACAGACTAAAAATAAAAGGATGGAAAAAATATTTCATGTGAATGGAAAAGGAAAACAAGCTTAGGTAGCAGTACTTATATTCAAATAAATGGACTTTAAAACAAAGGCTCTAGTCTGAGACAAAGAGGGACACTGCATAATATAAAGGGAACAATCCAACAAGAGAATATAACCCTAGCAAACATTTACACACCCAACATAGGAGCACCTAAATATATAAAGCAAATCTTGATAAACATAAAGGGAGAGATTGACAGAAATACAGCCATAGTTGGGGATTTTAACACCCCATTGACTTCTATGAATAGATTGTTGTGGAAAAATGAACTCCCACACAATTCAGGGTGGTGGAGTAAGGTTTATTCACATGCGCGGTCCCAGAGGAGAGGAACTCCAAATTATGGGCCCCAAGGAGGGGTTTGGTAGGTGGTTAAATACTCTCCTAGCAGGATGGGGAGAAAGCAAGGAGGGGCTACACGATGCAAGCAAGGGTCACGGAGGTGGAATGAGGAAGCTAAACGTACAGAAGCAGAATGCGGAAGTTATCTGGGGCCTGGAACAAAGAGAGCAAAGAGCCAGCCGTTATCTGGGTCCTGGAACAGGGAGTCAGCAGTTATCTGGGGCCTGGGTAAAGAGCCAGCTTTATTTCTCATAACAAGATCTTCCAGACAGAAATACAACAAAAAGACAGTAGCCTAAAAGAACACAGTAGATCAAATGGATTTAACAGATACCTTCAGAGCATTTCAGTCTAAGCAGCAGAATATACATACTGTTCAAGTGCACATGGAATGTTTTCTAGGATAGACTATGTTAGGACAAGAAATAAGTCTTAATAAATTTAAGAAGATTGAAATCATATCAAGCATCTTCTCTGACCATAATGCTATGAAACTAGAAACCCATCTCAAGGAGAACACTGAAAAGCATGCAAAAACATGGAAGCTAAATAATATGTTATTAAACAATTCATTAAACAATGACTCCATAATAAGGTCAAGGAAGAAATAAAAAGATAACTTGAAATAAGTGAAAATAAGAACACAACAATCCAAAATTTGTTGGACACAGGGAAAGCAACCCTAAGAGGGAAATCCATAGCATTACAGGTCTATTTTACAAAACAAGAAAAGCTCATATAAACAATTTAACTTCACACTTAAAGGAACTAGACAAAGAACAACAAAGCCCAAAGTGAGTTGAAGGAAGAAAATACTAAAGATCAGAGTAGAAATAAACAAAATAGAGTCTAAAAAAACAATACAAAAGATTAATGAATCCAAGAGTTGGGTCTTAGAAAAGATAAACAGGACTGACAAACATTTAGCCAGACTCTTCAAGAAAAAGGAGAAAGGACCTAAATAAATAAAATCAGAAATGAAAGAGGAGAAATAACAACTGACACCAAAGAAATACAATGAATGATAAAAAATATTATGAACAATGATATGCCAACAAGATGGACAATCTGGACAAAATGGATGAATTCCTAGAAATATACAATTTTTCAAAACTAAATCAGCAACAATAAGAGAATCTGAATAGACAGATTACACCTAATGAAATTGAAGCAGTAATCAAAGAACTCCCTACAAACAAAAGTCCTGGACTGGATGTCTTCACAGGGGAATTTTACCAAACATTCTGAGAAGAACTAACACCTCTGCTTCTCAAACTATTTCAAAAAATTCAAGGGCGGGAAAGCTCCCATGCTCATTTTATGAGGCCAGCATTACCCTAATTCCAAATTCAGATAAAGACACTACAAAAAAGATAATTATCCCTGATGAACATTGACATAAAATCATCAACAAAATATTAGCAAACCAAAAAAGAGCAATGCATCAAAAAGATCATACTCCATGATCAAGTGGGGTTTATTCTAGGAATTCAAAGTTTGTACATTTGCAAATCAATAAATGTGATTCACCACATAAACAAAATGAAAGAAGAAAACCACATGATCATGTCAATAGATGCAGAAAAAGCATTTGATAAAATCCAGCACTTATATATGATAAAAACTCTCAGCAAAGTAGGAATAGAGGGATCATTCCTAAACATAATAAAGGCCATATATTGTGACAAACCCACTGCCAGCATAATACTCAAAGGGCAAAAACTACAAGTGTTCTTGTAGGGAATAAGACAGGGGTGTCAGTTTTCACCTCTCTTATTCAACATAGTACTAGAAGTCCTAGCCACAGCAATCAGACAAGAAGAAAAAATAAAAGGCATCTAAACTGGAAAGGAAGTAGTGAAACCATCTTTACATGCAGATGACATGATTCTGTACATAGAGAACCTCAAAGACGCAATCAAGAAACTAATAGTACTGATAAATGAATTCAGCGAACTAGCAGGATAAAAAAATAATATCCAGAAATCAGTTGCATTTTTACATGTCAATAATAAACTAAGAAAAAGGAAAATCAAGAAAACATTCCTATTCACAATTGCTTCAAAAGAATAAAATACCTAGAAATAAACCTAACCTAGGATGTTAAAGACTAGAAAACTGTAAGACACTTAAGAAAGAAATGAATGAAAATACAAATAAGTACCTAGAAAATTGTAAGACACTGAAGAAAGAACTGAAAAAAAATACAAGTAAGTCAAAGCACATACCATATTCATGGATAGGAAGAATTAACATCATTAAAATGTGCATATTCCCCAACACAATCTATAGATTCCATGCAAATTCTATCAAGATTCCAATGGCACATGCCACATAACTAAAACAAATATTTCAAAAGTATTTTTGAAACTACAAGAGGTCCCAAATCACTACTACAAGAGGTCCCAAAGCAACAGTGAATCTGAGAAAGAAGAACAAAGTTTAAGGAATCATGCTGCCTAATATCAAACTGTATTATAGGGCCCTAGTCATCAAAACAGCATGGTACTGGCATAAAAACAGATTCATAAATCAATGGAACAAAATAGAAGCGCAGAAATAAACCCACACCTTTATAGTCAATTAGTATTTTACAGAGGAAGCAAGTACCTACAACGGGCTAAAGATAATTTATTCAATAAATGGTGTAGGGAAAAGTGGACAAATACATGCAGAAAAATGAAATGAGACCACCTTGTTACACCACACACAAGAATAAATCCAAAATGGATCAAAAACTTAAATGTTAGATCTGAAACCATAAAAATCCTAGAACAAAACATAGGCAGCAAAATCTTGGACATTGCTTGTGGCAATTTTTTATCAGATATATCTTCCCAGGCAAGGGAAGAAAAAGAAAATATAAATAAATGGGACTACATGAAACTAATAAATTTTGTCTAGCAAAGGAAATCATCAACAAAATAAAAAGGCAGCCCACAGAATGGGAGAACATATTCATTAATACATCTGACAAGGGGTTAATATCCAAACTTTACAAAGTACTTGCAAAATTCAGCCCCAAGAAAACAACAAACCCAATTAAAAAATAGGCAATGGCCTGAATAGATATTTCTCCAAAGAGAACATACAGATGGCCAACGCTCAATGTCATTATTCATCAGAGAAATGCAAATAAAAACCACAATGAGATATTATCTCGCACCTGTCAGAATGGCTATCATCAGTAAATGAACAAACAAGTGCTGGTGAGGATGTGGAGAAAGGGGAACCTTTTCCCTGCTGTTGGTGGGAATGCAGATTGGTGCAGCCACTGTGGAAAGCACCATGGAGATACCTCAAAAATTAAACATAGATCTGCCTTTTGACCCAGAAATTCCACTTCTGGAATATATTAAAAGGAACCCAAAACATTAGTTTGAAAGAATATAAGCACCCCTATGTTCACTGGAGCATTATTTACAATTGCCAAGATATGGAAGCAGCCAGGTGTCCATCAATAGATGAGTGGATAAAACAACTGTGGGACATTTACATGATGGAATTCTACTCAGCTGTAAAAAAGAAGAATAATTTATCCTTTGCAACAGTATAGGTGGAACATTATGCTAAGTGAAATAAGCCAGTCAGAGAAAGACAAATACCATATGATTTCAGTCATATATGGAAGCTAATGAACAAACTGAACTAAAAGGAAAATGGGGACAGGCTTATAGATGGAGAGCAGGATGACAGTTAGTTGGGGGGGTGGGGAGGAGCTTAGGGGATAGAGGGATTGACCAAAAAGGAAAAATTATCATGGACATAGACAACAGTGCGGTGATTGCTGGTGGAAGGGTAAAGGAAGTAGAAGGCCATGTAAAAATACAATAAAAAAAAGAAAACTCAAAATGTAGGTTTGCTTGTTGTTTCAATAGAATGGGAGTTTCTGTGAGATTGCAACCTTAATTCTCATCAAAGGGGGTATTAACCTACAGTGTATAAATGTTTGTGTGTGTTTACATGTGTGTGCTTACATCTCATGTTTACATGAGAAAATGTATGACATTAAGTGAAAGAAGAATGTTTTACAAGGCAATATGTAATAATCTCAATCAGATTTTAAAACAAACTCATTACTTCTACTGTGCCTCCTACTACTCTTCTTATTCTTTATTGCAAATACAATGAAAAATTAAAATTAGAAGACTAAGAATCAAATCGTTAAATTAGTTGTCAGAGGACCATTGAATTTCAGGGAGAACTTTTAAGTCCTTACAAAAATTAAGAATCTTATTACACAAGTAGTATTTTTAGGCTTGTAATCTCTGCATGAAAATCTGCAAAATGATACTACTAAACAATCCCAATGAGATAAACATTTATATTGTTTCTGTTTTTATACTATTAGATAGAATGCTGCAATGAACATCCTGCTGTGTGCCTCCTTGCATAAACTTGATAGTGCTTTGTTAAGATACATGTCCAAATGTGATCTTTAGATCACAGCATATACTCACTTGGAATTTTACTTGATTCTGCTAAATTGCCATCCAAAATGGCTACACCAAAATTTTGTATAGCAATCATCTATGAAGGTTTGCACGTCTCTACTACCTGCACCAATGCAAATCATTAACCAATGTTTTAAAATTTAGTTAATCTGACATCTGATAAATGGTACATGGTTTTGTTATTCATTTTTGATAATGCATGACTATGATTTAATTTTTAATAATGAAGATGTGTTATTTTGAATCATCTATAATAATATAAAATAACTATCATTGAATGTGACAAATTATGAAAATTAAAATTTTAATATTCAAATCATGGTTTTACTATTTTAGACTACACAGTGTTTTAGTTTTTGTCTCATGAAATCAAAATGTGCTGTAAATGCACCCTCATTCAGCACAATTAGGTCTCAAACTTTGAGTTTTGTGTTAGGAGAATAGTTTCAGGATCTCCAAAGCTCTCAAATAGGTTCACTGAATTTCTGCAAAAACTTAGAAAGCTAGAATTTAAAATAAACTAATAAACTAACCCATTTTCATTCTATGCACACACACACACAAAAGGAAATGTCATATATGACATATACATTCTTAGAGGGCTTTTGTTGGTTTTAGACTCATAATTATTATCACAACTTAATATAGATTCTATATGTATCAGTATAGATTCAACAAAAGAAGCTGAATCAGTAGGATATATATAATGTGAGTGTATATGTTTGTGTGTGTATGTACCCACTCCTAGGTAAATACGCTCTATAAAAATGATGTTATGATTTTATTATACCAAATTTGGAGTGAGCTCAGAGCTAATTGGTCTTTATGTAGAATACCTTTTTATAGGAGGGAGAAATAGACTTCTGTAATCCAAAATCATATCATTATTAGATGTATTTTTAAATGAACTGCTTATGGTCGCTAATTCTCTAAGGCAGATGCTATCAATAATTTTTCACTGATTTTGGAGAGCTTTCCTGGGTATCTATTCAGTTAGGTGCTTCATTGATGCATTATTGAAAGTATTTTTCTTCAAAATGTTGCCCAGGGGACATGCTTTTAAGGCCAAAATCATCATGACAATATCTACTTTGGGGCTTCAATAGTCCTGTGTTGATATGATGGAAAGACCTATGGAATTAATATTCTGACTCAGTTTATAGTCTCCTTTAAGGAAGTGTCCTTCTATGCAAGTAACAGTTTAAGTTAAGTCCTTTAATTGTGATGAGTATGTTAATTCTACTTTTTGCTAGGTTATTTTTTAAAGTTCTTATTGAGGTCTGTCCAGAAAAAGTCCAGCCATTGTTAATGTAACAAGAATGGTTTATGTGACATCGATGTAACCTGGCAGCCAAGGAGAATGGACTGGAATACACATGCATGAACAATGATGACTTCACTGTACTAGTTCATGGGGTGATAGATGATGTTGAGTGAGCATGTGTACTGTGTGGCCATCACATTTAAAATGTCTGAGTGAGTAGAGCAACAAATCAGCATCAAATTTTTCATTAAGCTTGAACATTCCTCCACAGAAACTATTTGGATGATTCAGAAGGCTGCAGCTATGGACAGCTGGTGATTGGCATCATGGCAATGCACCCACTCATGCCTCACATCTCATGCAGAGATTTTTTGGTGAAACATTAAATCACCCAGGTGACTCAGTTCCACTACAGCCAAAATGTGGCAACCTGTGACTTCTGGCTTTTCCCAAAACTAAAATCTCCTTTGATAGGGAAGAGATTTCAGATCATTGATGAGATTCAAGAAAATATGATGGGAAGCTGATGGCGATTGTGTGAGGTCCCAAGGTGCCTACTTGAAAGGGGACTGAGGCATCATTGTCCTATGTACAATGTTTCTTGTATCTTGAATCTTCTTCAGTAAATGTCTCTATTTTTCATAGTACATGACTGGATACATTCTGGACAGACCTTGTATTATGCTTTATTATGTCAAGAAAGGGAAAAATGCAACTGAAATGCAAACAAAAAATTTTTAAAAAATGAAAGATTTGTGCAATAAGTGGAGAAGGTGCTATGACTGTTCAAACATGTCAGAGTTCTTTGCCACGTTTCCTGCTGGAGATTTGTCACTAGATGATAATGCTCTATGGCCAGGTATGCCAGTTGACGTTGATAGTGATCAAATGGAGACATTAATTGAGAACAATCAGCATTATACCACATGGGAGATAGCTGACATACTCAAAATATCCAAATCAATGAAGTTATTGGTAAAAATGAAAAATGTGTCTTTTATTTTACAGAAAAACCCACATGAACTTTTCGGCCAACCCAATAATATAGCATTTCCACCCTATTTTCTACTTCTCCATATCCCAATTTTCTTTTTTATTTCATCATTATTTCTCTTAGTCATTTTGGGCTGGTATAACAAAGTATCACAGAGTCTGCTTAGACAACAGATATTTATTTCCCACAGTCATGAGGCTGAGAAATCTGAGATCACCATACAGACAGATTTGGTGAGGGCTCTCTTCCTAGCTCATAAGCAACTGCCTTATTGTGTGCTCACATGGTTTTTCCTTGGTGCACACTCATGGAGAGATAGGGGGATCTTCTTGTCTTCTTCAGTCCATTATGCAGAGCCCACCCTCATGACCTCATCTAAACCTAATTACCTCCCAAAGGTCTCACCTAAATACCATCACATTGGGAGCTAGGGTTTGAACATTTGAATTGTGAGAAGACATTCAGTCCATAACACCATTGTATCTGTTGAATATATTTTCATAAACCACCTAAGATCATGCTAGAAGTGGCAGGGTAGAATAAATTTACTTGGATATACAGAAACATGTTAATGATTTAATGTAAAGGGAGGTAGGCAGGCCAAGCTCTGCAATGTTCAGGGAAATCACATGGTGTGGTGGCCTCAAGTATCTACTAAAGACCAAAGGCCCTTAGCAGCACATGTAACTTTTCACATCTGGAGTTTCTGTGTAGAAACAATATGTTATGCAGCCAATTTAAAATGTATTTTCTTTTCATATGTGTGCACATGTGCATGTTTCATTGCACACATAAAAAATTTCACCAGGTAGTTCCATTATTATCCTGCAAATATTCCCTTTACAACAACCTTAAAGTTAACATATGACTTTCATATGAACATCTTTATTGATGAGTATCTACTCAGCTTCCATCCTTTCCCAACCCACTCAAGACTTTATTTCTCCCCTTAGATGAATTTCTCCAGGTTTTCCATGCAACCTTATTTTGAATATTGGAAGACTGTGGTATAGCTCTTTTAGGTCTCTTCTCCAATCACACGGAAACTTTAGTTTTATCTTCCCACTCCTTCCACATAAACAAGGTAAGTGAACTGGGAAATGATTTGGATACATATAGGAAATCCACTAGGCCATCATATATGTTTTTACATTTGGGCTTAGATGTGTTTTATGACATGTAATATTCATGCCCACTAATAAAAGCCAAAGTTTTGTTTATATCATGATTTTACTTGGTTTATTTTTTTCACTTTTAATTAAAATGGAAGTGTAGGAAAAATGTATGCATGGCAAAGTAATAATTGAATAATTTCATAAATGTATATAAGAATATACCAAATATGTGGAGCATAAGTAAGAATTTAAAAGAAAATTCTTTTCAAAGCTAGCCTTACATAAAAAATATGAAAACATAAGATAATATTCTTTAAAACAGGACTGTTCTACATTAAAAAGTTTGATGTGGATAAAGTACATAGGAAGACATATTTAAGTGACCACAACCTTTACTGTCAGGGCCCTTATTTAAAAAATAAATATGACTTTAAAATAATATGTTTTACAAAAGAATATATATTTTGAGTAAACATTTAAAAATGTTTTTAATTGCTAACATTTGTGAATTTGAAGCTCATCCTAATGAGGAGCTAACAAAGGCAGAGATTTTTTAAAGTACGTTTTTCATCCGTAAGAGTGAAATGTCTCCCTGGGGAGCACCAAACTGCAGGCACATACATACAAAAGCAGGACATTCTTGGTCACTGTTGACAAGAGCTTTCCTTTTACTGCTCTTGCAGGAATTCTCTGATAATTTGATTGAAATCTTCCTCCAAGCACAGAAGGGGGTTTACTTTGTTATACAGCAGCTCAGAACATTAATGTTTTTAATTAATTAATGTTTAATGGATATTTCTCCTTTGTAGAGAGATATATATGGGCTTTGACCCCCAAATCACAATAACTACTTCTCAGTAATTAAAAGATAAAAATAAGCCCGACACATAAGCTTTTAAAATTTATTTATATATTCAAAATATCTTTCAGAGTTTCAAGCACAAACTACCCATCTCCACCAAATTTTTAGTGATGGCGTGGCCTACTTTAAAATTTCATCTTTGCAGACACTTGTGATTTACACTGATAGTGCAGTCAATGTACATTTAAGAGAAACATCTTCACAGTAAAAATAAGAGTAAGCCTCTTTCAGAAAAGTTTATGTAAAATGAAACTTTATATATAATATATATTTATATATTATATATTCATATATAAATTGCATATATATGAAATTATATATATTCAGTGTATATATGCACATACATATGTAGAGATGTAAATATATACATATTTATTATATGAACACCATGTATATATACATCAGATATGTGTATGTGTGTGTGTGTAAAAAAACTAGTATATGATAAGCCAGGCACTGTTCTAGTGCATATCCCACTAGAAAAACTAAAATGCACACATGCACACACATACACACTTACCAGTACACACAGAGAGAAAAGCTCTAGAAAAGAGCATTATGTCTAAATTAGTATTAACATCATATGGAGATAATTGTAGAAAAAAATCATAGTAATTATTTTTACTATATTCTCTATATTAATTTTTCCTTAATGCTTACTAATCAATTACCTGTAAAATGATCAGAAAGGAGACTAGATTCTTTCAGAAGAAAGCACCTATTTCATTTTAATTTGAACTCACAAAATATGCATAACCACTGGAATAATATTTGATGATGATAATATAGATAGTTCAGTGAGAGATCCAACAGGAAGGGTGAGTTATTCTTGGGGTGTGATACAAGTCTTCACACAGAAGATGACACATTCCCAAATTATTACCAAATTTACCTAGGTGACAGGGGCAAGTTTGAAGATACATTAAATAAACATAGATAATCATAAAGGTAAAATGAAATCACAAGGACAATGTTATTATATAACAAGTTTTCTGTATTATTCTCTGTATGATTAATTAGTGTTAATTAAGAGATATATGAGGAAATAATTATGTATTAATTATATAATTATTTCAGTGATTCAAAAATAATATGCTATATTTCTATAATTATTCAAATATTTAAAGCTTTTCCATGCACATTACTGCATTTAATATTTATAAAAATTCTGCATTTTATCTGTCATGTACAGTTAATATCCAACAATGGATTATGCAGCATTTACTATGTGTCAGTTACTTTTTAAAGAGAATTGCAGTTACAAACTCACTTAACCCTTACAACAATATATAGAGTACAATCTATTATTATATTCACTTTACTAATGATAAATAAGTATGAGTTTAAGTAACTTTTCCCAAATCACATACCTTAAAGGCAGCAGAGTCAGGGTTCAAATTCAGCAAATTAGACTCCAGAGTATGTTTTTTTAATCAAGGAGAGACATAAAAGACAGGTCAACCTCCTAGAAGGTAGGAGGAGGATTTGGTGTGAGACTTAGGTCTGATTTCTTTAAATGCAATGATTTTCCTGTTATACATCTTGTGAAGTGATGGAAACTTTGAAGACTTATTATAAGCACACATACAAGTCACCAATGACCATGTGAATAGCTTCTGGATTCTGAAAGGGACAAGACCCTCCCAAGTCCTGTCATAATACTCTGCATGCTGCAGTTCTCTCACAGGAGCATTTGGTAAGGGCTAATAGGAGAACATTCACTTGCAAGGTGTCAAAGTAAAAGGAGGATAAAGATACAACATAAAAAGTATGTAACTATCTATATGGGAAGTCCATAAAAGTCAAGTTGATAGAGGAGAAACTTGTGTCTCTAGAGATGAAGTGTCTAGGAACTGACTTTTATTTATTTATTTATTTATTTTAGTTTATTCAGTACAGTTTCTATCCTTTATTCCCATTCCAGCCCACCACCCATTCCTCCCCTCCTCCCTCCCCTTTCCAACACCCCTAGTTTTGTCCATGTGTCGTCTATATTTGTTCCTGTAAACCCTTCCCTTCTCCCC
>CM052538.1:64353498-64403694 GCA_028533065.1 Trachops cirrhosus
CACCAAGCCCTTATTGTATGAAATGTTAAAGGGACTTATCTAAGAAAAAGAAGATAAAAAACATGTGTAGTAAAATGACAGCAAACTCACAATTATTAACAACCACAACTAAAACAAAAACAAAAGTAAACTATTCAAACAACTAGAACAGGAACAGAACCACAGAAATGGAGAACACATGGAGAGTTAGCAACAGGGGAGTGGGAGGAAGAGAAGGTGGAAAGGTACGAAGAATAAGTAGCATAGATGGTAGGTAGAAAATAGACAGGGGGAGGGCAAGAATAGTAGAGGAAATGTAGAAGCTAAAGAACTTATGACACATGGACATGAACTAAAGGGGGGAATGTGGGTGGGGGAGGTTGTGTAGGGTGGAGGGAGATGGAGGGGGTAATGGGAGAGCTGTAATAACATAATCAATAAAATATTACAAAATAAAGAAAAAAGAAAGAAAGAAAGAAAGAAAAAGAGAAAAAATTTACCTTGACTTTATCTCATTCAGTAGTCACAACAGAGGCACGCTTTCCTCACACTTGGCAGACCACCCAGCTGCAGTGCTCAACTGTGTTAGGAGCAGTCATTCCAGACACCCCCAGCCAGCTCCTGACCTTTCTAGTTATTTTCCAGTCCTACCTCCTGGCTTGATCAAAGGCATTCCTGCCTTATTAAAAAAAGGATTTAGCTTCTGGGCCCTATTCATTCTCAGGCATTAAATGGATATGCCCTTCTGAATCTCCTTGCTTTAGCTATCAGGAGTAGAAAATACATACCTAGTAGACTCTCAAATGACTCCATTTCACCTACAGGTGAAAATCTTGGTAAGATGCTGGAAGTAGCCCACTTCAGTCAAATCTAGAACTAAAGATAGAAGGCAAATGGTGAAGAGGGTACTCTGCTTAAGGACAATGGTCTGTGTGACAGCTGGAACATGTGAACTTAGAGTGAGCCTTGAAAGAAACTAGAGATTGTTCCACTTCTGCAGATATTTTAGCAGAAGTTTGTTTTTTCATCTGTGGTACTCTCGAAGCACAAGTTTAAAAAATGAGGTCATAAATGATACAGGCTTTTCTCTGTGGTATTATTTAAAACCTGAGAGTGTATGCCTTTATGGGAATTTTTACAAAGAATCATATGTAACTAACTTCATGTTACTCATCAACTTTGAGGGTCAGAAAACAGATTCAAAGACTTAATATTATATGACATGAATATAAGCCATATTTTGGTCAGTTAAGTAAAGCATTCAAAATTAGTCTGGTAATTAAGGGAAGAGACATACTTAAACAGGTAACTGTATTCCTTATATGAATTGCCCTGATAAATGCTTTGTTTTCCCCTCATTTTTTTCTCTTTCAAAACATAACTTCATTTTTAACTTAAAAATATTAGGTTGGCCAAAAAGTTTATTTGGATTGTCTCATAAGATGGCTCTAGTAGTGCTTACTTGTCTTTAAATTCATTCAAAATAACTTTGTTAGATCGAATTGTGACAGCTGTCATATCAGCGTGCATTTAAAACAAACTAATCAGAATTGGTGAATTTTTGTATAGTCATAGTAATATTGAAGATGAAAGAAAATATGCAAACTTTTTGTCATATTATGCTTATTATTTCAAGAAAGGTGAAAAACACAACTGAAATGCAAAAAATAAAAAGTTTTGAGCAATGTATGGAGAAAGTGCTGTGACAGATCCAACGTGTCAAAGTGGTTTGCGAAGTTTCATGCTTGAGATTTCTCACCGGATGATGCTCCATTGTAGGGTGGACCAGCTGAAGTTGATAGAGATGAAACTGAGACATTAATGGAGAACAATCAGTGTTATACCATGTGGGAGATAGTCAACATACTCAAAATATCCAGATCAATCAAGTCATTGGTGAAAATGAAGAATGTGTCTCTTATATTATGAAAAAAACTAAATAGACATTTTGGCAAACCCAAAAGTTTTGTGTGTATTCATATTTAGGCATAAATTAATTTCATCTTTCCTCAGAAATGGGCTGATAAAAGTAATGAAATTAGCCCCACTTATTTTTTCTTCTGTTTCCTTGTATAGGAAGATATATCAGAAAAAATATTTTCCTACTAGAAATGTGTGATATTTTTTAATCAATCTTATTTTATTTTTTGAAATTATATTTTATTGATTATGCTATTACAGTTGGCCCAACTTTTCACCCTTTGTCCCACTCCACCTAGCAACCCCCACTTCCTCAAGCAATCCCTCTACCATTGTTCATGTCCATGGGTCATGCATATAAGATCTTTGGCTGCTCCATTTCTTATACTGTACTTTACATCCCTATGGCTATTCTGTAACTTCCTCTTTGTACTTAATCCCATCACCTATTCACTCTTTCCCCTACAACCCTCTCCTATCTGGCAACCATCAAAACATTCTCTGTATCCATGATGTCTCTGTTCTTCTTGTTTGCTTAGTTTGTTCTTTATATTCAATTGTTGATAGATATGTACATATTGCCATTTTATTGTTCATAGTTTTCTTTTTTATTGAATAAGTCTATTTAACATTTTGTATAATAGTGTTTGGTGATGACAAACTCTTAGTTTTTTTCTTGTCTGGGAAGCTCTTTATCTGTGCTTTGATTCTAAATGATATCTTTGATGGGTAGAACAATCTTGGCTGTAGTCCCTGTTTTTCAAACTTGCACTATGTCTTGAGAATCCCTTCCAGCCTGCAAACTTTCAAGCATTCCAGCATTCACATCATAGGGGTGCCATAACGAGAAGAGAAAGAGCAAGAAATTGGAAATCTATTTGAAAAAATAATGAAAGAAAAGTTTCCTAATTTGGTGAAGGATATGGACATACAAGTCAAGGAAGCCCAGAGAGTCCCAAACAAGATGGATGCAAAGAGGCTCACTCCAAGACACATCATAATTAAAATACCAAAGTTTACAGATAAAGAGAGAATCTTAAAGCAGCAAGAGAAAAGCAGTTAGTTACCTATAGGTAATTTCCCATAAGACTATCAGCTGATTTCTCAAAAGAAATGTGTGAGATTTTACTGCCTATGTTTTCTTCTAGGATTTTTATGGTTTCAAGTCTAACAGTTAAATGTGTCACCTATTTTGAGTTTATTCTTTTGTGTAGTATAAGAACGTGGTCTAGTTTCATTTTCAGGCATATGTCTGTCGCATTTTCCCAACACTGTTTATTGACTAAATGATATTTAACCCATTGCATTTTTTCCTTCCTTTGTCAAATATTAATGTCTATAAAGGTGTGAGTTTATTTGTGGTCCCTCTATTCTGTTCTGTTGATCTATATGTCTGTTTTTATGACAATACCATGCTGTTTTGATTATTACATCTTTATAGTATAGTTTGATATTAGGTAGCATGATTCCACCAACTTTGTTCTTCTTTCTCAAGGTTGTTGAGGCTATTCAGAGTCTTTTGAAGTTCCATATAAATTTTTGGAATATTTGTTCTAGTTCTGTGAAATGCATCATTGGTATCATGACAGAAATTACATAGAATCTTTACATTGCTTTGTGTAATATGGACATGATGTTTTCTAAGTATCTTTCTGTAAATGAGTAGATAAAACAGATATGGTACATTTACACAATGGAATACCACTCAGTTGTAAAAAAGAAGAAAATTTTACTCTGCAACAGCATGGATAGACCTGGAGAACAGTGAAATAAGCCAGTCAAAGAAAGACAAGTGGCAGATGATTCACTCACGTGGTTAATCTAACAAACAAATTGAACTAATAAGCAAAACAGAGACAGACCTGTAGCTAGAGAGCAGGTGGACAGCTCTTGGGAGAGATTGAGAGTGGTGGGATCCAGCAAAAAAGAAAAAAAAGAGAGAGAGACAGAACTTGTGGACACAGACTACAGGGTGGTGATTGAGAGGTCAGGGGTGGGTGGCAGTGAAAATGATATGATGGAAGAAATAGTAATAAAAATTTTTTAAGAAGAAAATAAATGTTTATAAGCTTTATTTTAAAAAGTAATGAAATTAGCTGTTAATAAGACAACACAGCAATATGAAATACCAAAGCAAGCAGACCTATTAAATCATAGATATAGTGCTGTATAAATATTTCACATGTATTGACTGTGAAATTGATTTTTCTATTTTATCAAATTTACTAAGGATTTCCTAAAGAAGTTTAGAATTAGATGATATTAAAATAAAAATTATTTTTAAGTAGAAAGTTTATTATTAAGTATAAAGTTCATAATGAATTATGCTGAATTTAAAAATACAAAAGCAGAAGGAATGGGTTTCTTAAAATGTTTTTAATTTTACATCAGAAGGTTGTCTTTTCTAACAACAAATCCAGAAATTTAGTGAATATATTTTCTTTTTTTAATTTTATGTTTCAATTATGGTTTACATTTGATATTATTTTGTTTAGTTTTAGATATAGAGCATAGTGGTTAAACAATCATATACTTTACAAAGTGGTTCCCTTGATATTTCAAGTACCCACCCGACACCTTACATAATATTACAATACTATTGACCATATTCCCCATGCTGTATTTTACATACCTGTGACCATTTTATCACGACCAATCTGTACTTCTTACTCCCTTCATTTTTTTCACTCAGCTCCCAGCCCCCTCCTCTCTGCAAATCATCAGTCTGTTCTCTGTATCTAATTGGGTTTTTGAAAAAAATTTTTCCAAAGTGTGTGTATTTCAGGTTATGGATTCTGACTTGCTCCTTCAGAAAATAAAAAAAAAAAATTACAGTTGAGGCCAGTACGTGTTTCATGTGTCAGATTTTTCTCTGTCTTTAACAGTGTTGAACACGCATTACATTATATTATTTTGACATGCACACATTTTAAAACTTTGACTCTAATGATTTTTTTAAAAAAGCAGTCAGTAGAGTGTTCACTTGTGACAGAGCCAAGAGGACAGCCAATATATGTGGACATAGCATGTGTACCTTGGGAGAGAGTACAGGTTTGCCGTAGTGGCTAAATTCCCCTCCTTTTCTCTAAAGTGAGGGTCCACACCCTGCTACATAACAATCTGTCTTTATTAATCAATCTTCTGTTGCTCATAAAATTTATAACTAAACCTGTTATATCAGCCCTATTCTGCTTGTTTGCCTACCGTGCAGAATCAATGTATCTAGACACTGGGATAGATTTTTTCCTGATGTTTAGATGTGTTTCTCGATTTAACATGTATTAACTATCTACGGTGAAATCAAGCACTGTGTTAGAAATTGAGGAAGCAATAGTGACACTGGTGTTTAAATTTATGTCAGCTTGGCTAGACCATAGTGCCCAACATTATGCTGATTAAACTGCAACCCTTTCCTCAGTTTCCAACCTGCCAGCCTCCTCCCTCAGATTTTAGAGTCACCAAGCCTCCACAATCACATGATCTAATTCCTTAAAATAAGTCTCTATATAACTATATCTGTTTATATAGCTCTAAAAATCATGTGACCCTAATCCTTAAATCTATGTACATATATCTATCTAGATATAAATCTGGACAATTGAATAATAAAATTCTTTAAAATAAATCTTTTTATATATCTCTGCCTGTGTGTATATAGAGTAATATCTATCTCTATACATAGATTGATATAAGTAGATATGTAGATTTATAGATAGACCAAATTTATTTTAAGAAATTGGATTACTGATTGTGGTACACAGCCATTTGACTATAGGTTTATCTATATCTATACCCACATTCATATGTATATCTATATTTAGATTTACATCTGTTCTCTGGAGAATCCTTACTAATATAGTGACAATACCTATTCCCAGACATTAAGTATGCAAGGAGAATCATTTTTGGAGGGATGGAAATCTACTTTAACTGGGAGTCGGGTTGCTGATGAGAATCGTTCAAGCTTCGTCTTGAAACCCCTCTAAGGCTGTAGTAGGTGGAGAAACATGTCACTGTCTTGACAAGAATAGCAGCATGTACAAGGGAAAATAGGACTAACAGTGCAGGCTTGAAGAGTAATTAAATAGCTGTTTTGCTAGAAAATTCAAGATAGATAAGAGACACTGAGTTAAGGTGACGGACCTTTGCGCC
Organism: Trachops cirrhosus; assembly: GCA_028533065.1. NCBI lineage: Eukaryota > Metazoa > Chordata > Mammalia > Chiroptera > Phyllostomidae > Trachops > Trachops cirrhosus. The sequence goes on from CM052538.1 coordinate 64,359,550, forward strand.
AGGTGAACAATACACTGTTTCTCAACCACACACATAAGCAAGACAGAACAATTCTTTTTAAAAAAATTGTCCTAGTATTAAAAAAACCTTTCTCTTTTAACCCTATTCGCAATTATCTAGATCCTGAACCTCTTCCCTTTGTTGTGGATAATCTGTTCTGTTTCACTCATATTCAGACCCGCCCTCCTCCACCCTCGCCTCCCTGTGAACATTTTGTCTTGTCCTGGCATGGTTGAGGGTGATACCATGCAGGGCTGTGGGAAATCATGTACAGGTTTTTATTTTCATCGTTAACATATCATTTAGTCAACCTTCTTTTCTGAATAGCATTTATGTGCCAAGTCTTTTGTGGCACAATGAGAGAGGTGTAAAATAAACAATGGTCACTATCCTCTGTGTCTCCAAGGGTGATGTTTAAGTCTGAAAAGGGGCTAGAAAACTGTACAAACATGATTATTAGGATTCAGTTTATTTCTTTCTGGGTGTATCATCAGAGATGATTTATAGACTGAAATTTTTGCACTGATGGTAGAGCTAATTCTATTCCACTAAACAGAATGATATATTTCAGGATGAAAGTATTAAAATCGCTACAATATAAAAATCAATAGTCTGCCATACAAGGAAATGCTATTAGATCCATAAGATAATATGATTTATTATAAATTAACATCAAGAATGGATAGATTTCAGAGGAATTCTGTGAGTAATATCACAGAATCACCTTCCTGAGCTGACTAATTAGCTCATTAAAGTATTACATCTTACTGAAAAGCAATTTTTCTTGAAGATCATCAGCTATGTGATTGAATGACATGCCAAATCTCTTGGTATTTTGTTGATATGTGATCCTTGACATTCAATAATGAAACTGCTCTTCTGTGTTTGTAGAAGAAAAACATTCAATTTTCATGGAAATGTCAGAAAGATTATATTGTTTTCTTTTATTTATTTTTATTGTTCTGGTCTGGGATGTAGTTGAAAGCCTGTCAATGGTGTCCTTTGCAGTTGCTTCAAAAGCCATAAACAGTTGGTACAAACTGAAAATGCTAATTTATTGTTAATGCCAACAGATAAGAATCTTTTAAAGTAAGAAATAATGTGAGATCCGTGAAATTCAAGTTGAAGATAAAGATTTCAAGTTTTGAAAATATTTCTGCTTATTTTATAATAATTTCCCAAACCTCTAATAAAATATTATGGAGTGGGCTCACCACATATAGAGTCAATAGGTCTTCTGTAACTGTTACATAGGCTGTGTGCTTGCATCAGATCGGGATTCCATACATGCTTAATGAGAAGTGAATACATGAAGTAATAGATTAATATATTCATATTTGGAGAGTTCCCTTTGGCTAAATTGCTCTGAGTTCTTTACAATTATTCTAAATGCCTCTTCCATGAAACAATTTCTTATATCTTTAGCTAAATTGCTTCCTATTTAATTTAAACCAATATTACACTGTTTAGCACTATAGCGTGTTTCATTTTAACAAATATTAACCTCTAGGTCTTAACATTTGTTTGAATTCTCACATATGTTATGGCATGGGAGGTTAACATTATAGACAGAAGGTGAGAAAGGGAGAAATAGAGCACTTAAAGGAAAAACAAAAATGAGTAGAAATGGATAAGCAACCTAATGAACTTCAGCTAGAATGAAAAGAGACACATCAATTATTTATTCATTCATATATTCAATTGTAAATGTTTGTGAACCTACCAGATACTAGAATCTGGAGGAAGACGATTATGAATAAATACTCTAGCAGGTGTTGGCAACATTTAAAGTACAGGGTGGGTATTTAATAGAAAGGTCACATAACCCAGTTTGTTGAGTTAGAAATGGCTATGCCAATCCCATGATACCTTGAAATGTGTTAACAAGAAAAATACTCATAAAGAGTTATGGCAGAGATTGTTAATTGTGCCCAGACTCCATTTCCTTTTTCACATTCAGTAATGAATTTCCTGATACTGCATCACCATTAGCAGGACACATGGTCACCAAGATAAAGAACAGGATTCCCAGGTAAAGGTTTGTCATGTGACTGACTGAGTTCTCATTATGCAATCTAAACAGAAGGTATTCACCATCTGTATAACCTCCTTAAACAGGTGATATGTGGGTGTGATTGTGAACCAGCTTAGAACAAAAGGTTAATCCAGTAACAATCCAATAATTTAGGGAATGGCAAAAAAATGGTAGAAGGAACTCAGGATGAACTAATAGTAATAATATAGGGAGTTGTGGGCATTTATGGAAAGAGCATGTAACCTAGTCTTAGTGAGTTAAGGATGTCTTTTACTTTCCCTTAAAAATGTTCCTGCCTTTGAACTTCTATGCGAAGGAGAAAAAAATAACCTTTTTTTTTTTTGAAAAGTATACTTTTGATCCTTTCTGTCCACCTCTTAGCCCATATTCAAAACAATTAAGAAGGGAGAAAAACTGGTGCAAAGGTCCCAGGATGAAAAACAAGACCTTAATTTAAGGCTTTGGTGTTAGCGTTGCTGACATCTTCATTGTATTCCTGGCCTGTACTTCTCTGGGCCTTCTATATCCTTTGAAAAACTAGTCCACATCTCAGCCTTTTAGAGTCTTTGTTTCTTCACCTACAATGACCTCTTCTCACCCATGTTCAAGCCATAGAATTTGTCTGCACCCAACAGTAATTGCAACAACTTTGAAATCTCCACTTAGTGCCTCCTATTTTCCAATAAGTATCTGCTGTCCTGTTAATTATTGAAGTTAATTATTCATATATTTTTGATTACCCACTTGTAGGATCCCCCCCAACCACCTGGAAAGAGCCCTAGCAACAAGATCTCACATATTTGCAAAATATTAAAAAGCAAGGTATTGTGGCATTCTCTTGTTTAAGGAGGGGGCCTTAACCTGTATAACATTTAGGACTCTGTAAAATTATTGCTATCTCCTCTGCCCCCACTGCAACAAGTTTTGGAAACTTCCAAAACTTCCAATCCATTAACCCATGCACTTTGCATTGCACATCATAGTTCATTGTTTTTAAGACCTACCTATTTCCATTGTCCAACTTCAATTCCCAAGGAATTTCATTCTGTAGTAAATACCCAGGTGAACATCTAGCCCCTGTTACACACTGATCTGACTTCTGTCACTCTAGATTTCCTTTTCCACAGGGTTTCATAAGTGAAATCATGTAGTATGTAATTGTTTGGGCCTGGTTTCTTTCACTTCACTGCTTTTGAGAGTCATCTGTAATTTTGCTTTACCAGCCATCTAACAATCTCAGTGTTGTCGCTGAGTCATATTCCACTATATGGCTATCCCACACTAACTGTGCCTCACTTGAAGGACATTTGTTTCCAGTTTGAGGTAAGTACAAAAAAACATTGCTAAATAAATTCACGTGTAGATACGTGCTTTTATTATCTTTTCCATGTAGCTACAAGAAGTTGCCAAACTCTTTTCCAAAGCTGCTGCTCTAACTTGAATTTCACAAACATACTGGGCAACATCTGAGCTTTATTTATTTATTTGATAAAGTCATTTAGCATATCCTTCATTTCTGACTGGTTCTGTTTTAAGGTTTCCATGTCTTTTTTTATATTGTTCAAGTCTCATTAAGTTCATCTACTCTTTCCCTAAATTCATTGATCATTCTTATAACTAGTGTTTTGAATTCTGCTTCTAGTAGATTGCTTGTCTCAATTTTTAGTTCTTTTCTGGAGTTGTATCGTGTTCTTGTATTTGGACTTGTTTCTTTATGTCCTCATTTTGGCAGTCTGTCTGTGTTTGTTTCTATGTACTAGGTAAAGCTGTTATGGCTTCCAGATTTGGTGGAGTGGCCTAATATTGTAGATGTCCTATAGGGTCCAGTGGCACAGCCTCCTGGGTCATGCATGCAAAGCACTCCGGGGGCATTTCCCCCCTTCCCCCGCAGTGTAGGCTGTGTACAACTTCCTGTTGTAGTTGAGTCTTCACTGCTGTTGGCACGTCAGTGGGAGGGAATTACCACCAGACCAGTCAGCTGCAAGGACTGGCTTCACCACTGTGGAGGATCAGCTGGGCAGGAGCCCACCCATAGAGGCTCTGGTATTGCTGAGTCTGCCCCTAGAGTGCGTTGTTAGTGGAAGGGGTTGGGTGGTGCTTTGACGTGAGCTGAAGATATTCACTGGGTATGCCAACTTTGGGCCAGAGTCTTCTTTAAGAAGGAAAAAAATCAAAAATATAAACAAAAATGTCAATAAATACATATCTATCAACCATTTCAGTCTAAAAGATAAAACTCAAAGAAATGAACAAAGCAGAAGCAGATGCACAGATACAGACATTTTACGGTTGCAAGGTGGGTGGGGAGGCAGGAGAGGGCTGAAAGAGAAGGGATTAAGAAGTACAAATTGGCAGTTACACAATAGTCATGGGGGTGTAAAGTCAGCATAGGGGATATAGTCACTAATATTCTAATAACTATGGTGTCATATGAGTATGAAGTTTATCAGGATGATTACTTAGTAAGTTACACAATGTTGAATTACTGGGTTGCATGCTTGAAACTTAAATAATACTGTATGTCAACTGTAATTAAAAAATATGAGTGATGTAAAGTAAAAAGAAGTTACTTAGCATGTCTGATCTTTGCAAATACTTTCTCCCAGTCTGTGGTTTGTCTTTTTATTTGCTTAAAATTGTAATTTTAAGAGCCAAAGTTTTAAATTATTATACAGTCTTCTTTATCAATTTTTAATGGTATGTCCTTTTTTTCTTTTCTATTAATAAGCTTTTGCTTAACACAAAACCACAAAGATTTGCTCTGCGTGTTCTTCTAGAAATGTTAAAGTTTTATTTATTTTTTATAGTTTTTAAAATAGTTTTATTTATTCACATATTTACTTATTGATTCATTATCAATAAATAATCAGTATTATATCAATATATCAACAACATCATTTTAATATGATAAGTTGCCACTTAATTTTGGGTATGAGATAAAGGTTAGGTTCATTTTTATATGGCCATCCAATTTTGCTGATCTTATTTTTTTTAAATAAAAAACAAACCTATATTTATTTATTAAATTTTCTTGGTGCCTGTGTAATCAGTTAATAGATCATATATGAGTAGGTATCTTTCCAGATGATCTGTCTGTTCCACAGACAATGAAGTGATCTACCTGTGTGTTGATGTCACCAATCTCTATTACCATCATTTGCAGTATATTTTAAATCAGGTTGGAGATGTTTATGTTTTTAAAATTATTTTGTACACTCTGGCTTCATTTGAAAATGTGAATTTCACAAACAGTTTTTAATTACCACAGAAAAAGTCTTCTGGGATATTGAGTGAAGTTGCATTCAATCTATTTATTAATATGATAAAAATTGACATCTTAACACAATGATTCTTCTAAGCCATTGAAATGGTATATTTACATATCAATTTAGTTATCCTTTAATTTTTACCATTAGTGTTTTATAGTTTTCAAGATATAAATTTGGCATGTTTTCATCACATGGATACCTCAGTGTTTCATAATTTTAATGCTATTGTAAATGACACTACACAAAGTTAACATTATACTATCGACTGTATTCCCTATGCTGTACATCACATTTCCATGACATTTATTTTATAACTGGAAGTTTGTATATTTAGATTCCCTTCACACATTTCACCCTTCCCTACTCTCCTCCCCTCTGACACCCACCACTCTATTTTTGGTATCTATGAGTCTAGGTTTGGTTTTGTATTTTATGTTCCACATATAAGTGAAATCATGCAGTATTTGTTTTCTTTGTCTGACTTACTTTACCTATCAGAATCTCCTCAAAGTCCTGCCTGTTGCAGCAAATGGCAAAGTTTCATTTTTTATGGTTGAGTAGTATTCCACTGTATGTGTGTATCATGTCCTCTTTATCCATTCATCCACTGATGGACACCCAGATTGCATCCATATCTAGGCTGTTGCAAATGATGCTATGCATATGGGGATACAGATATCTTTATGAGTTAGTGATTTCCTTTTCTTTGGATAAATACCCAGAAGGAGAATTGCTGGGTCACATGGTAGTTCTATTTTTAATTTTTTTGAGGAAACACATACTGTTTTTCATAGAGGCTACACCAATTTACATTCCCACCTACAGTGCAAGCAGTTTCCCTTTTCTCCACATACTTGCCAAATCTAGTTTTCTTTCTTTTTGATAATAGCCATCTGACAGGTGTTAGGTAATATCTCATTGCAGTTTTGATTTGCATTTTCTTAACCATTATTGACAATGAGCATCTTTTCATTTGTCTCTTTGCCATCTGGAGATCTTTGCAAAAATGTCCAATCAGATACTCTGCCCGACTTTTAATCAACTTGCTTGTTTTTATATGAGTTTTACTTATTCTAGAAATTTAAATAAAAGCAATCATATAATAGGTATACTTTTTTGTTTGCTTTTTATCACTGAGCATAATATTTTTGAATTCATACATGCTATTGGGTATATGTGAAAGCTCTTTTATTTTTGAGAATCACTATGTTTGATGGGTATAGTACAATAAGCTTATCAATTAAGCTGATGGAAATTTGATTGGTTTCTCATTTGGGAGGTATTATGAATAAAGCTGTAAGCAGCAATGGTGTATGTTTTGTGAGGGATAGTCTGCTACTTCCCTTGAGAACATACCTCTATGACTCTTCACAGCTAGCCACTTAGTTTTTCACCATCTCTTAAGCAGCATCTAGGCATATGCAAAAATCAGTTTTGCACTTCCTGTATATATAGATGAGAGAAAACTTTTCCTATAAGAGCCTGTGTAACAGATATTTTAGGGTTTTGTGTTCTAGAATCTCAGTAGCAATGACTCAACCCTGCTATGATAGCACAAAAACAGCCATAGAAAATACATAAACAAATGAGTGTGGCTGTGTTCCAATAAAACTTTATAAAAAGAAAGTGGGCTCAATTCTGCCCATGAGCTATACAGTGCTCTGGCCTGCCTCCTGATCTGTACCTTTAGGCTGATTTAAAGACAGAAAATATTAAAAATGGTAAAGTATTGCCTGACTGTAATTACTGCATTAATTTATAAGTATTCATAGAAACATGAGTTGGACAATAAAGAAATACAAGGTAATAAACATTTGACACAATTGGAAAATGATGCCAGTATACATGTATCTATTATAATCATGCTACCTGAGAAAATAGGTTTACCAAGTAAATGTGTTTGTTTTATCTATAAGCTAACTTATCCCTGCTGCTCAGATCCCCCTTGCACCCTGGAATGGTGTATGTTTCTGACTTTGACAGGGACACAACTCTCAAGTTTTATGGCATTAAAACACAGTCCCCCTTAGTCTTAAGGACACTGGCATGAGATGTAGGGAAGCATAGCCCCAGGGTCTGAACGTTGTCTCAAGGAGAGCTATTTACAGTTACAAGTTGTTCTGCGCCAGGGCTGTTCATCATGCCCCAAGTGGAAAAGGCAGGCATGTGTTCCTTAACAAATTTATTGTTTGTGTGTTTGTGATATACAGAGTTTTCTAAATGATGGGGCTCAGGCAGTGAATTTCTGTTGCCCAAGTTTAAGGGTAGTACTGGTAGAAAAATTGTCCTTATAAAATCATAAATCAGACTATTCCTCCCTATTGCTTAAAATGTTCCAGTAGATTTCCATTGCATTTAAAATGAAATCTATACTCTTCACTGTGGCATCCAGGCTCCCCACTGCATAGGGCATGTTTATCATTGCAAATTCTCATTTCACTGCACCTCAGCCCACCAAGTTCCAACCTGCTGGCCTCCCTTCTTTTTTCTTGAAGAAATGGAGGGAAATCAAAGCTTTCCAAGGAAAAATATTTCTGTCCCTTTCATTTTGATATTCTAGTACACAGACAGTGCCTGGTAGGTAGTAGGTGATCAATAGTATTTTTGAATAGTGAGTGAGAACATTTTATAGTGGCAAAGGAAGGAAGGGTGTTTTCCACATTAATGAAATGGTTCAAAAACATTCTTAATGGCATTAAATTTATATATTTTTTTTGTGGACTGACTAGCAAGACTACAGTAACAAGACTTAAAAGAAGGATGTTATGTTACATATTAAGGTAGTTAGAAATGATTTCCTGAAACAGATGCAAAAATCTCTAATATTGACATTAGTGTTTATGCTTTAGAATTATATAATGCTTTGCAGTTTCCAAGCACTTTTACACACATAATCTCATTTACACAGGGTCTCAGTTTTTCTAGCTTAATGGAGACCAGGGATGCATAAAAGCTTAATTAGAGACAGAAGGATAGCACTTACTTCTTCCAATGATCCATATGGGTCTGGTGAAAGAACAAAAAGAAGGTTTGTTTTGTTCTTTTTTAAGAATCACCCTAGAACTCAAATTTTATCCACTTCTCAGAATGGTAAATAGCTGTAGCTGCCAATTCAACAGTCTTCTCAAGAAAGAGGTTGAGTAAGAAGCCAAATGTCTTGTCTGTGAAAAAACTTATGTATCCATAGTTAGCCACCTGAATGCCACCTCCGGATAAGAAGGAAATGAACATGTGTTCGTGTGATCTAACACTTGAAAATGTAATCTCTCACATCGTGCTCCCGAGACGCCTTAGCTTGTACTTTGAGCACCAGCACTAATGCCCATTTCACGATTAAATACATATAAACACACTTACAAGTGAATTAAAAACAGTTAGTCTATATGTACAACTGTAGTTTTATTTTTTCTTAGTAATATTTGTTCAATAGTTTTAAACTACCCAGGAAATTGTTTAAAAAACCAGGGGTGGATTGCCAAATGCCTTCACTATCTTTAGGACTAACAAATAAACAAAGAAAATAAGAATTTCATTAGTTATATGAAAATCATCACAAACTATGTCAGGAAATATATAGCAGTCACAGAATGTGAGTTTAGAATGTCCATTTTATTTAACAAAATACTTACTTAAATCAATCTTATAAATTCTTCCACCCACCCCTCAGTTGGAACTTCATCCAACCTTCATGGAGAAAAAAAAATAGATCATACTGAATTTGTAAATAATTATTTTTTTGCACACCAATAAGTTCTTTTCCATTCCTTTGAGACTTTCTTCAGTCCTTTCTCATGTCATCACTGAAATTTTACTGTTTTAAGAAAATAGTTTTATTATTATTATTGCTGTTGTTCAGTTACAGTTGCCCCAGCTTTTTCCCTGTTTCTTTCCTCTGCCCCACCCCCCACAGTCAATCCCCACCCCCTTGTTCATGCTCACCGGTCCTCTATTCATGTTCCTGGACTTGCCCCAGTCTCCTTTCCCCATTATCACCCTTCCCCCTCCCCTCCGATCACTGTGTTTGTTCTTCACTTCTGTGTCTTTGGTTATATTTTGCTCATTTGTTTGTTTTGTTCATTAGTTTCCACTTATATGTGAGATCACATGGTATTTGTTTTTCACCACCTAGCTTATTTTACTTAGCATAATGCTCTCCAGTTTCATCCATGCTGTCGCAAAGGGTAGGAGCTCCTTCTTTCTTTCTGCTGCATAGTAAGTATTCCATAGTGTAAATGTTCCAGTTTTTGATACACTCATTTACTGATGGGCACTTGGGCTGTTTCCAGCACTTGGCTATTGTAAATTGTGCTGCTATGAACATGGAGGTGCATAGGTTCTTTTGAATTGGTGATTTGGGATTCTTAGGATACAACTCCAGCAGTGGAATCACTGGGTCAAAGGCAGTTCCATTTTTAGTTTTCTGAGGAAATTCCATACTGTTTTCCACTGTGGCTGCAGCGGTCTGCATTCCCACCAACAGTGCACTAGGCTTCCCTTTTCTCCACAACCTCGCCAACACTTGTTGATTATTGATTTGTTTATGATAGCCATTCTGACCAGTGTGAAGGGATATCTCATTATAGTTTTAATTTTGTACTTTTAGGAATTCCCAGTGGTCACCTTACAATATTTACGTGACATCTTGTGATCATAAGGCTAGAAAGACCTACAATGGCCATGCTTAGAAACTACATTAAACATGATTCATTTCTGCATTCTCCATAAAAATTTTCTTTTTTTTAATACAAATGGAACAGGAATGTGCCTACCTATAATTACAACATTTTCTGCCTGCACCCCACACATGATGCTTTATTTTTTATGATCTGTGTCTGGGCACCTCCTTATACATGTATAAAATACACAAAACTGTTAGACACTGGTAGTTGACATATTTTCATATTCTGTCCCTTTTGTATAATTGTATTAAAAGAATATTTATTATTAAGTAAATGACTATAATAATGTGTAGCTACTGTTGATTTTTGTATTTAATTCTAAGTCCTGCGAAACAAGGGGTACGTTAGTCTTATTTCACCACTGTTTTCTCAGGCTTTCCACTATTCTTGCATCATATAAAACCATCGAGCTGGAAATCTTGAAAACCTATTGTATTCCTGGCAGTGATCTAAATTTTTGCCTCTATTAACCCATTTAATCTTTAGAGATACTTTTGAGGTAGGATATTCTATTTTCATAGATGAAAAGGAAACTGAGGGAATGATGAAGTATGTTTTTGTCCAATATTTCACAGTATTAAAATGGCAAGTTCAGGTGACATGTATCATTCATATATATTTTAATAGAAAAATAAATTGTGAAAAAATACATAAAAAGCTGAAGATGTTAGGCAGCAGCTAGGAATGAGTGGCCAGAGGGGAAACTAAGGCAGGGCCCTTGCCATTACAATCTAACAAAGAACTTAATATAGGAGGCTAAAAGCAAAGGGAACACATGTCTCTCCAACTGATTCATCAGTCCTGAGCTTGGTTTGATAAAATTGCTGGGTGTCCAGCATTACAAGCAAAAATAGCCTGAAAGGATGGGAGTCCTTGAGATTCTATGTTGGGAAAGGGAGCCTCTGCAACAATTTCACCAACTAGGAAAAATGGCCTTTACTAACTGAGAAATCCTTTGTCGCTGTACATTATTCCCAAGGGGAAAGGAGGGGGAACCTAGAAGCCAGCCACCGAGGTATATGACCCCTGAACTCCAATAGTCAGCGCACTTAGATTAGCTAAGTACCCACTTGGAGCCTTGGCTCAAGTGTATAGAACAAACTCACTAACTTCCTAACAAACTTACTAACAGCTTTCTTTCCTCTGTGTGTGGGGCATTAGACGTACCCAGTGCCTGCTTGCAGCTCCAGGTTTGTGTGTGTTTCATAAATAACCTCTCATTTCCACTGTATATGTGCGTTGCTGGATTGAATTTGTCTCTCAACTGACTTCCTCTCTTGCAGGCGAGACAAGAACCGAAGCAGGGGAGGTAGGGAGCCTCTTGACTGGGATCTCTGTCTCTCCATCTGAAACAAAGAGACATTGCTAATTTTGAAACATTTATATACATTATATGTTTGTGTATGTAAAATAAACTAATATAACCATGAACCATGGAGACATAAATTAATGGGTTACTTAAAATAGTAGTTTACTTTCTACAGAATATTGGAATTTTGTTTAGCTTTCATGAAAGAATTTTATCTTCAACTCATTATCAAAATAGATTAACATAGACAATATGTCCATTTATGAGAAAAAATTATTTGTTCTTTATATAAGAATCAGACTATTGCAGAAAGACAAACTGACATTAACTTGTGACCCAGGATCATAATGTATACCTTGTAAACTCTTCCCGGAAAGAGAAGATAGCTGATTATAACATTTAAAAAGTCTTCTATATTATTAATACATTACATTACCTTGCATTACATATTACATCTCAATGACTTATTTATATTATAACAAAGTCTGTACTTCTTAAAAATGTCAGCACAGGAAATATAGTCAATAACATTGTAATAACTTTGCATGGTGACAGAAGGTAATTGGACTTACTGTAGAGATCTTTTGTAATCTATAAATATCAGATCAGCCCTGGCTGGTTGGACTCAGTGGAGTGACCACAGTGGTACAGCAACCTGTGGTCGGTCACTGGTTCGATTCCCAGTTGGGGCACGTGCCTGGTTTGCGGGCCAGGTACCCCAGTAAGGGGCATGCAATAGGCAACCACACGTCGATGTTTCTCTTCCTCTCTTTCTCCCTCCCTTCCCCTCTGTCTAAAAATAAAATAAATAAAATCTTTAAAAAACTAACTAAATAAATAAATATCAAATCATTGTGGATTACACTGAAACTATTAGGATATGGTATGTCAATTTAACTTCAGTTAAAAAATAAAAGTCTCTTCTAGAGCCCTAAGATCATGAAGATTTAGCAAGTCTGTTTTTTTCTTGTTTTTTCAGACCCTCCAAGTACTAGTTTAATTTTCAGATTCCATTCCACGATGTATAGAACAAAAAGAAGCAATCAGGAACTTGCACTGAAGCTGTAAAACATTGTACAGAAGAGCCTGTTTCTGCACAGTGCAACTGCACACTGACTCCGCCCTGACGCAGGGGCAAGTAAGCGCATGTTTCCTTTCAGGACTCTTGGTCCTCATGTCTATTCTGACATTAAGTATAGAATGAGGTATAGAATCTAGAGTTCAGTGAAACTGAGTATCTTGCTCAATGTCAGTATCTTTTTTTCAAGTTTGGATAACTAATGTCTTCCCCAACCATATTCGACATTTTTTTCTAGTTTTTCTAATTTTTTCTAATTCTTAGTAACTATTAATTTCAGCGATTCATTGTTACATAATTTCATGTGAGAATTTTTAAAAGTTGCACCGCTTTACCTAGAGAGCACTTTAATTTCTTCCAGTTTAGACACTGCAAGAAGAATAAAAAGGGTCCTGGCTGGTGCAGCTCAGTGGATTAAGCGCCTGACTGTGAACCAAAGGATCGCACGTTCCACTCCCACTCAGGGTGCGTGCTTCCCACTCTGGGAACAAGCTTGGGTTGCAGGCCGGGTCCCCAGTAGGGGGAGGGTGAGAGGCAACCACACATTGTTACTTTCCCTCTCTTTCTTCCTACAAAAATAAATATATAAATAAAATCATTTAAAAAAACAGTAAGTAGGGGAAATGCCTTAATAATACTTACTTAAATGTCTCATGTGCATTGTTAATGATGAACATTATAAAAATATGAAGCTGCCACTTCATACACAGGCAATCACATTAGATCTTGGTAGAGGCATCTGTTTGGAAGTGCTGTGTGGGAAGCTGGAGAGGAAACGGGAGAGACGATCTGTTTGTTTTGCTTTGTTCCCAGTCTGCTTCAAGTCTTAAGCAATTCCTCAGCTAAACAGCTCGAATGAGTTCACAAACCAATACTGTCAACAGGAAAATCATCAGCCTTGGAAACAAGCATGAGCTTCTAAATACTTTCCAATGCCTCTTACCTTCTGTCACCGGAGAGAACCAGCTCCACTCAGAGATGCAGTCATCAGCAACTTTCCTTTTCGGAGCAGATGGTGTTGATAGGACCATTCACAATGTCTGGGTATCGTTTCCAATTACAAGCACAGGTTTTTTGTTTTATTTTTCCTATCTGTTTTCATAGTTTTTAACTATGCTTTCTCTGTTATGTTGCAGGTATGAAACTGAACAGCAATTACAATCCGTTCGTTCTCACCACATGTTAAATTGTTCTAGGTACATAATTTCATGCGGTGTGGAAAATGGACTTAGCTATAGATCAGAGACACTGTTGCATATATGTGATTTTGTTTTCCAATTAACTGAGGCTTGTTCATTAAGTACAATTTTAAATCAACTCTCATTTAACTAAATTTTTTTTAAAGTGCTACAATATCCCTAGAATTGTTAAATAAAATACAAAGATGTGTTTTTAAATTGGGGTTTAATTCATGAAATTTAACAAAATATTTTGTTTTTCTAATTTGAATGTGATGCTCTTAAGGATTTTACAGAAGTACATGCTGCTGTTTTTATCAATTTCTAATGTCTCTAGTTCATTATATCTGTTTAGTTGATTTTCCTTTTTTCAGTTGATCGAAGTAAAATCAACATACAACAACCTACATGTATTTTAAGGGAACAATTAGATGTGTTGACATAGGTATACAGTTGTAAAATTATCATCCCAATTGCAAAATGACACATGCATCACCCTGAGGAGTTTTCTTGTGCCTTTCCTACCCCTCAAATTACCACCCATCCCCAGGCAATCAGTGATCAGCTTTTTGCTACTATGAGTTTGCTTTTCCACATAAATGGAACCAAGGGGTCTGCCTGATTTTTGATCTGATTTCTTTCACTCAGCATAATTGTTTCAAGATTCACCCATGTCAAACTGCATATTCCTTTTAATTTAATCACTGGGAAATCTTTCATTTTATGGATATGGCAGAGTTTATTTATATATTCACAAGACAATAAATATTTATGTTATTTCCAGTTTGACTCATTATGAATAAAGCTCCTATAATCACCTTCATATGTCCTTGTGTGAATATATGCTTTCATTTTTCTTGTTACTCCATAGAAGTTGAAATGGCTGGGTCATAAGGAAAGTGTAGGTGTAATATTTGAAGAATCTGCCAAGTAGTTTTTCAAAGTGAGTGTTCAATTTTATAGCCCTCAGAGCAGTGTATGAGTGTTCCAAATCTTCCACATTGTTGCCAAAACTTGGTATGGCCATCTTTTAAAATTTTCCTATTAAAATAGGTGTGAAGTTGTCCATCATTATGGTTTAATTTTTATATCCCTAAAGACTAATGCTATTGAACATATTAAGTACTTATGTATCATTATATTTCCTCTTATGGCATGCCTGTTTATAACTTTTATTAATTTTTATTGGGTTGTAGGTATATTTATTACTAAGTTTGACATTTATTTATGTATTCTGAACACAAATCGTCTTTCATATATGCTTTGGTAAAAGTTGCTCCTAGTCTTGGTTAGTATTTTCATTCTCTTGATATCTTTTGAAGAGTGGTACTTAATTTTAATGAAGTTCAACGTATCACTTATTCTTTATGGACAGTGCTTTTGGTGTTACAGTGAAGAAAACTAGACTTAACCTGGGAGCCCAGACAGTGGCAATGTAGACTTTTGAGCCATATAATCATCATTATTTTTCGTTTGAGCCATATAATTATTCGTAGGACTTTTTGCAGGATCCCTGCCCTCAACCCACTTAAAACCAATTAACACTGCCTTCCTCCCCTATGTGGAACCCAAAAATGTCTCCAGATATTTCCAAAAGTCCCTCAGGAAACAAAATTACCCCCATTGGAGAAACTCTGGCTTATGCTGGGGTGACGATATTTTTCTCCTGTGTTTTCTTCATGGAGGTATTATAGTGATATGTTTCGAATGTATATCTATGATTGATTTTGAGGAATTTTTTTATATATAGTATGAGGAATGAATCAAAGTTCATTTTTTGCATATTAGTATTCAATTGTTCCACCATCATTTCATCACTGAACTGTCTTTGCATATTTATAAAAATATATTTTATGTCTGTACCCTATTTTGTCCACCAACCCATTTGTCTCACTTGACCTCAGTACCAAGTTACCCTAAACTGCTGGTGCTTTACAATAATCTGAAATCAGTTGTTAGTCTTCCAAATATGTTTTTCTTTTTCAAAATACATTTGACCATTGTAGGTCTGTTGAGCAATCAGGTGTTGAGATGGTCAATTAGGATAACAAGCTAAATTTAAAGGTCCCGTCAAGCCTTTATTCACTTACTTCAATGGAGAAAGCAAGAGGCATAAAAAGAGGTGGCATCTCACAGTGTTCCGTCTCCCCCTTTGGAACCGCACCAGGCCAGGGGAAAGCAGGCGCTGTGTAGATGAGGGATTGTCTCGCTGCCAGGCAGCATCCTGAGGGGCATGAGTCAACACCGCACCTATGACCATTTTGTATAGCAGTGGACCCATAAACGTTTTATTTACTTACTATTTTTTTATTTTATAGGAAATTTTCAAAAACTTTATGCTGGTCATTGGTAACTTTGAAACTGGTAAGTTAAGGGAGATGATACAGAAAAAATTATTGAAAGCTTGGCGTGTATGTCGATACTCATCCAAGCATCTCTGCCCTTAAGCATGGATGTCACAGATAACTGTTGGCAAGAACATCACCCAAAACACCGTGTTTGCATGAAGGAAGCCACGTTGAGATCTCTGTTGTCTTAAGGACCTAAGACTATAAGTGTAAAAAGTAAAAACAAAAAAAACTAAACCAATTGAGGGGTATAAAAATTATTTTTCGTTTTCATGTTGCTATGAATGATATATTTTCTAGAGATACCATAAACCATTTAATATTCTCTAAAGATTTTCTTGTATTCTATTAAAACTACAGGCAGGGTAGCAAAATTATTTTAATTTCATTGTCATTGTGTTTTGGTTTCAATGTTTTGTTTTAATCAGAATTTAAGTTGAACTTAATTATTCAAGATTTTTATAAATATCTATGGTTATTGTCAAGACAAGTATTTAAAGTTTTGTCTTTGTAATATTCCTTTTTAGTTCATTTAGAATCTACAAACCTCTCAATAAGTATTTCAATTATATATTTTTTATTTAAGGCATTTATTTTAGAAATATGGACTCTAAGTCAACTTACTGTCAACCTATAAACACTCATATTTCATTTGAGAAGCACAATTCAATACTAGGCCTGGAAATGATGAATTTTAGATGTCATTTCCATATTAGCTCTCTGATTCTTTGTTTGAATAAGTGTAATTTTAAAATTATCTGCCTCTAAAGTAAATGAAAGAACTACTATTGAACTGTCCCTTCTCAATTCACAAGTTCTTTGAGGTATTGTTCTTTAACATATTAAGAAGGGTTATTAGTTTGCTCAAACAATAGTTCTTGGTGGATCTATTGGAATTTGCTTAGTATTATTCTATGTAAAACACTTGGCAAAATTGACTAAGATTCTTTTCAAGATTTAGTCAGAAAATTTAAGCTGATGAGACCTCAGATCTTACCTAGTCCAATCTCTTCATTTTACAGATAACTAAGATAAAGGAGCTCAAAATTTAATGATTAATTGGTAACAGTTTGTTGTAAAGCATAGAACATTGTGTTTGGCATTAGAAACCTCAGGTATAGTCATATAATCTCTTTGAACTTGGTTTTTTCTTGTATATAAAGTAAAAAGGTAAGAACTTTCTGTATTGATATATCTTTTGGTTTTAAAATCTGTAAGTCACAAGCAAGCAAACAACTTCTAACTTTCTGTGGTCTTCAGTGAATTTTTATATATGGGAGTTAGAACCCCTTTGAATGATTATGAACTAACTTATTATTTCATAAATTCATCAGTACTTGAATTATTTTAACATTTAATCAGTACTTAAAAATGAAAGGCACTATGTGAGATACCAAGAAACATTTTATTGCACTTTGAAATCATATCAAATCAAATCATGTTTATCATATCATTATTTATTTTTTTAATTTAGCAGCAAGACCCCCTTTATTCTAGTGACAATTTATATAAATCCTGATATATAATCTTAAAAATATGAGGCTACTCTTCTGAATTAACTATGGGATACTTGATCAACTCTCATTGTTCCTATGGCTATCTTCCATTCATTTCTGGGGATTCTAAAGGTTATAGGGTATGAACAGTTTTGACAACTACAATTGGGAGGTCTGTTCATTGGTTTTATGAAGAAGAAATATGTGGCCCATATCATATAAGTAATTTTAACATAGAAAAGGAGCCAGGACAAAATCCTTGTTTTCTCCCTGGCTGGTATGGTGCACTAGACTAAGCGCAGGAGTGGAAAGCAGAGGGTCACTGGTTCGATTCCCAGTCAGGGTACATGCCTGGGTTGCAGACCAGGTTCCCCAGTATAGGGGGTGCAAGAGGCAACCACACATTGATGTTTCTCTCTCTCTCTTTCTTCCTCCCTTCTCCTCTGTCTAAAAATAAATTAAAAAATATTTTTAAAAATCCTTGTTCTCTTCATTGATTTCTAGTCATATACATAACATATTAAATTATATCACCCTTGGGATTATTTCATATCTCTAAGTTTTTGTCAATAAGACAGATGTTTTGATTTGTATGATATTTAAATAGTTGCTTATATTTCCTGGGGTATATTTTTCAAAATCATGAAAGAATCTAGGTGAGTTAAAATTTATTTATAAAATAGAATTTTATAATAAGCATTTTCTGTGCAATCTCTGCTTTGGTCTTAAAACTAAAAGACAAAAAAATTCCTTTCAAAACAGTGACATCCAGTCCATTGCATAACTTTGCAAACAGATTTAAGGTTCATACAAAGGGAATTTTAATGCGAATAATTTTCAACTGACTCCATTTTCATTGACAATACAGCCAATTATCCTTGGGACTTGACCAGGACTGAAATAATTCAATTCTATCATTGGAACAGAAGCCTGGCCACATGACTTCTGGCCACATGACTTCTACCCACTCTTCCCATTATTACACATTTTCTCCCAAATAATATTCAAATGGCCCACATACAATATACAGATATTACAAATAGATAATGTAATAGCTATTGAGAAATGCATATTTAAAATTTATACCAAACATTTTAAATTTGAGAGTAACCAAGCAATTTAAATTTTCATAAGGCTCATGTGTAACTAAGTTCAGAAATAGCTGAGAAAAATATAGATTATAAGTAACAGCCTCCAACAAGCATTTATCTTCCCCTCTGAGGCAAAGCAGGAGGACTCGGGAAAGAAGTATTTTTCTTAAGAAAGAAAAAGCAAAATATTGTAACCATTAAGTATTTTTCTTCTCTAACAACAAACAAAGCAAAACAAATAGAAGAACGCCAATTTTAAAAATGTAGAGTATAATATACATGCAGAAAATGTAATAAAATATAGCACTACCACTCAGTGAATGATCACAAACTAAACATTTATGTAACCACCACCAACATCAAAGGTTGAAAGTTTACCAGAACGTTGAGAAGCTTCCCTGGTGTCTGCTTCCATCCTGTGAATAAAAAAGGTAACCACCACATTTTTATGACTTTTATTGTAGATTTTTGTGATATGTGAATTATATCTTAATTTTAAAATAAGCAAAAGTGTTCATGATATCACAGGGCTTTTTGTTTGTTTTTTGACAATACACCTAAAACACTAGCCATAAAGATAAATATTGCTAAAAATCAATTACTTCTGTTCATCAAAACACAATAAACCTTCAGTGTGGCCATCCTATCTTTAATTTACAGTTAGTTTAATATACTCTAGTTTATTTCACTTAGTTATTGTTCTTCCTGTTAAACTGTAAACTTTTCAAGGTCAGGTTTAATTTTGCTAACCATTGTCTAAAACTGATGCTATGCACAGTCTTTGTTCACGACTTTTGCTTAACTTACATGCTGCTGTTGGTTTTGCTTTTCTTTTTTCTTTTTTCACATTTTTTTATTATTGTTCGAGTACAGTTGTCTCCATTTTCCCCCCACCCCAGCCATCCCCACTTCCTACCCTTGATCCTACCCCACTTTGGTTTTGTTCATGTGTCCTTTATACATGTAAGTCTCTGCAATAAGTAGTTAAAGCTTGATCCTTGTGAAATAATAATTATTTTGTTAGCAATAACTAATGTTCAGTGAGCAATTATACTTTGTGAGGCACTCTGCTAAGTTTTTATCCTATGTTAACCTATGAATACTTACAACACTTCTAAACTTCTGTCTCCATTGTGTACTGAGAAATGAGACAGATTTGAAGTAGCTTTCCCAAGTTCACATGATCCACCAGTGTCAGAGTCAAGATTTAAATCCAGGCAGTGTCACTTTCTGGTCTGTTCTTTTAATTACTTTGCTAAGATGTGGGAAAAAAGTGAGATTCTGTACTATATACAGTTGAAAAAAGAAAATGGGAAAAACTAGAATGGAAAAACTGATTTGAACCTTTATATCTTTTTCTTTTTAACTTTCCTAAGCTTTTCTCTGATGATGGACTGAATTCTATTAATACACACCTGTGAACATAAGTGGTTATAAATACATAAATGAAAAATCTGTTTTTACCTTTTATCTGTTTGTCACGCAGCTTCTCTCTAGCATCCTGTTCCTTATAAAAATCTTATAAAACATCGGTAATATAGTTTAGTATTTGTGATAAGAAGTGGGATGGCACAAATGAGATCAATAATTATATTTGAACATTGCTTGTTTCCAATTCATATGCAGTATTTACTGACCACACATTGATTTTTTCTAAATCACTTTAAACAAGATAAGATTGTCCCTACTCAACTACATGGCCATGAAAGAAAACATGACTGTGTTTTACAGTGATTTTGCATAAGCATGGTGCTAAATTAGTGTTAACGTTATATAAAAAATGTAACAATGTTTACTGATGTGAAATATGAAAATGTAACAGTTTTAACTGAATGTCAGACATTTTCTTTGAAGATTGGGATCAGTTTTTGAAAAGGTTCATTTTTGGATTGTCAGAAGGAAAGCAGCATGCAGATTAATACCACATTGGTATTAACATTTTTGCTTACTTTTATTATTTATCTCTAACTCTGACATTCTATAATACTGTGCATGTTACTAGAATATAGGTGACCTTGTGAAAAAGTCAGCATCAGATTTTACATCCAGGACTCAACATTTTGGGGAGAGAAATCATCACGTGTTTGAAAGCCCAAGAAATAACAATTCTCAATCATCCATCATCCTTTGCATTCTCAGACTTCCACCCATAAGGCAAAGTGCCAGCCACATTTTCAGCTCAGTTATTATTATAATTCATAGAACTTCCATTAACTTTTAAAACCAGAGGTTGGTAGAAATATCACTAATGAAACATCCTGACCAGCTGTGGCTAAAGTACTTAATATTGCTTCTGTTTTTCTAGCCAATTTCTCAGAGAACTCCAGGAACTTGACATAATTCCAATGGTTACCCTGAGGACTCTGCACGACATTTCTGAGTTAGGATGGCCAGTGTGTCATCACAGAGATCCGGCAATTGGATTTGAGAATGGAATACCAGCTTTAAACATGGGTTGGCATTTGTTTTGTTTGTGCAAAGCTCTTAATATACTACACATGCTGTAGTATGTTAGAGGCTTATTATTCTACATTTCAACTTAATATGTATGAAGTATATATGTCAGATTTATTATCTGTTTCTTATATTTTTATGAGGCTTGTTAGCAGAACACTTATATCTGACTGATTCCCTGAGGTCAAGAAGTTATTCTCATCAAAATACTTAGCACACACACAAACACGAGCAACCAATCATTCAAATGGCTTTGCTAAGCAGGAAAAACAAAGTGAGATATAAATTTTGTTTATAACACAATTAAAAATATTATGGAAATTTTAAGACAACTATTCAAGCCCCATATAAAGGAGCTGCATATGAGGAAAGCAATATTTTACATCTTCTCATTGTCTCATTTTGAACTAATTTTTTGTCTTTTTCCTCACCAGTGCTTGGCCAGCTCCTTTCTTGGATTCAGGATTATACATAGCCAGTTTTAGATCACATGATAATTCCAAGGAACAACCTTAAGAGTTTCCTGCCTGAAATGCCCTTAACCAAAAGGATTGAAGTCACTGAAGTTAGCTCTGGCCATCCACTGAAGCTTCAATGGAGCCTAGGGAGCTGAGCTTTCCAGGATGGGAAGGCTATAGCTTAGACCATCTTCATTTTTATTTTTACTTTTATTCTTTTTTTTTTCCTTAACAGCTTTTATTACACAGAGGGCATGAGGCTCAGTCCTTCTTGGCTGCTGCCTTCTTTCCTCAAGGCTGCAAGGACGTTGCTCAGCTCCTGTCTCTTCCTCTTCGCCCCAATGTGTGCCCCCACCCTTTTCTTGGTGAATTTCAGGGCCCTCTCATCCTTAGAGATCTTGAGAAGCTCCATGGTGCGCCACTTACAGGGGGCAAAGCCACACACCTCTCGGATCATGTCCGACATGAGTGCGGTGTGCTGGGTGAGACGCCTGCAGCGGCGGGCTCCGTTCTTTGTCACTTTGTGGCCCTTGAGGCCCCTGGCCACGGTGTGGCGGAGAGCACGGCTGCTGTTCCTCAAAGGTGGCCGCGGCGGAAGGGTTTACTTTTATTCTTTTCTAAGCTACCACTGTATTATATGAGAGAATGACAGCATTAAACAGTAATAATAATAGGAATAATACTGATACATTTTTCAAGGGTGCAAAAAGAATGGAAGAAAACATATTCCGAATTAACATAATATTCTTGCACTTTTCTGAAAATGCACACCTAAAAACAGCTTAGTGTCTCTAATAATTTTTTAATACAAATGCTATCTTTTTGTTTTTGTTAGTGTGGTTTATATCAGAGAGTTTTAGCTACAGACCTAGATACTTTGCTCATAGTGGCTTTTATTTTAACATATGGGTGAAACTGTAGAGGGGTGAAAATTCACAAGTGAATAATCCAAACAGCTGTATTTTTATCTCTAAAACAAAAATGGGGGCTATTTGAAGAGGGAAAGTTTTATGATTTAAGGAAATAAAATATCCTTTAAAAACACAAGCAAAATTAATTTTTCGTGGATGTTCACATTTTAAATCCTCTACAAAAAATATGTCTAGCTTAACAGTTTCAGTGCACAAAAGAAGCAGAATTTCTTATTGGAATAACCAGGTACTGCATTTTCAGAGCCTGCATGTTTTCATATCTGCTCACAATATAATGCATCATCTCTCTTGTCAGCTGATGGCTTTACTCTATTATTTGAGATATATGAAAAAAATGAGAAAATGGTATGCACATATTTTTTAGAGTATGAGTCACGTCTTAAATTTTCAAATATAATGGTGAGAACTCAAAAAATTCCTCCTGATTAAGAATGCAAATCTCAAAGAATATACAGTCGGACTTATCAATGACTGAACTAAAGATGCCAGGGCCACATACAATCCATTTTGAACTATTTGATACAAAACAAACTGTAAAATTATATCTTTGTTGCCTTGGCTGGTGTAGTTCAGTGGACTGAGCACGGGCTGCGAACCAGAGGGTTGCCAGTTCGATTCCCAGTCAGGGCATATGCCTGGGCTGTGGGCCAGGGCCCCAGCGGGGGCCATGTGGGAGACAACCACACATTGATGTTTCTCTCTCTCTTTCTCCCTCCCTTCCCCTCTCTCTCTAAAACAAAATAATACAAACTTAAAAAAATACATTATTAAAAATATTATATATTTGTTGACCTAGCTATACATATGAACTGTTAGGACCTTGAAAATAGAAATTTCTGTGTTACAATGACAGTGCCACCCACACAGCGTCCCTTTTATGAGAGAGAAGGCCTTCCAGCAGGGCTTGCAAAGTTCCATGCAGTCACGCTGAAAAAGTAAAATCACGCTCACGTTGACCATTAAAGTTGGAATTTAGCTCAAATATCACTGTGGGAAAAGGTTTTCAAAATTGTGCTACATAATATAAATAGGAAATACCCTTCTCCTTTTTCATCAGAGTGTGAAATGAAGCCCAGCTGTGTGTTCTTCACTATGGTCATGTTAATGCATAAATGTTAGAATGGTCAAGGTGCGGCTTCTGACTTTTTTTAATTAAAAGTATGTTAAACAGATTTATGGTCTACAAATATTTCCCTTTTTTAAATATATAATACATATTTTATTCATATTTAATTTTACCTCAGGAAAATATGTATTTGACACATTTTCCCCTAGTGTGAAACATTGTTATTTGTTAAAATGAATACTTAATAAAAAAGAATAAATGGAAACACAAAAGGCTAGTCATAATTGATATAATCTTGGATTGCAAAATACCAAAGTTTTTTTTTTCCATGTGTGAAGCTAAGTCCTTGATTCTAGAGTACAGATAGATAAAACATTTCCAAATTATTTGGGAGGGAAGAAGGGTAAGTGTAACAGGATGCAGCCCAGATGGGGGCCCCAAGTAGGGATTTGGAATGGGGTCCAGAACTCAGGGTGTCTGGAAATACTAGAAAGATATAAAGGATGTCCTCACCCCTTCCCCTCACAGGTGTGAGCTGGGGGAAGGGACACATGGAGCAGGAACATGCAGGGCTGTTTTGTACAGCAACAGCTTTGCAGCTAACCTCTGACATGGTCATTTAACATATCTATAACCTTTAACTGGTTGTATAGATATGTTAAATAGCTGTGGCCATGCTTTGAGCCAGGGGGATGGAAGTGACTTCCACCCAAGATGTAACTGACTTGCAGCTCCCCCTGGTTACAGCGCCTGTGTGAGAGCTTGGAGAAGATTGGCTCCATGACATGGGGTCACACCTGCCCAGACTTACAATGGCAGCCCAGTAAACCTGGAATAATACAGGAATGCTGGCCGGTGTAACTGATTGTAGGAGGAGTCAGAAATGGGGCTGCAGAGGAAGGTTGGCACAGAGATTTAAACCCAGACTCGCAGCCATGGGAAGAGAGAACCATGCAGCTTTGGCCGGAGTGGGGACCCCCGCAGCTTTGGCAGGAGAGAACCACGTGGCTCTGGGGTGCTCCCTTTTGCCACCTGGCTTAGGAAGCAGGAGAGACTTTGCCTGGAAGAAAAGGGGTGAAAGGACTCTTGCTGGTGGGCTGTGAGAAGGTGTCACATGGCTTTGGATTAGCAGGAGATCCTGGCGGCAACACAGCTGATGGTGCCGGGAGCCTGAATCATGAACTTCCACTTCCTTTCCTGAGATAAGGTACCCCAGATTAGGGCAGAGGGAGAAGGAAAGACTGTGTGCATCTGTGGATTTCCTAAAGGACTTTAATATTTTAATGAAGACATTAGGTCACTACTCTAATTCTTTATAGCTTTAAATAAATATTTCCTTTCCTTTTCACAAATCTCTGGCATTGAGAGATGTCTTTCCTCTGGTAGCAGGCATAACAAAACGAGTGGAGGATTCTTTCGGTAATAGTATATCATACACCCTCCCTTGGCTCTGTTCTGTAACATAACGGTTGAGAGACACAAGAATAAGCTGACTTTCAAATCTGTGCTCTGTCAGAGGATATCTTAATCTTAAGATGTCTCAATTATTTAGTTACCTCTGCATAAATTTTCCTTTGCAGTGAGTTTTATTAATCAATGTTTTGAGAAATTACTATATATGAAAAAAGCAACTCTAAGTATTTATATCATTTGAAATTTTGTCAATACCCTTTTCACATTTTTCACAGAATACTTATTTTATAAATATGACATTGTAGAGTAACATTGGGTACTACCTAGGTTCTGCTCCCCCTTATGCCTATGCTCTTTGTCCTTTGTAATAGAACTCCTAAAGCCACCTGTTCAATTGGTTGACCTTAACCTAGCATGGTGATCACAAACCCCGTGGATGTGACTGAGTTAGTACTACAGTCAGTCAGTTATGGGGCAAGTGTGCGGCTGCCGCAGGGATCCCTACCAATTAAAAGACACCTGTCAGAAGGAAAGTCTCCTTTCTTCTGCTGGATGTTAATATACCTGCATATGCCACTTAGAGATTTCACAGTGACCTTTCAGACAAGAAGGGAGTTGTGAAGGACAGAGTCAACAACACTGATCATAGGAGATCCTAACGTGGAAGGACTCTGAGTTAGTGTTGAGGACATTGAGCAATTGATTAACCAACCCTATAGGCACCCCACCTTAGGTCTTCAGTGTAAAAATAAGTCTTCCAAATGTTTAATAAATTTAAGTCTGGAATTTCTGTTATTTGAATTTAGGGCATCTTAAGTGATAATACAGTGATTTAAGCCTTTAGTAATCAACTACTATTAAAAATATTGATTCTATTCAGTTTTTCTCTTTGTATTTTAAGGATAAATACTCTCTAGCATACTGTTTACAAGTGCTATAGCTTTTGAATTGTCATGGTGATAAAATTCCAATTTTCCCTCTTGTATTGATATTTACTCATGTACCTTGAAACATAAACAAGATGTCTCTATAACTAAGATAACCCAGTTTTTCTGAGTCTAGTATTTCTTTAAAAAGTACGTATGTCATAGGTTTAGAATAATGTTTCTTATGTTAGAGAAATATGGTACAGCATATTAAAATTACTGACCCAGTAAATAATAAAGATGCTTTATTTTATATAAGGTGTCCTGACAATCTGGGACCTGCTAAAAGGCAGCACCATGCCATTTTAGTCCTTTGTGTCTCTATGAGTGGTACAGGACATATATTTCAATACAATAATGGACGGGCAGCCATACATACTGTTTTGTAGATCTTGGAAAGTCCTAGGAAACATCAGCACACTGCATTCTGAGAAAGTTTTAAAATTGCCTGTGTGTCACTAAAGATGCCTATACATAGGAAAATAGAAAGTTATTGTTTAAGAAAAGATAGTGAAAACATTTTCTATTATAAACAGTGGTTAATAGACATGCACTAATCATTTCTTTAAGTGTAAATTCTGTTCAAATGGTTAGTTTAGCAATTCACCTCTATTTTGATATTTTCACTCAGTTATTTTTCTGGACATTCAAAAGACTATTAAATGCCTTTAATTGCAATATATTGTAAACAATTAAATAATGACATATTCCAGATAACTCAACATGTGCTTGCACTGGAGTACTTAATTTTAAAAGAAACAAACAAGAATGTATAACTCATGCATGGGAATTTGAAAATCAAATCTATAATTATATCTCTTCAGCGTAATTTTTTGTACCAGTGTGAGCTTGCAGCTTGCAGGTTTAATGATGTTTTGTAAAAGCAAAAACAAGAAAACTTATCAAACAAGTCACTGTTTCTAATAGTTTAAGAGAGATAATTGTAATTTAATGCATTCTTGTGGTTTGTTTCTCTCTCTCTTCCTTTCTTCCCTCTCTCCTTCATGCATTTTTCTTCTCTTGAATTTACCAAAAGAACTAGCTTTATTATAATTTATTTTTCTCATAATGGCATATAGAAATTATTTTTCTGTACTTAATTTGACAACAAGTAAAAATTTTTATTGGCAAATGTCAAAATACATAAATCACAGAAAACAGCAATTATATCATGTATACAAGGCTGCACATTTGGTATATACCATTTTGGGAAATAGCATGTAGTCTTTTGATTTCTAATTTTTTTCCATTTAGAAGAAATCTTTGCATTTGAATTAAATTGACTAAAATCTAAATTACCTAACAATTCCCAGACAAGAGCCAAGTAACTGAACTGGCACCCCCAACTCAGATCATCCCCACACAGCATGTGGGGCATAATCATCATGCCCCACAGAGTTAGGGGACTCTGACTTGAAAGGCTTTACTCCCACGGCAAACCCATTGATTCTCTGTCCTAATTTTGTTTAAGGCAGATTGCACAGATTGCAGCTATGTCAATCAAAGCTTTTTTCTTCTTTTAAAACACTTGAACAGGTTTTAATAGAATCTTTAGATAATATATATCCTAAAATAGCTCTTACATGAGCTTTTGTTGCCTTAAGACAACTTAGAAAGTATTTGTTCTCTCGTGTGTCTGGTGAGTACCCATTACGTGTCAATGCAAGGGTCCATGGGTGACAAATACTAACATATACATTCTCTGGCCCAAGGCTGAGGCATGAAACACACATGCAAACAATTGATAATACAATAGAGCCTGTCTAGCGTGGCAGTTAACAATAATATTTTGATGCTGGTAGTCTTAAATTAAGGTAGGGTTCTGACACTTATTTAGTAGCTTAATCTCAGTTGGTATATTCTTAAAAAAAAAACAACTTGTTTGTTGTACTTCATAAGACCAAGGAGAACTTAATAAAAGGATTGTCTGTAAAGTTCCGGAGTATACGGAATCCTGGCAGCTTCCAATATGCAACAGTTAGGTCTAAAAACCCAAGGCAAGGGGACTGGTTACTAGAAGTCAATAGGTCTAGAGAAGGCCCCCAAAAGGAGCTGTGCCTTTGCTTGAGAAACAGTCTGATAGTCCAAATCATGTACACTTCAGCATTTTTGCACCAAAATAAATTTTAAAATATTTAATTTCTAATGATTACTGCGTATGTATTTAAATAAGCTATATATCTTATATACATACATGCATCTAAAATATATATGTATATATTATACATGTGCTGGCCATATATGCATATGTTTGCACACATGTGTATGCAAAATGTACACACATGTGCATGTATGTACATATATGTAGGTGTGTGCATGCATATACCCACACACACTTTGGTCTCAGGGAAAATATCCTGTAAAACACTTAACCAGAACACCTGATGATATATGTGACTAAGGGCAATTAATACGCAGCTTTATCCAACAAATAAAAATGTCAGAAAGGCTTATATTCTCAATAGCGGTTGACATGAAAAAGCCCCTGAGTATATAGTAGCTTACTAAACATTTTCATAGTATTTAATCTTCAACCAAGCTATTCTTCCCAGGTCAATCTTCAGAAAAGTATTTTTATTTACCTGAGAAAGCATTTCTGAATAGGACAGATAAATTATTATATCTACATTTGATGGAAAATGATAGGCAAATGATGGATAAAGAATTCTATATAAACAGGTTTTTCCTTTGAGCATATCCAACTGATTTAACTGTGGAATTCAAGCAAATATTTCTATGGTTTCTGAAATATGTTTGAATTCTAAATTGAAAGACCCTTTCTAAAGAAGTAGATATATTTTAAACAACCTATTTTCTAGTCAAAAACTGCAAGGGAATCAGTAACATATCTTGTGTAATAATACTCATCTTTTCTTCTGACTCTTTTAAGTATTCTTGAGACATTATATCACTATAAAAGTTTAGCCAACAATTTTTTTTAAGGAGCAAAAAATAGGAGGCACCCAGGAAGCAGCCATTTACCATGTAATGCTGACAGCATTGTTTCAACACTGGGAAAACTAGCTCAGACTACTGCATAGCCCTTGAAAAGTGCTTGCCCATTAGAGTAGACCCTCACCGGTGCAAACAGCCTGCTGCAGTACCATGACCACGTTGGTCATTGACTGAGCGGAGACTGGGAAAAGCGTGCCCTTGGGACGGAATGTGACGTGGATCCAAAGCAGCAGCTGTGGGTGCCAGCGTCTAATTACTGGATATATTCTTTTCATCAAATTCGAGAAACTTGAGGCCATAATTTTTTCAAGTTGCTTTTTGCTCACACATTTCCCTTTCATCTTCATCTTCCTCTGGGACTTCAATTACGTATGTATTCATGTGTTGAAACACTTGATACTATTCCACAGCTTACGGAGGTTTTATTTTTTCTGTTTTGTTTTCTTTCTGTGCTTCATTTTGCGTAGTTCCTATTGTGGTTATTAAATTTACAAACTTTCTCTTTGAATTGTCTCACCTGATCTTAGTAGTAATCAGATAACTTTTCATTGTAAACATTTTATTTTTATTTTGAAGATTTATTTTTATTTTAAATATTTTGTATTTCAGTCTTCACTGCATTCACATTTTCCTTTTAATAACTGAATATAATATAATGCCTACTTAACATTTTGTCATAGTAATGTTATTTCTATTTTTAAGGTTCTGTTACTTTTGGCAATTGTACGCTTAGGTATGGATTATATTTTCCCACTTTTTGGTATATCTAATAATTTTATTGGATGTTGGATATTGTAATTTTATAGTGTGGATTATTTGAATATTGTGTGATCTTTATAGAATCAATTCCTTTGTTCTGATAGGCTCTTATGTAACTTGGAGTTAGGTCTGATGAATATGAGACTTGTGTTCTTTTTTTTGTCAGATCTATAGTATTCTTTTCTCTAGCACTAGTTTAGCCTTATTACTAAAGTACAGTTCTTTTAGGGGCGTCTACTGAAAACTTTGAGTGAACTTTACTCTGGTTGGTGGAAAATTAATGATTCCTACTTCCAAGTTAGTTCAGGGGAAATTTCAGAAGCTCTTTGTTCAACTTCTTAGAATTTTATACTATTTATATACATTTGTAATCCCCTTATTCAAGAGAACAAACTAAAGGATACTGTATGTTTTTCCATATAACCCCTTCTTAAAGAATTTGTCTTGCAAACTTCAGCTACCTCATCTCCATTGAATTCCAGTATCTGTCTCTTGTCTCCTGCTTGTTCATCCTTGTATTGTGGTCCATAGTGTGCTTACAGCAGAAAGCTGGGTGAATTTTATGGCTCAACTTGTTTGGTTTCCTGGTCTCAGTGATTACGGACATCCCGCCTATTGTCCAATGTCTGAAAAGATTGTTTCATGTATTATCTTCAGGTTAAATCTTCTCTCTTATCTATCCTGGCCAGAGCAGGAATTCTGGCTTTTTTTTTTTTAAGCAGCAACTATTAGATCAAGTTAATGTCTATAAATGGAAAAATAATATTAAATTACTGGAGTGTTGTCATACTGTGGAATTTTAGATAGCACTTAAAATAAAAAATGGAGCTTAAATACATTTGTATTTGTTTTTCCCGAGACATTTGAAATGAAAAAAAGCGGCATGTATATTATAACACACATATAATAACCATACACATGTACTATATATTCATAAGTGTAAATATATGTATGCATATATTTAGACACTTACTTGAAAGCAGATACAGAATTGTTGACAATACTAAGACTGGGTAAAAATAGTATGAGTGGTAATAAAAAGGGAATTTTCAAGTTTTTCACTATAGGCATTGATATTCTATAAGAATTCTATTCCTTATGAAATTTGAAAAGGAAAACAGATTACCTACTCACCTGTACCTTGTCGAAACAAGAGACTATCTGATACTGCTCCAATTTGAAAGGTCTGCTAGGACAGTGCAATAATAATTCTTACAGTTTAGAATAGTGTGGTGAGAGCATCAAATTCTTAAGTTTTATCTATGTGTAAACCTCATTCTTCTCCTTTTCAAAGAGCACTTTCAATTATACATTGCTTTCTTCCTTTTCTTATTCTTAAATTGTGTTTACCATCAAGGTCCTATTTAGCAGATATTAATGTTCACAATTAATTTTTGTCTATGTGCTCTAAGCATTTCTATAGTTTAGGAATGGTTGAGGAATCATCTGTGATAAAAATTACATTGTTGCTCTATAGTTCATTACCTTTCAGTCATGTAACTTAAAAGCCTGACGTTCCCTACTCATGTGTCCACATACAGTTGTCTCTATTTTATGAATTAGGCTCGTCAATGTGTAAATGGAGAATGATTTTCAGTTATGACTAAAGGTTACATTTCTGTTTTGACATAGAAAATAATTGCAGTAATGCTTTTGTTAAACACTCTGATAGTGTTATAAGATAGTCTCATGAGCCTATAAAGTTCTGCCTTCTCTAAATATGTAACTGATACCAGACGAAAAAGAAAAGGTTTCTTCAAGATGCTCGGTTATAAGTGAAAGGGACCAGTTGTTGTTTTATAAATTGTTCAATAATTTTAAACTATTTATGTGGTTTTATACAATCTTCCAAACTTTCTTGTTTTAATGCCACAAATGTGTGTTGTCAAAATGTTTCCAGAAGAATATAGCCAGGAATATGACCCTTGGAAAAAATACATGCTTAATGCCATGATCATGTTCTTTGAAGAGGCAGAGGCATTATATTAGCCCCATAAAGGAACACTCAACATAATGAGAAGAGGTTAAAAACCCCTCTATATCATTTATTATTTCGTTCAGTTAAAAACAATAAAGACTCACTGAAAATTTCCAGTGTGTCAAGCTATAAGGTAGGTCCTGAGTGTACAGAAATTAATAACATTCACTTGCTTAGCTCAAGGAGTTTATAGTCCTCAGGGGGACATAAATGTTCAATTATGTAACTATGATAAAGTATTAAATTGCATACAAAAGTAAATGTCTTATAGGAATGTAGAGAAGAGAAAGTCAGATCTACCAAAATGAATCACAGGAACAGAACACTTATGTTGAACCTAGAACAATCAGGAGGAATTTGCCAGAAGGAAATATGTGAGGAAGAGAAGGTATTGGATACAAGCAAAAGAAGAACTAACTTCGCCTTATATGTACACAAGTAATGATGATATGTATCCACAAATATAAGTGAGATATTTTCACATGGAACACCCTGAGGACCCTTGTCAACCTTTACCTTAAATAGCCACTCCAGCTTTTGTACTCTGACACAGGACAAAGAAAAGTACTGTCTTTAAAACTGTCATTGCCAAACACATTTGCTTTATGAATTCCCATTAATTCTCAGGTCCAGAGTTATTCTATGAATACTTTCTTGATATTCAGAGAAAATAAACTGTTTCTCCCTGGGTTTTCACTGTATTTGTATCCATTATAATGTGTAGCATATAGTGCTTCACATTGTAATTATTTTCTTTATGTCTTATGTCTCGTAGAAAATTTTGGTTTTTTCTTTCCTTTCCTTTTAGGGCCTAACCTGACTTGTACAGGGTATAGTATTAACTTAAATATGCATTTATTTTAATTTTCACGTACTAGTAAGATATTCAATGATTTGGTGAAATTCATTATAGTTTTTAAGCAGGTAAATTAAGGTAAAGATAGTTACTTTAAAGATCAAGTAAGACAATGTATATTAAGTATGTAACAATAAAAACTGCAAATATTTCAGAAACATATTCTGCTTTTATATTTGCTTGAAAAGGAAAACCTTTTATATAATTCACATATGTTCCTAATATCAGAAAGTAATATGTATTCTACTGTGTGTGTTTCTTAAATCATCAAATTGTACAAAGACCTTTTGAAAGTCTTGTGTCTTTATATATATATGTGTGTGTATATATATATATATATATATATATATATATATATAGCAACAGTCTGGTATAATTTTTGTATTGGTCTCCTGAGATTGTAGAGAAACATTATAAATCATGTCAGCAAGAAAGGATAAGATGTGTGTCTGCTGAGTTTCCATTCTAGAAAGTCTTTATATCCACTTAAAACAATAGTGTTTCCTGAAATTTGACAAGACTCATCCTTTAAGTTGTGAGAAAATAATCAGAAGATCAATAAGAGCAAAACCAGACAGTATTTTTCTGAATTAAAATGGTGTTTTAGTATCAATCAATCTTTTATTTTGGGGCATGTGGTTTCACCAAAATAGATAAATGACTAAAGTCAGCTCTTGGATCCATGCAGTGCACAGTGTGAGACTGATAAAGGTGTGTACAATAATTTTCTAGGAATTATACTTATTTTTTAATGTTTTCAAATATTAAATTTGATTGGATTTTATTACTCCCTATGTTGAGCTGTGTTTTAATCTTTCTACTAACAGAGACTAACAGTGATGATGATATTCTTACCAATGATAAAAATACAGTGGACCCCACGTATCCACAAGCGATATGTTCTAGGACCCGCAGTGGATGCCTGAAGCCATGGATAGTAACCAATTCTACAATATTGTTTTCTTACACATACATGAATTTTCTCTTAGAGGAAGCATGTTTTTTCTTTTATTTGTCATATTTGAATTGCCAGGATCACTACTCTTGCACTTTGGGGTCATCACTGAGTAAAATAATGGTTACTTGAACACAAACACTACTATACTGTGACAGTTGACCTGGTGATGGAGGTGGCTACTAAGTGACTAGCAGGAGGACAGTGTATGTATGCAGCATGGATTCGCTGGATAAAGGGATGATTTACCTCCCACATGGGACAGAGTGAGATATCATCAGGCTGCTCACAATGACATGCACTTTCAAATTTATGAATTGTTTATTCCTGGAACTTTGCATTTAATAATTTTGGACCACAGTTGACCATGGGTAACAGAAACCATGGAAAGCACAACTTGGAATAAGGGAATACTACTGTAAACCTGTATGTGTGCAAACCCACATACCACACTCAATAAGGTTCAAAATTTTCATTTATGTAAAACAAGACACTCCATTATCATGAGGTTGATGAAACAACTGAAGAAAACCAGGGATAGAACTCAGGGGCTAATGGCCAATCACGTTCTGTTAGAAGCTGCTTTATTGTAAGGCACATTATCACAGAATTTCTCTGCTTATAACCTAAAAAGTAGAGAGAGATGTATAAACTCACTGATGAAGAATTAAATTTTGTCTCAAGCAGACACAGTTCATACTTCTCTATATTTACTATTAATGTTTCTCATCATATCCCTGGAAATATATATGAAAATCTGAACTTATTGTCCTTTCATAAAATATACAATGAAGTATATTACTATAAATCTGGAAAGAAGTAAACATTTTTATAGCTTTAATTTCTGCTCAGCCTTGATAATTATGATTAGACAACTAGCTTCCACCTGTAATTCATTTGATAGTTTAATTTTGAGGGCAATTTGGTTCATCTGTTAATGTCCTTATATACCTCCATAGCCCTTAAGACAATTTTGAATATATAGAAGTTACATGAGGAACTTGCAACCAAGATGGAGGCATAGGTAGATATGCTTTGTCTCCTCATACAAACAAAAGAAGGACAACAACAAATTTAAAAGCAAAAAATAACCAGAAAATCTAATTGTATGGAAGTCCAAAACCAAGGAATTGAAGAATAAACATTCATTCAGACTGGTAGGAGGGGCAGAGATGGGCAGCTGGGGTGAAGAGGACAAGCAAAAAGTGGTGGCTGGCAGACTGGGCAGTTTCACATTTGTGTGCAGATGAACTGGGAGGAACAACTGGGAAGCGAGACAGACTGAACGACCCATGGTTCCAGTGGGGGAAATAAAGCCTCAAACCCTCTGGTGGTAAAAATCTGTGAGGGTTGCAGTGGTAGGAGAAACTCCCAGCCTCATAGGAGACTTTGTTGCAGAGACCCACAGGGTCCTAGAATGTACACAAATCTACCCACCCAGGAATCAGCAACAAAAGCACCCAATTTGCTTGTGGGTAGCAGGGGAAGTGACTGAAAGGCAGTGAAAGCTGAGCAAGCAGCACTGTTCACTCTCTGCCTCCCCCACATACAGCACCACAACTCAGGGAAGTGGGTTGCCCCACCCGGTGAATACCTAAGGCTTCCTAGAAGTTCTATGGAACAGCGTCCATAGGGCTTCCTAGATTACTTCCTTCTAGATTAAAAATAAGGCCTGCTTGATCTCATTTATCTGTGTTAGCTAAAGACCTGTTTTTGCTTAATTGCTATCCTGAAATAAAACATGTGGATCATTGTGATACTGTGATTACTTCAGCCATTGTTTCAGAAGAACTAAAATTGTTACTCTGAATCTTCATTTCCACATGCTACCATGTTGTAATTTTAGAGTCAGTTAACTTCTCTGATGATCTGATGTTAACAGTTCACCCATAAATATCAGGTTGCTAGAGCAGAAACTGTATTGTTGAAAAATCATATATCAACAGAACAACTGTAACATTTCTATAAAGGAAATATGCACATTTTGTTACTAAATTGTTCTTGCAACATTTCTTTAGATTATTTGATAAGCAGATGGTGTACATTAAGGTAAAACATATGGATATGTTCCAATAAACCCTTTACTAGTGCCTTATTTGTATATAAAAGTAGACCTTCAATTATTTGTTGTTGTCTAAATTTGCTTCTCTTTAATATTGTATCCATTTAATCTACAGTCTTTTAATATACAAGATACACTAGATTTATTTAAAAATCTTGCAAATAGAAAGAAAATAAGCTAGAGGTATATATAGTCTATGTGTGTCTATATTGACTAATCACTGCAATGGCTTGTGCAAATTTTTACATAAATACTGCCTCCTAGATTAAAAGTAGAAAAAGTGAGAGAAGAAAGAAAGAGAGAATTATAAAGAGGTACTTTTCTCAGCATTATATAATCTCTCTACTGAGAAATTAATAGAGCACCACTATAGCCTGCTTGATTCCTATGGAATAACACAAGTCAGTATATTGTTTACCTTAGTTAGTACTTTTCTTTTCTTTTTCTCTTGTTCTTCCTGTTATGGTTATCTTTCTTTAGAAAATGAGTTGGCTTAAACCTTTTGAACTTTGCATTAGAGTTATATTTTTTAATTTTTAAAAATTTTATATGGTTTGCATTCAGGATGATTTTGTACTAGTTTCAGGTGTATGGCAGAGTACGACCACGTACTTTACAGTGTCGCCCCAGTATTTCAGCATCCATCTTGCATCATACACAATTACAATATTATTGACTATATTCCTTATGCTGTACTATACATCCCCAT
Source organism: Trachops cirrhosus (assembly GCA_028533065.1). NCBI lineage: Eukaryota > Metazoa > Chordata > Mammalia > Chiroptera > Phyllostomidae > Trachops > Trachops cirrhosus. Next base: position 64,395,556 of record CM052538.1, read on the forward strand.
TGCTATTTTGTAACTACCAATTTGTACTTCTTAATCCTTCACATTTTCACCAAGTGCCTGAACATCCACTCCCCTCTGGCAACCATCAGTCTGTTCTCAAATGCCATCAGAACACCTATGGACAAATAGAGTTCACTGTAATCATGAGATTATTCCATAATTTAAAAAAATAAATGTACCATTCCTTATCAATTTATTCACAGTTCTAGAACGACAATGAGATTAAGGAAAAGGCAGCTCCCTTTATTAGTGTTGCACACAGCCTCTACTATCTCTGCAAACAAGCATGATGAATGTGTTGATAGAGCCTACTATTTGCATGTGGGTGTCACTTTTGTCCTATGGATATTATTATGATGATAGGATGAAACCAACTATATGGCAGCAGAGGAACTGTCATTTGAGCATTGACCTGAAAATGAATACTGTCATTGACAATTCACAATGTCATTCATTTCACAAATATTTATAGAGATAACCTGTACTAAGAAATTGTCTATCCTTGAGCTTGGAACTTAAAGAAAGCTGTTCCTATGTTCAATGTGGCATTACTGATTGTAAACAGAGACTGTGTTGTGATCATTCAAGACCTGATAGGTTCACAGTATTCAGGCAGAGAGAAGAAAATGTGCAGAGCTGTGGGGATGCTTGCCATGCCTTTATTCAGGCGTGGGCGAGCCACATACGATTCAAGCTGTGCATCTCTCTCTCTAGTGAGAAGCCCCTACCTGTTTAAGTACTACAGATAAATGAAGCCAGCTTCCAGCCAAAAAATTATATAACATAGCATGATTCTGCACATGTGAGCCCACTTCATGTTATGGGAACTGTTTATTGGAGCCAGTCTCAAGGCTATGAGACTGCTACATAAGAGGCCCATTCAAGGTTGTGGGAACACTGCTTCCCGTAGTTATCCAGACACCTACCTGGGTGAGGAAGCCAGACTGCCTCCATTTACCCAACAGAGACAAAATGAAAGGAAAAGGAAGCCATGTGGCCCTGCCTCTTCCCAGTCCAGAGTCCCTTTCTCATGGCAGGGAAAAAAAACAATGGCAGGTTGGAGGTAGTGTTGTGGTGCCCATTCCAAAAGAACACAATATATTCCCTTTCACGTATTCTTGGGATCAGGGTAACTTCCCTATAGTCTTGATATGATTCCTCAGAAAATGCAGAGCCAATTAAATGACTTGCTATGGTGCTATTGAGATTCCTGGAAAAATAACATTTAACCTTTGCATTTATTTGTAAGCAGTGGAAAGTTTATGTCCTTTCTCTAACAATGATTATTTCCTCTTGGATATATTCTCATTATAGCTGCTGCTAAATTAGCAGAAGTTTCATTGATGTGGCCATACACAACTACAGAGATTTCTTAAAGAAAAAGGCTTAAGACAATTTCCCTATTCTGTGCATCACTATCATCTCCACTTTTGAAATGGTCCCCAAATAGGTTTATTTTTATTCAGAGGTACAACATGAGCTTTCTTGAGGCAGCATATAGGTAATTTGGAAAGTTTATAGCCTCACATTTGTCCTTAAACTGCAGGGTTACCCCCTTGGCTAATAGAAAATGTATCTAATGTTCAACAGATAATTTGATTTTTTCTTTTTCCTTTGCACACATGTTTTAACTCTGTAGAGGAACTGAAGGCTTGTAGTCAAATATCAGCACTATTTCAGTGAATAAGGTGTTTAGTGTAACGATTCCAAACTGTATATTTACTTGCCAACCCAGGAGAATATCAGAAAGACCTTTGGCAGTTATAGCAACAGAACCATGAGCTTCTCATTTTAGACACTGTGTTTGTGTACCTGATTCCCTCTCCATTTTGCAGAAAATCAGAAGCTAATGGCACACAGCTGCTTTACTTTGATTTGCTTATTAAGCTAAATTCAAATTGTGTCTGCTTTGTATTTAATTAATGGGGTATCAGTTTTCAGCAAAACAGTATATTTAAATCCCTAAGATTTACAAAAAGAATGCATAAAAAGACTTTCACTTGGATGCATGCAGAAAAAAGCATAAAAAATATCCAGGCAGCATTTTTAACTATTTCATTAAATATCATTATCCAATAAAATATCTCAATATGTCATAGATGATATAACTTTAGTTTAATAATAAATAAGTCATTAAGACCTAACTACACAATGTTAACAAAAGAAAACTCTATTAACAAAAGATATTTTGGCATGTAGGTGTTGAGATCAGTTGTCAAATCCACTATAATAATGTGCTAACTGTCATTCTTCAGACCATAGTAAGGAAGGATAGTGATGATAGTTAATACATGTCTTTCTCTTACTCTTGAGTTTGGTATGAGAAATCAATTTACACTGGGAACTACATCAGTATATAAAGCTGATAAATTCAAGATTTAGGAGTTCTTAATAGGTATTGCTCTTGGTTTATGTGAAATCTATCAACTATTTGTTTTATTTGTTACATTACATGGGGGACAATGTCTACATCATCTTCCTAACTAGTGTTAGAGCTATGCACAAACAGAAAATTACTTTTTCCTACTCATTTAATCACTCCTTTATTTGTCTTGACATTTGCCCATTCATCTACTCAAATACTTAAGCTGTTACTACACAAGCCGTTAGATATTACAAATATGAGCATGAAAATAAAATGCAGGTTCCACATGTAGACATACAAAAATAACAGAAATGTAGTTTGGTGTGTGTAAAAATGATATGTTACAAGGTGTAAAATACAGATGGACCATATTTTGAGAACCAAATACTTAGTGAAATACAGGGAAGGAAACAAGTAACATCACTTGGAGAGAAAAGTGAAGATGTGGGAAATCACCTCAGAGGACTTGAAGGACTTGAAGTCTAAACTGAAGCTTAAAGCTTTAGTAACACTAGTTCTCTGATTCCAGTGCAGATGCGAAGCCACAGTGGCATAAAACATATTGAGTGTGAGAAATTGCAGATCGTGCCTTTTAGATTGTCCTAAACCCCTATTACTGTCAGAGGATGCTCTATTGTCTGGAAGTCTGGGAGGGATTTTGGTCTGAAGAGCACTTCTAAGAATCGGTTGTGCATCTGTTCAACAACCCTAATTTGAAATAGAAGCTAATAATTATTATGTATCCTTTATGTATCAGCAACATGCTATACCCTCTAGATGTCTTATCTCACATAAGCATGATTATTAGCTTTATTTTATATGTAGGGAAACTGGAATTTAAAAGGTTGGGGAATTATTCAAACTTAGTAAAGAGCAGAGACGGAATTTAAGTCCATGTCTGCCTAACTTCAACACTAATGTTCTCCAAAGCATAATTTCAATACCACTACTGCAAAGATTAGAGCTTTTGACACAAAGGAAGGCAGTGAGTGTAAAGTCAAGTAAAGTAGGGATAAAGATAGCAGTCACACCTTGAGGACACTCTCAGACAAGAGGTCTCCATCATCTGATGCCATCAGGTAAGAAGTACGTAAAAAGGCTACGAGGCAAAGCCTCTGTCTTTATTGATTGACTGATAAGACTCAGCACTTTCCCCCTTGGCCAAGTTAACTGATTTTCCATACTTGGTTTCTGCAATGAACTGTCCCTTTGAATTCCCTTACATTCACATTTGAAATATTCTAGTAACCTCTAGCAAAGGTCAGGACCTGAACTCTTATAATCACTGCTATTATGGCATTCACCTGTCTTGCTATCTGTCTGTCTTTTCTACTAGGCTAAAGTGTCTTGAAAGTCATGATCATATCCCATTTATTGTTATATCCCCTATGTCTAACAGAGTATCTAGTACATAGAGTTCCAATATGATTTTCACTATGTGGATAATAAGAGATAAAAAATATATAATCTGTGAATCTGAAGTGGTGGTTTTGGAAATAGGAAAATAGTGAAGTTCAGACAGAAGGCAGGACTTATGTACACATATGAAAGTACCAGACAAAGAGATCCAGGTGAGCTTCCTGCGTTACAGCCTGAGCATTGGTCCTCCTTTAATACTCATTTTAGGCACCACCTGCAGGTTTGAAAAACACGCTGCTGGTTTGCATCAATCAACAAGCAGAGAGACCACAGCACAAGTATGGGTTTTATGGATGGGATGTCAGTTCCCACAGGTGAAGGAGAAAAGAACTAAGAAAAAGGCTGAGTGCCATTCCTAGAAGTATTAGGATAGTAAGCCAGTTACTGAAAAAGATGTGAATATTCTAAAAAAATACTAGCAAATCAAATTCGACAGTACTTTTAAAGGGTTGTATACCACGATCAAGTGGAATTTGTCTGTGGGATGCTTAGATGGTGTAATATGTGAAAATCAATGTAATACATCACATTAATAGAAGGACAGATAAAAATCATATGATCATTGCAATACATGCAGAAAGCATGTGACAGAAGTTGGTGTCCTTTCATGATAAAACTCTCAACAAAGGAAGCAAGAAAGGAACATACATCAACATAATAAAGGCCACAGCAAGCCACAGCTAACATTATACTCAATGGCAAAAGGTTGAAAACTTTCTCTCTATGATCAAGAACAAAGCAAAGAGGTCCATTCATACCACTCTTCTTCAGCCTAGTACTGGTAATCTTAGAGCAATTAGGTGATAAAAAGAAATAAACATCAACCAAACTGGAAAGGAAGAAGTAAACAATCTCTGTTTACACACATGTAAGTAGACTAAAAATCCCACCAAAAAAGCTGTTACAACTAAAAAAAATTCAGTTAATTTGCAGGATAAAAAAACAAACATACAAAAATCAGATTGATTTGTATATACGAACAAGAAGATATCTGAAAAAGAAATGAAGAAAGCAACCCCATTATATAATAGGACTGGAAACAGTAAAATGCTTAAGAATAAAGTTAAGTAAGGAAGTGAAAAATCTATAGACCAAAAATTATAGCACACTGATGAAACACAACACAAATGGAAAACTATGCTGTATTCATGCAACAGTAGGGTTAATATTGTTGAAATGTGCATCCTGCCCAAAGTCATTTATAGATTTAATGCAATCCCATATAAAATTTCAATGGCATTTTTTTACAGAAATAGAACAAACAATCCTAAAATTCACATGGAATCACAAATGATCATGAATAGCCAGAGCAATCTGGAGAAAGAACAAGGCTGGAGCCATCACACTTTCTGAGTTCAAACTATATTATTAAGCTATAGTAATCAAAACAGTGTGACACTGACATTAAAAACAGACACATAATTTAATGGAACAGAATTGAGAACCCAGAAATAAACCCTCAAATATATGGTTAACTAATATTTAGTGAGGGGATGCTGCTCATATGGTACAATCTTCAAGTGATGAGAGGACTAAGTCTAGGGCTCTAATGTACAGCACATTGACTGTAGTGAACAATACTATGCTGTATTCTTGAAAATTGCTAGTAGGATAGATCTTAAATGTTCTCACCATAACAACAAAAAAAAACCCCAGAGAAATGGCAATCATTTGAGATGAAATTTGTGCTATAATTTCACAATATATGTGTGTATCAAATCATTGCATTGTATAACTTAAAATTATGTAATATGTTGATGACTTCTCCATAAAGCTGGAAAATAATGTAGAAGGAGGATTTTAGTGGTGTCAGTTGCCAAGTTTAAAGGAATGCAGGCATATGAGACCAAGCAAATTCTATCAAATTCATTGTGATAAAATAAATGCTTCTGAAATTTTTAACATATTTCTTTCACCATGGTTATATAATCATATGCTGATGAGATTTTGCTTTGTTGTATTGTTTATTTAGTTTTCCCTTTGGTTTGAACATTCATTAAAAATAAGACTTGTAAAATTTTCAACATTACAAATCATCCTTCTTAGATATGCTTATGGGACTAAATTGATTTATCTAAATTTATTTGATTATTCAGTTTCATACACTGGCAATTTACCATCAGGTAATTTGTATGTCACTGTGTGAAACAAACAGGCCCCATGATTCACATATTTAGATATCTTTTAGCATTTGAAACTGATTGTATAATGACAAAAACAATCTAATCATTTTGACTGTCTTAAAAATATCAGTACAGATTACTTTACAATGAATATTTCATAAATAATCTTTGAAATATTTTCTATGATTTCTTGAATGAAACCTAGGGAGACAGAGCCACAAGATCATTTACATAAACTGATACTGAAGAGGATTGGGAGATGAGACTTCTTGAAGAAGAGGCAGATGCAAAGAAGAGAGTGAGGACCAGAGGAGAGAGACAGGTCTGTTATCAGGTTTTGAGGAAGTAATTCTGAGTATAGAAGGTAAAGACAAAATATTAGGGAGTGGGTTAATGATGGACCAGAGCAGCAAGAAAGAACCAAAACAGAAATCAAGTGATGTGCAAAAATCTGCCTCTAAGGTTGATAAGTACGTGAAGCTTCTATGGTTAATTCTAAAATCAGGAAAGTCAATTTTCTCACATGTTTATAGATGTGATGATATTTTTCTTGTGAGAATTAGATTAAATTAGGTCTCATGTAAACATGATAAGTTGCTCTTAAGTGCATTTTTCCCTTTTTTTTAAACAAAATTAGTTTCTCATTATTGGTTTTACTAAATTAAGTTTCCAAACTTAGAAAAACAGGTACTTCTAGTTAAGATTTCACTTACATTTTCATGTAATACAATCATCTGAGCAATTTTCAAGAGACATAATCTGGTTTAATGATATTATAATGGTTAGCGAAGTGTCTAGATATTAGGCACAGAAAGCAGGCTCATTGAATAAACAAATGAACTTATAATTCTATCAGGTTTCTATGTGACATAAATGGTAAATAGAGATTTGGGTCCATTAGTTAAATACAGCATTTGTGTGTTTTAAAGCTCTGTCTTTTATGTATTGGTATGTCAGATCAACCAAAAAAAAAAGTTCTTAAAAAGAGAACAGATATATTAGAAGAGATTAATGACCACAACCAAACAATTCTATCTATCAAAAACATACAAAACTGAAAATAGATAAACATTTATTCCTGGCTCACTTTGTGTCAGTTTCTTCCTGACCATGTGTGTTGATATTTGATTTTTACAACTATGAGATCATTACTGGAATTATCCTCATGTTATGGAAAAGAAGACTCAAACTGAGATATAGAGGGGTTAATCCACTTGCCTTCTCGAGGGCCAAGTGACAGGACCAGAGTGGTTCCCCTCCTCTGTCTTCACTCCTATCCTGTCCTGTCCTTGACTGTGATCTGTTTCCACCCAGGACCACTACTGAAGCAAACTTCAGACCTGTATGCATGGTACCAAAATGGTTCTATGGAACTAAAACTGCTAGTGAGCAACATAGAATTTGCTAAAGAGTTGCAAGGAGTAGAAGAGAACCTTTTATTTTTCTTTTTTAAAATTTCTTCTTTCACAAAAAAATTGCCTCAGAATCCTCCCTTGATGTGTTTCTTCTCCCAAGGCTCTGATGACCTTGCCAAACTGAGAGAAGCAGGGAGCCCAGTCACTTTGTTGTTGTTGTATGCATGTGTGTTTTTAATTCCTTTAAGCTCCTTAGTGCAGCTGACTGGTGAAGCTCCCAGAACTAACCCCTTCCTTTCCTCATCCACTTTACCCTTTGCTCAGGTTGGGGATTTCACTTTATTTCTGCTCCTCCTAACTTGCATTCTCATGCTCGTGCATTCAAAATAGGCTTCTATTATCCACGAACACTGTCCTTTGAAGATGGTAATACTACTTTTTTACAGAAAGAGAAAGAAGAGATTTTTGTTTCTGATACTGATGGGTAATATTTATACCAGATTGATCAGGGCATGAGGGCCTAAATTATGTAGTTCAGATATGGAGGCTGGAACTATGGCTGTGGACAGAGGAATGCAAGGTACATTTTCTAGATTATCTAAACTCAAACCATTAGATGCCATTTTCTTTAGCCATGCAGAAGCTTTTTATTTTGATGAGATCCCATTTGTTTATTCTTTCCTTTATGCCCCTTGCTCTAGGGGACATATTGGTGAAAATACTGCTGCATTAAATGTCTAAGATTTTCCTGCCGATGTTTTCCTCTAGGACTTTTATGGTGTCGTGACATATATTTAAGTCTTTTATCTATCTTGAATTTATTATTGTATTGGTGTAAGTTGGTGATCAAGTTTCATTTTTTGCATGTAGCTGTCCA
>CM052538.1:64404194-64455802 GCA_028533065.1 Trachops cirrhosus
TGACTCAGTGGGTTGGGCATCATCCAGCAAATTGGGAGGTCAGTTGTTTGACTCCCAGTCAGACACGTGCCTCAGCTGCAGGCCAGGTCCCCAATTAGGGGTATGCAAGAGGCAACAGATTGATACTTCTCTTGGGCATCGATGTTTCACTTCCTCTCTCCTTTCCCTTCTCTCTAAATATAAATAAATTAAATATATATATATATTTTAAAAAGAGTTAGTAATATTAGCACATAAAGTCATTGAATCAATAAACTCAAGATGAATAAAAGACTTAAATGTAAGTCACAACACCATAAAAGTCCTAGAGAAGAACAGAGGCAGGAAAATATCAGATATTCCACACAGTAATATTTTCACTGATATGTCCCCTAGAACAAAGGATATGAAGGAAAGAATAAACAAATGGAACTTCATCAAAATAAAAAGCTTCTGCATGGCTAAAGAAAACATCAACAAAATGAAAAGGGAATGAACCATATGGGAAAATACATCTGCCACTGATATCTCGGACAAGGGTTTGATCTCCAGCATATATAAAGAACTCACATGACTCCATTTCAGGAAGGCAAATATTTCAACTAAAAAATGGGCAAAGGACCTGAACAGACACTTCTCCAAGGAGGACATACAGAGGGCCCAGAGACATATGAAAGAATGCTTAGCATCATTAGCCACCAGAGAGATGCAAATTAAAACCACAGTGAGGTACACTTCATACCACTCAGAATGGCCATCATAAACAAATCAACAAACAACAAGTGCTGGCGAGGCTGTGAAGAAAAGGGATCCCTAGTACACTGTTGGTGGGAATGCAGACTGGTGCAGCCACTGTGGAAAGCAGTATGAAATTTCCTCAAAAAAACTAAAAATGGAATTTCCTTTTGACCCAGCAAATCCACTGCTGGGATTATACCCTAAGAATCCTGAAACACCAACTCAAAAGAACCTATGCAATCCAATGTTCATAGCAGCACAATTTACAATAGCCAAGTGTTAGAAGCAAACCAAGTACCCAGAGCAAACCAAGTGCCCATGAGAAAATGAGTGGATCAAAAACTGTGGTACATTTATACAATGGTATACTATGCAGGAAAAAGAAAGAAGTAGCTCCTACCCTTTGTGACAGCATGGATGGAATGGGAGAATATCATGCTAAGTGAAATAAGCCAGGCAGTGAAAGAAAAACAGCATATGATCTCATCTATAAGTGGAAGCCAACCAACAAAACAAACAAGCAAGCAAAATGGAACCAGAGACACTGAAATAAAGAACAAACTGACAGTAACCAGAGGGGAGGAGGTGGGAGATAATAGGGGAAAGAAGGGGAAGGGTCATCAAGGAACATGTATAAAGGACCCATGGACAAAGCCAAAGAGGGGTAGGATAGAGGTTGGGAGGTGGTAGTGTATGCAGCAGGATAAAGTGGTGGTAGGAATACAGAGACAACTGTACTTGAACAATAATAAAAAAAAAAGGTAAACATTTTGCCTACAGGGAAAATATGAAGGCAGTCCTTATAATTTTATCTTATTAAAATGCCAGAAATAAACAAGTCACATTTTTAAAAAAATCACTGGGGGGAAAGAAAAGAAAGAAAATATTTGTAAAGTATGTACAATAGTGGACAGTACATAATAAGTACTCAATAAAATAGATGTTTCTATTATTCTCCTAAATCCAACCTGAGAACAAAGACTCTGGCTAAGATTCCTGTGTAGACAGAGAAGTGGTTCTATGGTCAAACAGGAAGTTCAGATGTCACCAATCACAGGCTAAGGATTACTACATTTGAGTAAAAGCAAGCCACTGAATGTACTTACTGCTTAATCAAATTGTATGTTTGCTCAACCAACCTAGTAATTGGCTGCCATGAAATTTGCCTCCAAATGGACTGTGACTAAGTGACATCAAAATGAATGGTTTAGTGGCAGGGTTTAGTGGCAGATTTTAGTCTCAATATATTTAACAATGTAACTTCTTAGTTTCTATTCTTGTATTTAAAAACAAAATAAGTTTGAATGTTGCTTGAAGGTGGACTCCAGTCAGACAACCTGGTTTCCTTTCATGCCTTCACCACTTCCATACTGTGTGAATTTCAGTTTCTTTATTTGTGAAAGGGGATAACAGTGTTAACAATCTGGTGGGATTTTTAGTGTATTAAAGAAAGTAGTGTAAAGCACAGCATAATGCTAAGGGGATAGTAATTGTTGAGTAAACACGCTATTATAATGATGATGGTAAGATTTCTGATGATGGTGAGTGGAATCATGGTGCATAACGATTCATGAATTAGTAATAAAAAATTAGACTAAAATAATTTTCCATAACATTCACTACTTATGTTCTAGTAGATGTTAAAAGTCCAATAAATAAAGCAAATTATCCATGAGTGTTTAATAATGCAATCAGATTCTATCACCCATGTATAGAGAAAATATTTTAGGTTTTTATGTGGCACTAAATAACATACCCCTAGTTAATTACCCCGTTCTCTTACTAAGAACAATAGCAGGATCATTTTCATGTAAATGTTAGCATCCTTTAGGACTCTTTCATCTCTGAGGCACTGTAGAAAGTAATGAGATCCCCAAAGAAAGCCTGAAGGGCCTCTAAATAATCAGAAAGGATGAGCTAATCTCTTACAAACAAGTCTTGTAAAATAGCAATTTGTTCATTAATAATAGAAATAAAGCATCTTCACTTGAGGATTAATCCTCATCTTCCATAAAACAAGATCAGCTCCTGTATACACATGAAAAGAAACACAAACTGGGTTATAGCTAGTGCAGTAAATCTTGCATTGTACACCACATTAATAGTGCTGTAAAAAAATAAATTAAAGAAAAAAACTCAATAGCACCTTATCTCATGGAGTGTTTAAAGGTAATCAGCAAAGGAAGAGGGTTTTGCAATGCAATTAGTGGTTGTTAAATTTAGAGAAAGTTGGAGTATTCTCTATTCAGTTCCTAGTCAACTTTGAGTCAGTGGGCTGAATTTTTAAGGGCTGGTTCATTAAGGGGCAATCACAGAAGATGTTGTTTTCCATGTTAAGATAAGAACCAGAATATTTTATGCCTCTAGGCAACCCAGTGGGACACTAAAGGGATATTCCCCAGCACAGCACATTTATTTGAACTTTTGTTTACCTCTGAACACCTGCAGGACTTGGTTCTTCACATATTAAATGTTTGTATTACATTTGAGTTATATTTATATTTATCTTACTTTATGCACTCTATTTGTGTGGCACGCATTGTATTTACAAATTAGCCAACAATTATTTCCTTGGGCTTTTAGTTACATCACTCTAATGGATGTATGTCAGTGTAGCGTTAACTATTTTGAAGGTGGAAACACTTTATCTATCATCTACCTATCCATTAGTTATCACATTTTTATCTTTCATGTATCTTCTCTCTTTTTGCCTGTCCATCCATCCATGGACTTATGCATGCAGCCATTACTTACTTTCTGTCATCGACCTATCAGAATATCTATCTATCCATCCATCCATCCATTATTCACCTTATCTTACCTATTTTCTATGTATCTATGAGGTTTAAATAACTTTTTGAAATTATGTAGAAGAATTTGATTTTGGAGACCTATTTGTTAAACCTAGTACACAAAGTTCTATGACTCTTACAAAGAGGCAAAGATGTGAAATAAAGAAGATAATATATTGGAATTGACTCCCTGAAAGTCTTTCATTATTTTTCATAATATCCCAGCCTCTCTATTTTTAAAGACTGAATAGATGAAAAATTATGTGCCAGATTTTGGTCTAAGATAGTGTCTAAGAGGTTCCTGAACTCACCACCTCCTTCAAACACACTGAATCTACAGCTACTCAGAAAGAAATTTTCTCTGAAATAAATCTAGAAACTAGCTGTGTTATTCCTACACATTGGACAAACAAAAATGCCCACATTAAAGAGGTCTGAACACCTCTTTATTGAGTGAATAAGAACAGAGATAACCAAGAATAAGAGCTTACTTAGGCTGGGCTGAACAATAAGGCGCATCTCCCACGTGAGACAACTGCATCTAGGCTAGGGAAGAGGACTGTCTAGCCATCTAGCCATGCTAGCCCGCTCGCACCTTCTGTTATACAGAAGCTCACACAGAAGCACAGGGTAAATGAGGAAACACAGAAATATACTGCAAACAAAAGAACAAGATAAGATTCTAAACAAACCCTTAATGAAGCAGAGATAACTGATGACCTAATAAAGAGTCAAAGTAATAGTCATAAAAATGCTCACTGTGGTCAAGATGATAATGCATGAACAAAAGGAAAATTTCAACAAAGAATAGAAAATGTAAGAAAATACCAAACAGAAACCACAGAGCTGAAGAATATAATAACTAAACTGAAAAATTCAATAGGTCATTCAGTAGCAGACTAGACTGAATGGAAAAAGGCAACAGTCAGGGTAGTAGAATTCATCAATCAAAGTATCAAAATGGGAAAAAAGAACAGTAAAAATCAGTAAAGATAGCTTAAGAAACTTATAGAATACCACTAAATGAACCAATATTTGTATTATAAGTGTCCCAGAAGAACAGAAAGAGAAAAGGGTGGTGCGCTTATTCAAAGAAGTCATAGCTGAAAATTCCCTATCCTGGGGAAAGAAACTGACATCCTGATCCAGAAAGCTCAGAAAGTTCCAAACAAGATGAATCCAAAGAGAATTACACAAGACATGCTATAATAAACTGGTCAAAAGTTAAGGACAAGGTGAAATCTTAAAAGAAACAAGTGAATAACAACTTGGGGGAACCCGTGTAAGACTATAAGCAGAATTTTCCACAAAAAATCATGCAGGTCACAAGGGAGAGGCTCAAATGTGTAAAAAGTGCTGGGAAAAAACCCTGCCAAACATAAATATTCTAACCAGAAAAGCCATTCTTCAAAATTGAAAGGGTTTTCCAGATAAGCAATGTCCCCTATTAGGGACTTAATCAAGATAAAGCAAAAGAATGCTAATTGGCAATAGGAAAACATAAAAATATAAATCTCACAGGTAAAAATAAAATAAAGTTAAACTTAGAATACTCTAAAGTTATAATGAGGGCAGGTAAACACTTATTAATTTACTATAAAAATACAAAACAATAAAAATAACTATACCTACAATAATTTGTGAAGAGACACAAAAGACAAAAAGATGTAAATTGTTACGCTGACAACATATAATTTGGGTGAGGAGGAAAATAAAAATTTAGAGATTTATATGTGTTCAAAGATAAGTTGTTGTAAGTTTAAAATAGACTGTTAAAAATATAATATGTTTTATGGGAACCACAAAACAAAAATTTATACCAAATACACAAAAGATAAAGGAAAAGGAAATTAACAATACTACCATCAAAAATATCATCAAATCACAAAGGAAGAGAGCAAAAAAGAAACAAAAGAATTACAAAAAAGAAAACAATGAACAAAACAGCAATTGTAAGTCCACATCTATCAATAATTATTAGGTAGGCCAAAAAGTCTGTTTAGTTTTTTCCATAAAGTAAGACACATTTTTCATTTTCACCAATAACTTGATTGATTTAGATATCTTGTGTATGTTGGCAATCTCCTGCATGGTATATGCTAATTGTTCTCAATCAGTGTCTCAATTTGGTCACCAGTAACTACAACTGTTCTACCCAACCAGTGAACATCGTCCAGCAAGAAATCTCCAGCATGAAACTTTGCAAACCACTTTTGACATGTTCTACAAGTCACAGCACCTTCTCCACACACTGTAAAAAAATTTTTGTGTTTTGGTTGCAGTTCCACTTTTCTTGAATAACAAATCATAATATGCTGAAAAGTTGCATATTTTCTTTCATCTTTAATATTAAAATGGCTACACAAAAATTCACCAATTTTGAGTTTTTTTTAATGCATGCTGATATGACAGCTGTCACAATACAATCCAACAAAATTGTTGCAAGTCAAGTTAAAGACAACTAAGTGCTACTAGAGCCATCTTATAGGAAAAAAAATCTTTTTGGCCAACCCAATACTTTAAGTGTAAATGGATTAAATTCTCCAATCAAAAGACACAGAGCAGATAAAAATATAAGACCCAACTGTGTACTACCTATGAGACTCACTTCAGTTTTAAGGAAACACACAGACTGAAAGTGAAATGATAGGAAAAGATATCCCATGATAATGGAAACCAAAAGCAAAGAGAGCAGCAATACTTAATACTTATGTCAGACAAAATAGACTCTATGTCAACACCTAAACAAGTTACAAGAAGCTTATTATAATAATAAAGGAATCAAATGAACAAAAGGACATAACATTTCTAAATATTTATGCATGTATCACAGGAGTACCTAAATATATAAAGCAAATAAATATTAACAGACCTGCAGGGAAAAACTGTAATACAACAATAGCTGAGGATTTCAATTTCTCACTTTCAACAACGCATAGATCCATCAAGACAAAAATCAATATGGAAACATTGTACTCAAACAACACTTGAGACCAGAAACCCTTAACAGACATCTACCGAACATTTCATCCAACAGTGCAGAAAATGCATTCTTCTCAAGCACACATGGTATATTCACCATTAAGAAGAATGAATCATATCAGACATCTTTTCCAAACATAATGGTATAAAACTAATAATCAATTACAAGGTGAAAACTGGCAAGTTCAGGAATATGGGGAGATTAAATAACATGTTACTCAAAAACCAATGAGTCAAAAACTCAAAAGAGAAATAAAAAATAAATAATCTTTCTAATAGTAAACCCATTATCTTTCTGGCCAGAGGTAAAAAGGACACCATAGCCTCTGTGAAGTAAGGGGGGAATAATGGTAAGGGGGAGCCCGGATATTGGGAGTTTCATATTCTGCATATAGGACTGCCCAAATCTATAGCTGATCCTGGTCTCTGAGTGTATAGTGACAATTCTAGCAGGAGAACTAAAAATAAAATAATTTAACCAAAATTTGAGCTAAGGTTCAAGAGACAAAATTTGGAGTTTATTCTTGAGGTCTAGTGTTAAGCAATGACCTAATTTTTTCATTTTAAAAATGGCTATCTAGTGGACCTCACACCACTTACTAAAAAGATTATATGTGTACTTCTATGATGTGATATTCCACCTATATTATTTACTATATTTGCATACATATGTGAATCAGTTTCTGGGGATTATATTCTATTCCACCAGTCATCTATCCATTTATGCTCCAGTACTATTCTTTCTTAATTATAAGACTTTATAGTATGTTTCAAAGTCCGATTGGGCTATTGCCCTTTGGACTTTTTTCCTTTTTCAGTGATTTTTCTGGCTTTTTTTGCATGTTTATTTTTCCATATGAACTTTAGCATCAACTTGGTTAGCCCCATAAAGAAAGTCTGTTTGCATTTTTATTGGAATTGCACTAAATTAATTAGCATAGGGAAAACTAACATAGTGGTAATACTGAGTCATCTTAATTTAGAACCCATGAGTGTCTATCCATTTGTTTATAGCTGATATTCAGGAGTATTTAAAGTTACGTCAACACCTAAACAAGTAAAGATTTTTCACATTTCTTACTAAATTTATCCCTAAGTATTTGGTCATTTTTGTGGATACTATAAGTGGGCTTTTTCTGGTTTTTAGTATTTTATTTAGTATATTTGCATCTATATTAAAAATAATTTTTAAAACAATTACAAAATTTTTCTTCATTTCAGAACTCTGAAGGAATTTACAGCATAGCATTAAATAATAAGTTTGGTGGAATTTCTCTTTGAAAACATTTGGAATTCTGTTTTTATTTGGGTCTTTCAGAGAAAAAGAACCCCAAAAGTATGTGTGAGTGTTTGAAGAGGGGGTGATTTATTATACATTAAAGATTTGTTCCATGATATTCTGGAGGTTGACAAATACATAATCTATAGCTTAGGTTAGCAGGTTGAAGAACCAGGCAAGAGTTGATGCTGCAGTTCAAATCCAAATGCCACCTACTGGCAGAATTTCCTGTTTGGTGGTAGTGGTGGGTGATAGAAGGTCAGTTTTTTTTCTATATGGGCCTTCAACAGATTGGATAGGCCCACTCCCATTACACAGGATAATCTGCTTTGCTCAAAGCCTACTGATGTACATGTTCATCTCTTTCTTTAAAAAAATACCTTCATGGAAGCATCTAGGATTATGTTTGACCAAACATGTGGTACCATGGCCTAGGGAAGTTGACATATAAAATTAACAATAACAGTCTTTCCTGTATTTTCTTGATACATGTATTTCTTCCTTTTCTTCTTTTTTATTGAATTTATTGGGTGACATTTGTCATTAAAATTATATAGGTTTCAGGTGTACAATTCTATAATACATCACCTGTGTATTGTACTGTGTATTCACCACCCTAAATCAAGTCTCCTTCCATCACCATTTATCCTTTTTATATTTTCTTCTTCTTCACCCCATGGAAAAAGGTAGGTTCAAACATTTTATCTCTAGTGGGATTACTCCAGGTTTTCAAATGCACTTGGTTACAGATTTGCAAACTACTGTCTTAGATATTTTTTAAATGCTTTTTGTTTCAATTAGTATTTCCTTCTCATCTTTTGTAGTTTTGTGTATTAGAACTTCTTGCTTTTTATAACTGATCTGTTAATACCTATAATTTTTTCTATTTGGTTAATAGCCACCTATTGTTAGTGTACTTCAATGTATGTGTTCTTTTATCTTCTATAGTTTTGCTTCAGAAGATAAGTACTGATATTTTGCACACAAATATTCATGTCATAATGAGTTGTGGCTTTCAGCATTACAAATTGTCTTTATCATGTTAATGCTTTTGGTATTGATTGCACTTGGTCTTATTTAAGGATTACAACACTTCATTTTTTACTGTTCCTATTTGTCTAGAATATAATTTTACAATTATTTATTTTTAGCCTTACTGAATTACTTTGTTTAGGTGTATCTTTTATCTAAAGCAGGTAGCTGGTTTTCACTTTGTAAATCAAATTGGAAATCTTTTTTATTTTCAATGGGTAAGTTAAGTATAAACTTATAATTTTATTTTTTGGATTTGAGGTAACATAAGAATCCTTGTTTATGTGTTTATTCTTCTAGAATTAAAGTCCAGTTCCTTTGTATTTTTATCATTTTGTGGTGAGAAGAGGTGTTTGGTGTCCATCAATATTTTGGTTGTTTTTTTGTCAGACAGGACTCTAAATTTTTTTCCTTTGCTGTGTTTTTTTTAGCTTTATCACATGATTGATATAAGGGGGCTTTTCTTTTATTTGCTGTTTTCTCTGCTAGCTGTCCCTTTAAAAAATAGAACCAGAGACATGGAAATAAAGAAAGAACTGGCAGTGACCAGAGGAGAATAGGGAAGGGGATAACAGGGGAGAGAAGGGGAAGGGTCAAGTCAAGGAACATGTACTAAGGACTCATGGACAAGGATAGTGGCAGGGGTGGGGGAATTATTGAATGTGGAAGGTGGGATATGGGTATGGCAGGGGAGAGTAATGGGGGGAAATGGGGACAACTAATTAAACAAAAACTAAAACAGAAGAGATAATCATAAAAAAAAACTTGCACTCAAATCCCTCATAATTGAAAGACCCATCCTGTAATTAGGTTCTCATTTATAAAGATACATTTATTGCCAGTTAGAATGGACTTTCTCTTTCTGTCGGTTTTAGAGTAATTTTAGACCAGGTGTTAGCTCTTTGCTGCTCTTCCCTACCACTTTCCTTGGAAATCTCTTGCTTGCTATGACAGCTGGCAGGAAGTATGTGAAAAAATGCTTTCAGTGGTTTGGTGTTTTTTCCCCCATTTTTATTAACAGTTATTTTGAATCTTTGCCATTCTCTGTCTATCCTTCTTTTTGTTAGTGGTGTTTGTTTGTGTGTAGAGGCACAAATTTAGGCGGCAACTGTTTTCTTCAGGTACCTAGAAGTCAGGAATATATTTTTAGTATTTTATGTTATGCTGTCTATAGACTTCCTAATGGTACTTTTCAGAAATAATTGTTAGTGCTGGATTCAAGGCTCACAATGTGCATCCTTCACTTAGAGTTTCTTTGCAGTCAATGTTGTTTCACTTCACATTCTACATACAATACGATTCATGTTTTACCTCACGTTCTACATTCTTTATGTTACATTTGACATTTTCCACTTCCAAATTTACATCTCATCACAAATAACAATAAACCACTCATACTATATGTACTTATCTCATTCCATCATTTTCTTATTTCATCTTATAGTTCATCTCTACATATATTATAAAATCTACCTTCAAATTTTACCAGTTCAGAGTTAAACCACTTCTCTTTTAAAAATCTTATGTCAGAAAAATAATAATACATTTTCTTATACATTTACTTGTGCTCTTTATAAATTCTTATAATGCAGATTTTTTATCTGATATCACCTACTTTCTGCTTGAAGGATACCTTTAGCATTAATTATAGTGCATTCCTATTATCAATTAATTGTCTTAGAATTTGTTAATCTAAAAATGTATTTTTCATCTTGTTTCTGATTGATATTATTATTGAGTATAGAAGTTGGGGTTTACAGATTTTTTGCCTTTATTTCAGTCATTAAAATGTCATTAATTTTCTTTTCTTTTCTGTTTTTTTTTTTTTTTTTGGTTTCTTTGTTTATGATGTGATGCGGACTCCAGCCAGCAGGGTCTGTGCGTTGTGGCTCCAATGAACAAATTCACAGGGACTACAGAAGTCCTGTGGAGAAAAAGTGACAGCACGGCTGCTCTCCGAGTGAGAGAGGACCCTGACCCCTGCCTGGACAGGCTTCTATTGCTTTAATGAGTACATTACATTGAGGATGGTTTTCCTTTACTGTGCACAGGTTTGCTTTAGGTGGTTATGTTTTACAGAAAACAAAGGAGAAGAAGTTGCTAATTACTACAAAGAAAAAGGATATTTGCAAATGCAAAGGGAAAAGTTGTTGAACTGGTTACACTCCATCCTTGGGAGGTTTAGCATAGATTTTAGAAAGTTACTTTAAAGATATGCAGTAAACATTTGCTGCCTCAATTCAGGGTGAGGGAGTTTTATCAAAATGCAAGACTCAAAGCAGCCTAGGTACAATGCAGGCCTGACTCCCCATGGGAAAACTGATCCCTGGGCCTGGGTTCCTATGTGCCGACTCTCTCCCCGCCAGTTTTCCAAATCAGGGGCTGGTCTACATTCGCCATGCCACACAGAATGGTTCCCTATAATGATGCAAAGTCAGGCATCATTTTTTATTTCTTCTTCAGTATGTAATGTGTCTTTATTCTCTTCCTGCTTTCAGGGCATCCTCTTTCTTTGGTTTCAGTAGAGTTTTGCAATAAGTTCTTCCACTGGGGCTGGCAATAAGCACCACATATCATTCTTTCTCACCACTCATGTATCTAGGTGTAGTTTTACATATATTTATAAAGACCACTTACATATACTTTATTTGTGCTTTGTTAGGTGATTTGTGAAAATCTCAAGCTGTTTCTCAAGCTTTAATTGGACTGAATTTGTAATTTCTCTCTCCCCATGGAGTTAGTGAGGACTTGGTATTCAATTTTATTAGTGAAGTTCTAGAGTACATCTTAGTTGATAGCATGGTACTTATTCCAAAATGCAGTCTTTATGATGTCTCAGTTGAATGCTTAAGGTGCTAAGGAGATGTAAAGGTGATTTCTCCATTCTCCTTGGATTGAAACTCCAAGATCTCAAGCAGTTATCTACTGTTCCTGGTGCCTCAACCTTATAACAGCTGATCAGTCTCAGGAAACTTCACTTGTGTATGCATAGCCCATCCTTCAGCCAAGTACTCCTGAGACCCTCACAGTAGCTTCTGGGCATCTCCTCTTTGCAGCTCCCTCTGTTCTGCTTCCCAGCTTTGCAGAGTCCAAACATTTAAGCTCCTCCAGTTCTGACCTATGCCTCCTTAATGCAGTTGCAACACTGGACACAGATTGGACTTTAGCTTGATGCCCCATCTTCATGAAGGTCTCTTCTGGCAAAGAGCCAGGGCAATGTGGACTTACCTCAGGAGGTTCCTTCTCTCAGAAATTATATTCTTGCACAGACAACTGTCTAGTGCTGAAGAGACAGTTGTTTTGTATATTTTGTCTAATTTTATGTTTGTTTATAATGGATAGCAGGGTCTGCCATAACTAGTTGTAGAAGTCACATTTTAAATAATATAAACCGATGTAAGTTATATCAATGTTGGAAATAATAGTCTTTAGGTCTATAAAACTTATAGAGAGTTTTGTTTTCCAGGGTTTATAAGTCAACTTTTATTTCTGAAAGCAGGCTTTGTTCTAGGTACTGTGTCAAGAATTTGAGATAAAGAGATTTTAAAAAGGTGAAAAATAGGCATGGTCCCTAATCTTATGTGGTATATACACATGAGGAATAACAGATAATAAGCAAGATCTAATATTCAGATCTTTGCAAACTGTTGGGAGGGAAGAATATATCACATTAGGTAGGCATATTTAAAACATGACCTAGTAATTCTGTAATAGTCAACAATACTTTTGAAGAAATTATATGTGGGATAGTTATATATAAATTAATAGTAGGAAATAGCTAGTTCAGACTGCAGGTGGGGCGTTCCACACAGAAAAACACAAGGTAATGACCTAAGGCAGAAGAGAGCAAAATCATTTTTAACAAGGATTTTAGAAAAGTCTACTGTGTCTGAGCTGAAAAGAGCAAGGCGGGGAAAGGATAGGATGAAATGGCAGGTGTGAACAGAAACCAGATGATCCAAGGCCAATCACATCACTGGTGTCTCAGCTATCAGATTTCCCACTTCTACCCACTTCTGTTTTTTTTTTTACTTCAAAGTGTTATTTTGAACACTAAACATATTTACTTAATGCTACATGGTGAGCAATTTTAATTCTTATATTTTAAAATCATGGGCCCCAGCAAAGGAACTGGAATCCTCACGGTTTTACAAAGCTGCCTCACAAGTAAACAAACCAGGAGAAACGGTGTCTTACTAAATATGGGTTTAGCAGTCAGAAGCGTGAGAAACCTCCATATGGTTCTTCATCTCTAATCTTCTAGAAAAGTTTCTGAAGCAGATATATGAAACAATCCTGATATACTGGCAAAAATAGAAAATGTTTTTCATGAGTTTAATATTTGTCTGGGAAGGTACATCTGCATATTTTATACACTTCATGGGCTTCCCATCTAAGCTGCTGTAAAACCAAATGCTGCCTGTTTCTGCCTCCATGTTCAACTTTTTTCAGACCCCGAGCTTCATAATTTTCACATATGAATTCAAATATACTATTTTCTAAAAGCAATTTCTAACATGAGTCAGCATTGTTCCTAAATAATAATAATTCCACATTCTATTGGTTCTCATCTCTGGAGAATCCTAATACAACCTCTTAAGAGTTTTAGCAAAGGTTTTCAGACTCATGATGACTGAGCTGTCATTGCTCCCAGCCCCTTCTTCAACACCAGCTAGTGGGCCTCTAACTGGCCAACACTAGGTCACATATTAACCTTTATAACTGTGTGGAGAACCAAACTGAAATGCATAGACTGATAATGTGGGGTTATTCAAAAGGTCATAAATAGGAATAGAAAACTGGGCACATAAAACAATAAATATCTACTATACAAAATTATATTTTTTTATGATTCCATAACTTAGCTATTCTCTCTCTGTTTTAATTAAAACACAGTACTTTTTGCAATGACAAATTTAAGCAAAATCTAGTTTCAAATTATGAAAAATAGAGTAGGCAGAAATTCAACAATATATTAGGACACATATATAAACATAAACAGTTATCTAATATATAACAAAGAAGTCAAGAATTAATAAATTTTATGAAGTGTCTGAGCATGCACACAATAGAAGTAGAAGCTGAATTGGTAAATATAAAACAACATTTGCTTTTCTTTTCAAAGTAGAAACAGACTCAAAAATACTGAAAACAGACTGACGGTTGCTAGAGTGGAGGGAGATTGGAACTTGGGTGAAAAAGGTGAGTGCATTAAGAAGTACAAACTGGTAGTCACAAATAGTCACAGGGATAAAGAGTATAGAGCATAGAGAATATACTCAATAGTATTGTACTAACTATGTACAGTGATAGGTGGGTACTTAAAATATTAGTGGGACCACTTTGTAAAGTATATTTGAAATAGTACATTTTAAAAAAAATTATACCAAGCCTCAGGAAACCTGAGTACTTTTCTTAGTTCTAATGTATGTGCTATAGTATTCTGAAAAAGTCGCTATGAATATTCTAAGTGCCTTTATAGGTAAATTCAGAAATATGATACTTGCTCTTCCCACTTCTAGAGTTGTTGAGGAGATTCAAAAATATATGCTACAATCACTTTGAAAATATAAAATCCTATGCAAATGTTAATTGTACATATTCTGGAAGAACAGTTTTGAACGCCTGTGTTATCATTAACCTAACACTTGGCAGAGGAAGAAGTTGTAGCAGCTGCACACGATGAGTTATCCTGTTGAGTCCAAATTATACTCCAGGTCAAAGGTACTCTATAGCTGCACAGTTTTAATAAATTAATACTTGGGAATTATAAAAATATACTGCCCTAAAAATTTACTCACAAGGAGTGAAATTCATCTATAGATGAGTTGGTAATTCTCCTTTGAATGCATTTTGTTGTCATTTACACATAACTGTGTGTGACAGCATTATAGGGTTTTTCTATTTGTTTCTAAAAAGTCATATTTATATATATTTCATTTGGCAAAATCCAAGTGTTTAGTAATCGGACGAGCACTTACTAGAATTAAAGAAAGAGACTCGATAGGTGAGTAAAGAGGAAATAAAGGGCAGACATGACTGAATCCAGGAAGTAGCACTTTCAGAAAATTCTCCCATGACAAATTATCCCTTCACATAACTATTCCTCATTTCATGAGTCACTCTGCCCTCCTAAAGTTTTTGTAGGTGGTACTAATGACAATATTCTCCCCTCCTACATATAGAGCAGTAAAAACAAATGCAGTGTGATTTATTTAATTTAAAATGTAATGTAATATATTTATTTAATTTAAAATTTTATGTAATATATTAATACACTAGCCAATAATTTTATTTAAATCATAGGAGACACATATTTTACATTTGAAAAATAAAAATATCAATATTGCTTTTGAGAAAGTTCGCTTACAAAAAAATTTAAGTAAAAAAAAAACAAGCCCTATCAAAAAAGTAAAAAGGGAAAAAGACACACACAGCAAAGACATTTAAAGTTATATTTTCATGTTGTTTATAAAGACATAAATGTTCTGAATCTATAGGTTTTTCTGTTTGTTTATTTTGTTTTGTTTTTAATCATTTATAAAGCAGTTTCTTTTCTTATCCCAAAGAAGCTTGGAAATAATGTATCATTGTCTTGTGGGATGAATTAATTCCAGTGAAGGGAAGAAACCAACCCTCTTTTCAAATTTTATGTCAGCAAGTGTGAATATGCTGCAGCTGCTTTTCCTTGTCATAATTCATTCCTGCTGGAAAAGTTTATTACCCGGAGTGGGAAGGCTAACACAGGAGGGCTTGGCTTCCTGAGGCCAGCCTGCCTCTGGGTGGTACTGCTGTGGAATTCCAGGAAGTCAGAAAGCTGTTGGGAGATGATGGAGCAAGCACATAGAACACCAGAGAGAACCGTCTGGCAGTTCAACATAGGGGCGTGCAGTCTCCAATCTGAGTTACATACTAAATCAGGGGGAAAAGAAGTACAAGTGCATCTTTCTTCTTTGGCATTGACTCTGTGTCGACTATGTATTAAATACCCTATTTATGTTTGCTTGATGATGAGAATTGTAGTTTGTTGTCGATGTTGATCTTGTGGATGCCTCATATATTTTCCATTCTACCCACATTTTTCTTTAGTCAAATATGGGTTTTATTATAAGATTAATTCACTATGCAAATATGCCTTAGTTTAATAAACAACATGTTCTCAGTGGGAACATCTCAAAATACCTAATTCTCAATATTGATTTCATCTCATCAGAAACCAATATAGTGGGACAAAAATAGGTTTACAGTTGTTCATATAAAAAATAATATAATCATTAATAAATAACAACACAAGTAAGCTGTTTCATGTACTCATAACTGTAAACCTACATTTGTGCCACCCTGTATAACTCATAAAGGGTTTAGATTAAAGAAACATCAGATAAAGCAGAACTATACTATAGCCACGGACAATTACAATTTTACTTTGGATAGTCTTTCCCCTGGTAAACAAAAGCCCGTTTTTGAAATGATGGTTGTTGGAAGTGTTTTCTGCTTCAGGTGGACAGAGCAAAGACAAATTCTTCAAGTTCCTAATTCTAGTTTTCTCTAATGGTACACCAAGTAATTATTGAGATTAGCCCTTCTGCTCGAAACAATGAAAAAAATGTGTTAAAGTACTTGTAAACATTAACTTAATATTTATGTAGGTAAATCTTGCCTTTTTATTTTTCATGAAAGACTGTAATCAGAAATGTAAAACAATTAGGAGAACATTCAATGTGCTGATATTCTGGGAGTTTTTCCAGTCCTGGATGAGGGAAGGAAAGGATTAACAGCTGGTCAGTGAGTGATTCAGCAGCTCTAGACTCCCGAGTTCAAGGCATTACTAGTATCAACCAGTCCTCCCTGTATACGTGCTTTAATATCCTTTAGCAGAAAGATTTAAGGGAGTCATTATTTCTAAAAAATGCTTTTTAGAAGGACATAACCTGTCTCTCTAAATGGTGTTTTATAAATAAAATTTAAATTATGGGGCTTTGGTAGGTAGATATAGGATGTGTTAGTCATATAAATGTTTCTATATCTGTAACTAATGGCATATAAATTGAGGAGCCCCGACACTAAAAGAGCTTCCTCTGTGAACAATTTTCACACACATTGTTGAGAACTTATCCATTAATTCTAAACCAAAAGTCTTAGAACATAATAGAGACATGGTAAAATGATAGAGGGAGAAACTCAAGGGCATATCACTGGCCAAATTGGAGAACAACTGACCATCACTACATTAAAGATCTTCACATATTTAAAAATTTTAATATTCATACAGTGATGTTCAATGTATAGATGTAGGGACTGGTGATTTTTCAGGGCCTTAAATGGGTTGCCATTATCTGCGGCAACACAGTTGCCCCAGGGAGGCTGCTGTGGATTGGCTGGCGCTCAGAGGTGGGTGCAAATGAGCCCGCTGCTAACTGGCTGGTGTTTGCGATTAAGAGACTGTCACTGTTTGGTCAAATTGCAAAAGCATGTTTACTGAGGTAAGTGATTGTCTGGTTGAAGTTTTTAAAAACCAGGTCTTGTGGTTACTTGTTATCGTGGCATTGATTTTAGCCACGTCCAGAATGCCTATACAGACTATTCATGTAAACTATTCCATGGTAATTTAGGAAAACGAGGTAGATCTACATGTGTTATGCATTGTACAATATGTTACATTTACATGTATATGTAATATATACTTTGTACTTCCATTAAATAAATTCCAACTAACTATTCAAACCAATAAGTAGTATCCTTTTATTCTTATTCTCATATTTTTTCATATTTTTCTTCATATATTATACTGTACTTTATTAAATTTTATTTTATATAAGGTTAATAGTATACAGTGTTTATCACTTCAGAGGGAAAGCATGCACTACTCAGAAACTAAATTATTTACAGAATTTTACTTCTGACATAGCTGTTGTCAGTTCTTACACATATTTATGATCTTGGCTAGGCACTGATAGGAACTGGGAAATATTTTTTGGTATTATATTTCATATTTAACTCTAATTCTTAGGAATTTAACAACTTAAGTTACACTGTATAATTTTATGTTTACTTCTTGGTGATAATGTTCTATTTTTCTCATGTTTTTTAAAGGTCTACTTATAAAATAAAGCACAAGAATGTCATTTAGTTTTTCATACAAAACTAAAAACTGGATTCAGTGGCAAGCCTTTCTCATTGTTACTTGAAAACCCTTAAATATTGAAATGTCTACAAAAGCAATAAAATGATCACAGGATTATAGGGTGATATTTAATTTTTGTACATGTTAAATATCACTGATAATTAACTATTAGAAGTTTATTTTGAAGTGACATTTTCCTGGAATACCAGACCTTTACAACATAATTAAAGGGTTTCTCATTATAAGGGTGCCCTATTGTTAATATGAAAGCTCTTTAAAGTTGTGAGTCTACTTTATAAATTATTATGCACGTATAATAATATATAAGCCATTTGTTTTTGTTGTCTTATTATGAAATAGTTTCCCCAAGAGTTTAAGCAGTGATGTTTTCTTTTCTTGGAGAATATAACAATATACTGAGGAAAATGAGTATTGGAAAAGTATTTTGAGTAACCAATATGTACTTAAGAAAAACAAAGTGCTCACTTATTCTAAAATAGGCCAAATAATCATTAACCACAATAGTATTTATCAAACAACAATATTTTTCTCTGCCAAAGTAAGACGGTCCCTTACAAAGAAATAGTGATGTTGCCTCTATGACTTTCTTCCACCAGGATACTTCATTCCTTAATGAGCTGTTCTTACATATTCTCATTACCAGAAATTTCTTCTTATAAAGACATTTGCTTTGAATTCAATGTGAGGCTTAAGATATTTAAAAAAGTAGAATCTATGGCACAGATGTATTATACTGATGGAGATTAACTCAATCTCTTCTGACAGGAGAGGAAATTAAAATAAAATAGGAGGGTGCTTAAAATATGAGTTGCCTGAAAATGAGGAGAGAATGTGAAGACTTGGAACAAGAAGACCTGCATCTATTTTACCATATTAGAAAATTTCTATAAATGTCATATTTACAATATTTTTCCTCAGAAGATATATCAGAAATAAAAAAAATGAATGGACAGAGATTTACTTCCCTCAGCATAAACCATTGTTTGTTGAATCTAAGGCACACTTTTTTTACTTTAAATTTCTGAAATTATGATATTTTATATTTTATTACAACATTCTCCATAGCACCTTACATTTGATAAATATAGTAAAAATATGTGTAATTAGTTTTACAGTGTCAGATTCGTGTAGTATAATTATTAAAATTGAAATAACTAGCCCAAGGGAATCTGTCAACACTGTACAAGTGAGCTTCACACTTAATGAAGTGGAAAACAGAAGAGAAAACTTTATGCACATCATAGAACAAAGAGGAAAACGGATTTAAAATTAGATTATGAGACATTCCAAGTAAAGTGAGGAGTTCTGGCATATGTTTAATTGAAATCCTAGTAGAAGAAGAAAGTGAGAGTGAGATTTATGCAATACTTCAGAAGAAAATACTTGGGAATTTTCCAGAACTGTTTGGAGACCCTCACTTACAGAGTCACAGGGTCCCGTAAATCTGAAATAGGATGCATAAAAAAAAATAACCTGGAAAATCTTAATAAAATTACAACAATCCAAACACAAATAGAATATCCTAAAAGTATCTGGAGTAAAATACACGTCACCTTCAAAGTAATAGAGTTGTACTGGAAGCCCTCTTCTCAACAATAGTAACAATAATGGGAAAGAGAAGGAAGCAGGATAACAGTCATACTGTGAGGCAAGAGAATAACCACTAGTGTATTCTGGTTGCATAGACAGGATGGCATAAAATCGCTTTTCCTGCTCCTTCCTCTCAATACAATTAGATCTCCTGGAAGAAGAAGGTGCACTTACTAAGAACCTTTGGGTTAAGGAACATCACAGCTGTAGTCCACTCCCTGAGGTGCTTTGTTCTTTGTTTCTCTCAACAATATTTTTTCAAAATTTCTTCTCTAAAATACCTGAGATGGGACAAATCAATGGTATAAGTTTCCACATGAAGAAAGTAAAAGAAGAGGGAATTGAGCCCAGCAATCAGGGCTGCCCCTGGCAGGTGTAAGCGGGGCTTGGGTCTGCGTTGGAGTTCTGTTACATACGCCGAGTTCTTTATTAATGTTACTCTATTTCCAGTCTGCTGAAAGTTTCAATATAAAAAAGTTACTGAGTATTAAGGAATTATTTTTGTATCTATTGAGATAATCTAGTGATTTTTTAAAAAATTATTAATATAGTTGTCAAAGTCAAGAGGAGAGACAAAGATAAGGACACTAGAGAAAACTACCCCTTCTGGTGCCTACAGCTACAGCAAACTGTTAAACACGGACTAACTCGCAGAAATTAAACCTCACAGGAAGTAAGGTTTTAGTTCCTAATACATGATACTTCATATCTGGCTTTCAACAAGAAATTATGTGACACAAAAAGTTAAGTAAAATATCAGTCACAATCTTAAAGGATAAAATAAGCATCAGAGTCAGACTCTAATACAACAGAGATATTAGAACTACCAGATAAGGAATTTTATATAATGATGACTAACACGGCAAGGGCTAATGGAAAATACAGACAAGGTGCAAGAACAGATAGGCAATGCAAGTACAAAATCGGAGACCATAGAATCGAAAGTAAGTGCTAGTGCTAGGGCCTGAATGTTTGGGCCACCGCGAAATTCGTATGTTGAAGCCCCCTGTGGTGGGGTTTAGTGTTCTCACAGGAAGAGGAAGAGAGCTCCACTTCTCTTGTTGCTCTCTCAGCCATTTGAGACACAATAGGATGGCTGTCTATAAGGGACCTCATCAAGAAGCCCACCATGCTGGCACTCTGATCTCAGATGTCCAGCCTCCAAAAGTGTGAGAAACAAATGTCCATTGTTTAAGCCACCTAGTCTATTATAATCTATTATACCCACACAGACCTAATAAAATAGCTAGAAATAAAAAAATATATCATACCTGAAATAAAGAATATCTTTGCTGGTCGCATGCATCTGTCAATAGTTGAAGAGAGAATTAGTGGACCTGAACACATGTCAACAGTTACTCCCCAAAAATAAATAAATGCAATAAATAAATAAGTAAATCCCCCCCACAAAAAAAAAAACAAAACAGAACACTCCAGAACTATGGTATAATTTCAAAAAGGTGTAACATACACACAATGAAAATACCAGGAGGAAAAGAAACAGAGAACAGAGTAAAAGACATTTTTGAAGTATTAATGGTTGAATTTTCCAAAATTATAGAGAGAGGAAATTCAGTGACCAGTATGTGCCAAGCAGTATTATACAACAAAGAAAAATAATTTCTATCTGGGCATATCATTCAAACTACAGAAAGCTAAGGACAAAGAGTGTATCTTAAAAGAAGCTGTGGGGGTAAAATTTCTTATCTATACAGCAGAAAGGATAAAGATTATGTAGCACATCTTACTAGAAACCAGGTGGGCAAGAAGAGAATGAAGTGAAATCTATGAAGTGTTATAAGTAAAAAACCTCGAGAACAACTTATAGTCTTCATATCTACAAAAATTATCCTTCTAAATTAGAGAAATAAAGACATTCAACAGTAAACAAAAATGAAAAAATTTATTACCACCAAACCATCCTTTCAAGAAATGTATTATCCAGGTCAAATAAAAATAGTATGTCAGAAACTCAGATGTACATAAATAACACTATTGGAGAAGGAGAAGGAATAAAGGAAGATAAAATGAAGTCTTTTGTTTTTTGCTGATTCTTAGTCGACATAAAGTTAACTGTTTCAAGTGATAATTCATTTTTTTCATTTATTAGTTATATTTGCATAGGCAATTCTACCTGTGTTTTTTCACACTACGTGGGCCCTGAATTTATACTGTAAATTACCTTTATGAACATTTTTCCTTTAGGACAATGAATTTCACTGCAAAGCAGTTTCTACCCTTGAGTTTAGAGGATGCAAGTGGTGGAAATGGGCATGCCTCAAGGCCAAAAGACTTCAATATTGTCATAAATCAATCAATTCCCATCCACTTACCAGACTGTCACTCTCTTCAGCCAAGAAGTGACTCTTGTGCCTCTTCCAAAGACACAACTCTTTTACCTGTCTGTTAGCACCACTTATTGTAACCAGCACGCAAGGCAGAATAGGGGAAGAAGGCAGGAGAGGATTGTTAGGGTCCAGTTAACTCACCCATGTGCACTGCCAAAATCTCCCTTGTCTGTCAGGCTCCAGATGGTACTGCTCTGTGTTGCTCTTCAACTTTTAGATGGTGCTGCTGCTTTTGTTATTCCTCATGGCAAATCAGCAGTCAGTCATCTGCCCAAGACAATGTGGAAATGAGACAAGGTACACACAGAATCATTCACATTATTTGGGCCAATCTACTGACTCATTGTGAATCACATAGTGTGTGTGTGTGTGTGTGTGTGTGTGTGTGTGTGTGTGTTATTACTAAACAGGGCTGTCGGCTCCATCACCCTCTACACATCACTTTTGCATTCACCTTAAATAGAAAGTCATTGATCTCTTCTTTTTTATCCACTTCATGTTTGTTGTTCAGATCACTGTGTTCCATGCTTCTTCTACCTGCCTAATCATCTGTTGAATATACATATGTTTTTCATCACTTTGAGGGAATATTGTGGTTACTGAGATGATTGATTGGAAGATCTTTTATTTTGCTCTTTGTTCTGTGGGTGGAAGCCAAACCACTGGGAAAACAATGACCAAAATAAAACTTATAGCTTCTTATAATATGCTCCGAAGAGCGAAGTCATGATAATTAGCTATCTGCATGTTATTTGAATTCTGAATTAAGTGCCAGATTTTTAAACTTTCATTTTTAAATTCCAGCTGTTTCTTTTAGTACATACAGCTATTTCAGTGGGTAGAGTTTTTATTCAGGTGGTGTGTTCATAAACTATATGTTGGTTTATGTGAAACACTTTGTTCTTACATGGCACCTCTCTTTAAAGCATTTTATAAATGCTAGCTATTTGCCATGGCATCAGGAATTATTCAACATTATCATTTTCACCATATATAATCAAAATGTAATGAGGTTAAAATTCTTTAATAGAGACTTAGAGTAGTTGGTAGCAGAGAGAAAAACAGCAATCCCCCAAGTTTTTATTTCTTAGCTCACATTTTAAAGCTAGTATCTATTTTAGTGATGAGGAAAGCATTATAAGTTTATTGTATCACAGAATCCTTGGAAATTGACAATGCTTACTGACTGATGTCTTGGCATATTGTTTGCTGCTGGGATCTAATTGGATTAGCTAATCAAAGACTTCACTTCAAAGGAAATTCTCATAGACAACAACTCAGTAGCTCTAAGGTCAGGCATCTGTTGTACTTCACACCTTGGTCACTAGCCTTTTATTTTATTGATTTCTGTGGCCAATTGTTATTCACATATATGGCTTAGAATCCTGTACCTGGATATAATTATGAACTTTTTAGTAACCTGTGTATTTGAACATGTTCTTAGGTCATCAACAAACTGCTTCTGTCTGTTATGGCCATTTATCTAGTATCTCTAGGGGCAAGGAAAAGAATCACAATTATTCTAAGCTAGAGAGGTAGAAAATTCTTTTCTTAAAAAAGCAAACATTGAAAATGGATTTAGGGGCTCTTAGAACAATTTTCACCTGGAGTTGCTAGAGCGAATATCACATTTCTTTATCCTTCTAACTGTGTCACTGTAGGTGACAACTTGCCTTAGTACTTTTACTTAACAGCCTATATATGTTTATTTTAGCAAGGGATTATTAAAGAAGCCAGCTGTTTACTTGTGCTTTTGGCAATAGTTTCGTAGGCTTTGTCTTGTGAGGCCCACAACAAATTCATACATTTCTATAATTCAGTATCATTATAACATTATTCTTAATAAAATAAGAATAAACATTAACATTCAAAGCAATAATTGTTATGAATCTTATATGCATAACAATTCTAAATCACCAATTTAAGAAGGTCAACTAACATAATAAGGAGAAAAGGGAGAAGAAAATTATTATGTGAAAATACTAAGAACAATAGATTAAAGGACACAACACCAAATTAGGGATGTTCCAAATAGTCTCCCAGTGAAAGAATAAGGACTGTTGTGATGTAAGGAATCTGAGAGAGAATGCATGGATACATTTGAGGCCCAGAATGCTTTTAAGAAATATAACTTTTTGTGCATATATTTGATTTTGTGTATGAGTGAGCCCCCCAGCGATGTCTTCTGTATTTCCTCTGAGTACAGCGATGCTTTAAACAAGTGACTGGATTTCACAGGAAGAGTATGTTGGATCTGAGAAATGTGCATACACCTTTGAGAATACAACTTAGTTTGTTGTTCTGATGACAACACATTATTATAACATGTTTTCTTCCTTTATTGAGTATAAACCAATGACACTAAGGACCAGTTGTAGAACTAAAGCAGTGGTTCTTTACCTCCATCCAACCATTTCTCCATTCACCCATCAACAAGTACATTTATTGCAGACAGAATAGTGATGTACTAAATACGGTGAAGAGGATAAAAAGTATTATTTCTTTCCCTAAACCCTTAGAGTTTAACAATAAAGACAAAACTCAAAGAATAGCTAGTGATAAGTACATACTAAACTCTAAGATACAGATGAGTCATGCAGAGTACAGAGAAGGAAAACCAGCACAGACACACTCCTGGAAGACACATAAATTGAACTGTTTTCCAACTAGTGAAAATGTATGCAAGAGGTGGGCACATTTTGGAAACATGTTCCAGAATAGAGGACAAATCTGATATTAAAATTAACTTCTCTTGGGCCAGGGTCTTGATTTAGTGTCCTATTCTGTTAGGATCCAGTGATCGGCTTTCTCCAGAAAACTGGTATAGACATTACTATATACCACAAATAATAATGCTTGTCTTACAAATTCTAGACTATCTACCTTACTTCCTAAATAAGAAAGTTGAAGTACCATCGATCAAAGCCATTCAAATCAAAGTTCCAGCACATTTTTGTTTAGTGTTATTTTGCTTTGTAGAGATTAGCAACCTGTTTTTCTAAAGATATATTAAAATTCAAAGGACTTATAGCAAACATTTTAAAATAAATGAAGTTGGTGATTCATATTACTCATCTTCAAGATTTACTATGAAGTGACAATAAACATGACAACACAATATGATCATGAAGACTAATGTGTAGATCAATGAAACACAATAGAACATTCAGAAACAGACCCCCTCTCCACATATATATGATCTTCAACCAAAGTACCAAGGCAATTCAATGAGGAAATAGTCATCTTCCAAAAAACGATGCTGTGCAAATTGAACAATTGTATGCAAACAAATAAATAACCCTTATATGGAGAGGAAGAAATTGTTTGCAGGACACATATTCATAAAGCAATTTCTTTTTAAACATCTACAGAACTGTTATATCTCAATTATATTTCTATATACCTTCAGTGTGAAGAAGTATGAACAGAAACCTTATCAAAGAAGATAAATGCAAGACACTATCTCAGGGAAAAGGTTTTTCATCATTATTCAAAAAAATGCAAATTAAAGTTACTACATGCTACCTGGGCACACTGACTAGAATGGCAAGAATTTAAAAGTCCTCAGCTATCAACTGTTGAGAATGTAGAGCAACTGCAATCAATATGCATACACTCTTGGTATTAATGCACTTTGCAGGACTATTTAAAAGTTTATTGTAAAGTTAAGTATGCATTTACCATATGGCATGTCAGTGCCACTCCAAGGATGAAAACATATGTCCACACAGAGATTCATATGTGAATGTCCAATGCCACTTGGTAATAGCCCAAAACTGAAAAGATTCTAAATGTTCACCCGCTGATGAAATGTTTAAAAAACAAAAACAAACAAACAAAATAACTGGTATACTCATATCAATGAAATACTCATCAATAAAAAGGAAGAAACAACTGGTTCAAACCACAATATTAATTCACCTTAAAAACACTAAGTGAACAAGCTAGATACAATAGACTACATCCTGTATGATTCCATTCATAAACAATTCTTGAAATGCAAAACTGCAGTGACCAATACCTGGTCAGAGGTTGCCAGGCTCTGGGAGTGGTAGGGCTGGGATCAGGTGATTGACCGTAAAGGGGCATCAGGACAGATTTGGGAGTAATACTGGGATTGTGGTGGCTATAGTAAGACTTTATACAGCCATCAAAAATCATAAAATGGTACACTTAAAATTAGAGTATTTTATAAATTCATACTTCAGTAAAGCTGACCAAAACAATTAAAAACAAAAGTATTGTGATTATTTTAATAAATATTTATATTTCCAACTCATTTTTATTGATTTTTTTTAAATTCTCTTCTTAAATTGGTCCATTTAATATATAAACTTCTGGTTGTTGATCATTTAG
The DNA here is from genome assembly GCA_028533065.1 of Trachops cirrhosus. NCBI lineage: Eukaryota > Metazoa > Chordata > Mammalia > Chiroptera > Phyllostomidae > Trachops > Trachops cirrhosus. The sequence goes on from CM052538.1 coordinate 64,430,436, forward strand.
TAAAATACTAAACAGAATAATTTCCTGCTGTTATTGGGGTAGTATAATAAATACCAACCATATCATGTGTAAACAAATACTATAATGTCAGGTAGTGATAAGTACTACAAAGAAAAATAAAGTAGTGTAAGGTGACAGAGAGTGATTCTTCTAATCAGAGAAAGCCTGTCTGAAAAGCTAGTATTTGCATGAAATCCTGAAAGAATGGAGGAGTGTGCTCTGTGCTGGCCACACTAGTGAAAGGACAAATGTAAAAGATTTGAGTTAAGATGTAGTTGACACACTCAGAGTACTTAAAAGGCCATATGGCTTGAATAAAGTGAGAGTGAATATGACAAAACAACAAAACAAACATAATCCTGGAGAGACAGGCAGGAATCCTATCACACAGGGCAGTAGTGATTTTTTTCTCAGTATGATGGGAAACCATTGTGCCTTCTGAATAGCAGAATGACAGTATGTGGAGTAAAAGATCTTTGGAAGTCAAGTGTGGAAGTGGGAGGTCGATTGGGAGGCTATAGCAATACTCAAAGTGAGAAAAGTTGTCAGTAGAGTTTGTGCAAAGTGGTAAGATTCAAGATCTGTTTTGAGAGCAGCACTGATAGTGTTGGCCGATGTATCAGATATGAACTGTAATGCAAAAGAGGCACCAGATGTGGCTCCATGAATTTAACCTGAGCAGCAAAGAGAAGCCAAAGATGTTGTTCCATCAGTTTTTCTCACCCTTTTTCTATATCTTCAAATATCCTCTGATATCCAACAGATGTCTTATGATATCTGTTTCCTCTTAGCATATTCACAGATTTTAAACTTCTGCTTAAACTCCTTCTAAAACATAGCTCTTAAAACAACATGCCTGCTACAAAAGCTTTGCACTGTGCTCAGTCTCACACATACACAACTCTCTCTGGCTCTCTTAAACTACTGCACATGCTACACCCACTTGTTCCATGTTTTATTTCAATTTTATCTAGCTTTCAATCCACTTACGCACTAATTCTACCTTGATCATTCCTCAATCACTCCTGCTAAATTGTTGAAAGGAAGTCCCAGTAAATTTTATAGACTTTACAATTCTAGTAGAAAGGGTTAAAGTTTTTATCAAAAACAGCCCATGAGAACAAAACCACACCCTCAACAATTCTGTTTAGTTCTACTAAACTTCCCCCTTTAGTCTTCAACATTTGGTTCTTTTCATTTATTTGGATCTTATTTTCAGGGCTTTGAGTTTGGGGCTTCTACCACTTATGTTTAACACCTTGATTCCACTTGTTCAATTTCATCCACTAAATCTCCATGTGTAACCCTGACTTTGGTTTCACCCCTGCTACGCCATGTTACTTGTGTATGGTTGGGTTCTGAGAAGGACCCATAACTCACTGCATGCTCCGATTTTCCATGCAGGAGATAACAGAAACAAGCTCGCTCAGAGACACCTAAGGCTCACTTTCCTTCTTTCTCTTAATTCAAGCAAACCCAATTTCTTTTCCAAGTAAGCCATAGGTGAAGATATACCTACATAAACTGACACTCAGTTGCTCTTACTATGATCTGCATGGCTGTTTCTAGCTAGACACACAGACCTCCCATACCTGCTCCAGTCCAAATCAGATGGGTCCAGTGAATTGAGGTAGGTAACAATTACATTCAATTTCTAAGACCATTTTAATTTTCCAAACAGTTTCCTAGCTGTTTTATTTTTACCAACCAATAAATGTGAAATTAAACTTTACTTGAGGGCAACCCATCTGACTTTTAATTCAATCTTTTCTCTTTCACATTCATATTTACTAAATATTTTTACTCAAATATTTACTCAAGTGTGTTTGAGTTTTCAATGGGATGTGCAAGTTGTCATAGTTTGAAGATTGGTGAATGATAATAAGCTTTTCAGTAAATAGGCATTTGACAGTGACTAAAGCTATGCATTGCTAGGCATGCATTAAAAACAGCTCTAGATTAATGAGAGGTAATGTTCATGGAAAAGACTCCCTTTCCAAGTCCTGTATTCATTCAGCACAAAGTAGGGCCTCATTTAGTACTTGCTTTAGTTAGTTAATACTATCAGTTTTTGAAATAAAAAGTCATACTTTAGGTACCCATATATGTATTATTCAACATTTTAGTCATGCTAAAGATAGAGATAGGCTCTTGGTGACTGACTGTGTGTGTCTGGGAATGCTATGTGTGGGTGCTCCTGTGTTTATCTCTTTGAAAACTAGAATTTTTTTTTTGAGGAAAAAGAAAGTATACAGTAATAGAAAAGGGATCAACCTGTTCTGTTAAAATTCAACCACAGTGATAGACTGCAATATATATTCACAACTATGCTGGTCTTCCCTTCTTTTTCTGCTTTTCCACCTAATGACTTCACTGGGTCATGAGAAAAACTTGGTCAATGGGCTGTGAGTGGACATGACATTCGCTGCACCAAAGCAGAACTGCTATGCCATTGTCTAACCTAAAGGAATCCTTTTCACTTCACCCCTCAGCCATGAGAGCAACACATCCCAGACACATCTCCCCTCCTCTGGACTCTGAAATGCTAAACCCTGTGGATTCCATATCACAAAGCCCACAGGGCCCACGACAACTGTAGCTCACCCAATATCCTCAAGGGACATGAGCAAAAAATACGCATTTGTAAGCAACCAAGGTGTCCTTCGGGAGGTGAATAGAAAAATAAAATGGGGTACATCCAGATAATGTAATGTTATTTCACATTAAAATGGAATGAACAATCAAGTTATAAAAAGACAAGGAAGAACTGTAAGTATATATTATTAAGTGAAATAATTCAATCCAAAAAGAATACATACTGCATGTTTAGAATTATATGGCATTCTGGAAAAGATAAAACTATGGAGATAGTTAAAGATGGGTGGTGGCCAGGAGTCAGAGGGGTAGATGACTAGGCAGAACACAGAGGATTATTAAGGCAGTGAAAACACTCTACATGATACTCTGATAATTGATACATGTCAGTATATATCTATCCAAACCCATGGAATGCACAACAGCCAGAATAAAAATGAATGTAAAGCATGGACTTTGCAAGATTATAACATGTCAAGTCAGGTTTATCAGCTGTAACATATATATACCACCATGGGGTCGGGCATGTTGATAATGGGGAGGAGAGAGACTGTGGATAAGTTGGAGCAGCAAGTATACAGAAAATATCTCTATCTTCCTCTTAATTTTGCTGTGAAACTAAAACTGCTCTAAAAAGTATGGCTTTTTTAGAAAAATAAATGTTTCCATAAGCCTCTGAGAATTTGACTTTGAGTTGACTAACCTCGAGAATACTATTAGAATTATTGAGGTGGGAATAAGGGTTTCTTCTAGACAGAAGAGTCTGTTAAGCAAATCTTTGAGGTCTTTTTTGGTTACATATACATTTTTGGAATATTTGTTCTAGATCTGTGAAGTATGGTATTTGTACTTTAATAGGAATTGCATTAAACCTGTAGATAGCTTTTGGGTGGTATGGACATTTTAATAATGTCAATTCTTCCAATCCATGAACAGGGTATATGCTTCCATTTATTTGTATCTTTCTCAATTTCTTCAGTGTTCTATAGCTTTCCAAGTGATTTACCTCCTTGGTTAAATTTATGTGTAGGTAGTATAAGTCAGGATACCAAAAATCTTAGTGAAAAACATAGGCAGTAAAATTTCAGAATTTCAAAATTTAAAAATGGAACTGCCTTTTGATCTAGCAATTCCACTGTTGAGATTATACCCTAAGAATCACAAAACATCAATTCAAAAGAATTTATGCACCCTTATATTCATAGCATTGCTATTTATAATAGCTAAGATTTGGAATCAGCGTACTCGTCCATCAGTAAATGAATGGATCAAAAAACTGCGCTACATTTACACAATGGAATACTATGCAGCAGAAAAAAAGAAGGGATTCCTGCTTTTTGCAACAGCATGGATAGCACTGGAGATTATTGTGCTAAGTGAAATAAGCCAGTCAGAGAAAGACAAATATCATATGATCTCACTAATAAGAAGAATCTAATGAACAAAATAAACTAACAAGCAAAATTGGTCCAGAGGCATGGAAACATGGAACAGACTGAGAGGTGTAAGAGGGGAGCAGAGGTGTAGGGACTGATTGAAAGGCATTACTCAGAGAACATACCTGAAGGGCACGTGGGCTGGGGCAATGATGTGGGGATTGACTATGGAAGTGCAGGGCAGGCTGGGTAGAGGGGGTTGAAGTGGGAATAAATGGGATATCTATAATAACACAAATGATTGAAAAAAAGAAAAAGGAAAAAAGGACCAGTTACTAAAAAAATGTATACATAATCCTTCCAAAAAGTCCTTTGTTTGTATTTTTATATTAGAGATGGCAGTCTCTTGACTGATAATATACATGATATAAACCTTTTCCTCCTTTATTTTTGCTTAAAATAATTTAAACAAAGTTACTTTAAGTGATTTTTATGACTACATTTCATATATTTTGTTTCTTAAAGATTTTATTTATTTACTTTTAGAGAGAGAAGGGAGGAAAAAAGAGAGGTAGAGAAACATCAATGTGTGAGAGAAACATTGATGGGCTGGGTCTCGGCCCCAACCCAGGCATGTGCCCTGACTGGGAATCAAATCACGATCCTTTGGTTTGCAGGACAGTGCTCAACCCACTAAGCCTCACTAGCCAGGGAAATTCATATATTTTAAATATTATATATATGGTATATTTTCCCATTAACATTGGTATATATTTATAGGCCACCTTGAAACAAAAGTAGAAAATACCATGAGAGAGTTGAGATAACCATTTTGGAAATCACGCAAATCTAGGTTATATTTCTTCTTCACTGCAAACTAGTTGTGTGACTAAAGTAAATGACTCGTACTTTCTGAACCTCAGTTTATCAATTATAATAATGGAAAGAATAATATCTCTTTATTTAGTTTATTGTAAAAAAATATTTTAAAGACGGTGTACCAGTTTGTTTTCTACATGGATACAAATATTTGTTATAAAATGATCAATTTTAATTTGTATCTCACAATGTCTTTCTATTTTTACATTTCTGAAAACCAAGTTACTTTAGAACAAGTGTCTTATCGGAGACCACATTAGAATCTTGATGTCAGTGAAAGGAATGGCTTCAAATTTACTTTAAACTGTACATTTTAGAAAAATACCTTTAATATAAAACTAGTATGATAATTGTACTTTTAATTTCCAAACTAGTATATCAAAAATCAGCTTGTTGCTTCAGCAAAATTTTAATACTTATTATACAGTGGGAAATAGTAACAGAAATGAAAAGTAGCTTTTATCTAAAATCAAATTTTATGACTGTGATGAGTATTTTGTTGAGAAGAAGTCTGAAGTCACATCTTAGCTCAACAGAGAATAAAGCTCTTGTTACTTAATGACACTGCAGGAAAAGGATTTGGCAGCTCTTTTTCTGTGGACTTGCCACCCATGAATATAAGCAAAAACAATTGTGAAAATTTTTTCCTGTATATCACCATCAGAATATTTTCCCCACAAAAATGTGAGCCTTTTATAAATTTGTCAAGTGGCCAATGGAATTTAATTGTCAGCTCTTTCCATTTGCTGTCACATATGCTTTGTTTTTATTAAAATTTATCCTCTTCTTATCATATTTCATTTCAAAAGTCTAAGCCAGCTTAATTTTACCCTAGTGGTGAAACACAGATATGAACAGAGAAGATACATGATTTCAAGTGATAAGGAACTGGTATAACATGTTATTATATTATAATCAGCCTGCATGATCCCAGTTTTTGTGTGTTAAGACAATTAATTGTATGTGTAAATGTAATTAGAACTTTAGTGAATCAATCTTAAAAAATGTTTAGCTTACACAATCTGACACATTTCTGAAAATAGAGGAAACCAATAACTTATGTCTCTAGTGGTCTAATACATAATACTAAATATCTTAAGTTCTTTTCTAAGAGGGTATTTGTCATAAAACAATACAACCACAGTTTTTCAGATCATGAATGATAAGTATCTGTGTTATGGAACATAGAGGGAGCTGTTGGCAAAGGAATAGTAAACCAATGAAAAAATATACAGTGAAATTTTCATTGTAATAGAATTTTTGAAGCCTTACTTCCAAGACATGAATTTATAGCAAAAATGGTGATAAAACATGATTTAAGACAATATTTTTGAAGGAGTTGTGATAGGAAATCATCTTTTGTTTCTTTTAATACAAATTTTTATGAAAAAAGGGGGGGTCTTTACTATCCAAAACAGGAGTAATTTTAAGAGGATGGAGTAAAATGTACTTATACTTTATTGCTTTCACTTTACTATGTGGCCACAAAATAACTCTGGGATTTACTTAAAATAGTAACCTATGCTCCACTCCTTGAATTTAAATTGTATACTTATTGAGATAAAAAAATCTAAATTAACAGTAAGGTATTTATTATGTAATCAATTCATTTAGTTGAAAGTTACAATTTAATAGTTTAAATGATACAGGCAAAACATATTTGCTAAGGTCGATATCATGACAATTCATGACAACATAATTGACACAGAAATTCATTACACATATAAAACAAAAACAGCCTTTGGTTGATGACAGTTACTGAAGATAACAACATACTAATGTAATTGATCCTGAAATCTGATTTGCACCACCTAGTTAGCTGTGAATTAAATCAACATGAATAATAGCATTTTCTAATAATATATACTGTCAATTAGTATTTGAATGTGAATTATAAGGTGAAATAACATTGATAAACATGTTAAGAACACAAGTTAGGTGATATAAACAAAATACAACACTTCAGGAAGTGGATAGTCTCCATATGGAGAACTGAAAATGGGGCTGAAGTCAAGAAGATTTTATAAAATAAAGAATAAGTGATAAAAAGGAGAAAAACAGAAAATATCTGATTGGATGGACCACATAGTCAATCTTGTCTGGAGTGAGGAACCCCAGAGTTGGCTGGACATGTGAGCAGTGGCTGACTGGCTACTGCTTTTCTGGTCAAGTGGAGCAGAAGTGTTAGTTTAACATTTTTTTTTTCATAAGGAGTAAAAACACATCTTTTGATATGTTTTAGGTCACAAGATTACTTTGAATCACAAGATTACTTTGAGGTCAAAAGGCCTTTATTTAAAATTTGACTTTTTAAGAAGTTTGTCAAAATTATCCATTTAATTAAAGGTTTAATTAAAGATTTTCAAGGCAAATACAGAAAGTTGATGGCGATAAAATATACCTTAGCTTCTTTAATATTTAGAATACCAGGTTTTCTTAAGTAATCAAAGATCCAATAAAGACAATGTAAAGCACAGCAAATTATTTTAGTAAGACAAAAAAATTGTTTTTCAAGCAGATTACTTAAAATGTAAATAAAAATTTTATTTACAACTTCTTATTAATACAAGACAATTAATCTTTTAATACAAGACCAACAATCTTTCACCTTTTTACAAAAAGAGAAGCAAACTCCAATTTTGCACAGTATACTTTTGATACTAAAACTCACTTTAAAAAAATTTAAATAAATCATTCCAATCTTAGCTAGTTTGACCACACATAAAATTTCTTTCTCAAGATTCTTATTCCATAAATCTTCCACAACTGTTTTATCTATTCAGATTGTATCTTATGTGTTTATTTTTCTTCTTTCTCATTCTAGAACAATCATTGGTTTTACTTTAGGACAAAATTGTTATCGTCTTTCCTTAACAAAAACAGATCTCTATAACTCATTTTTTTCTTACCAAAACACATCTAAAAATAATATGTTTTCCTTATCATTTGTAGTATTGGGTTGGCCAAAAGGATCATTTCTTTTCTGTAAGATGGCTCTAGTGGCACTTAGCTGTCTTTAATTTCATTCAAAACAATTTTGTTAGACTGTATTGTGAGAGCTGTCATATAAGTGTGCACTTAAAAAAACTTACCAAAATTGGTGAATTTTGAGTAGCCATTTTAGTATTAAAGATGGAATAAAATAAGCAACATTTTCAGCATATTATGCTTTATTATTTCAAGAAAAGTGAAAACACAACTGAAAATCAAAGAAAGATTTGTGCACTATATGGAGAAGGTACTGAGAATGATCAAAAGTGTCAAAGTGGTTTGTGAAGTTTCATGCTGGAGATTCCTCACTGGACTTAGCTTCATGATTGGGAGACAAGTTGAAATTGATAGTGATCAAATAGAGACATTAATTGAGAACAAGCAATGTTATACCATGTGAAGGATAGCTGACATACTCAAAATATCCAAATCAATCACGTTATTGGTGAAAATGATTTTATTTTATGAAAAAACACCACACAGGCCATTTGGCCAACCAGAGAGTTTTAGTTATATATATTAATCAAAATCCTTAACCCTTAGAACACTTAATTTCTAGTAAAAACTAAAAAGGCAGTGGTAGAATCGCAAATTTAAAAATATAGTTTATGATTTCTAAAAGTAGGAGGCCTGTTCAGAGAAAGTCCAGTCGTTGTTAATATAAAGAGAGTGGTTTGCGTGACATCGATGTAACCTGGCAGCCAAGGAGAGTGGACTGGAATGGGCTTGAGTGAACAATGATGACTTCACTGTACCGGTCAGCGAGGGCAGGAGATGCTGTTGAGTGAGCCTATGTACTGTGTGTTTGTCATATTCAAAATGACTGAGTGAATAGAGCAACAAATTCTGCATCAGATTTTGCGTTAAGCTTGAACATTTCTCTGCAGAAACTATTTGGATGATTCAGAACCCCACAGCTATGGGCAAGTGGTGGTTGGCAGCTTCATCATGAAAATGTGCCCACTCATGCATCATGTCTTGTTCAGAGTTTTTTCTCAAAACAGCAAATCACCCAGGTGACTCAGCTCCACTATAGCCCAGATTTGATGCTGATTTCAGGGGAAGAGATTTCAGGCCCTCAATGAGATTCAAGAAAATACAAGGCAGCTGATGATGACTAGGAGAACTGTGTGAGGTCCCAAGGTGCCTACTTTGAAGGGGACTGAGGCATCATTGTCCTATGGACAATGTTTCTTGTATCTTTTATCTTCTTCAATAAATGTCTCTATTTTATCTTCTGTACATACTTTGCATATTATTCCTCATAGTAAGATTTTCAATGTGGCACAAAACATGTTTACTAATAAACCCAAATATTTTCTTTAGTTCCTCAGTAAAAGAAAGCCAAAGTAAATAACCCTGTTTTCAGTAATTATGTTGCAGCTTTTCATCTTTTTTGAAAATGGTCTATATGCATAATGGATATCCATCATTTAACTTTGCATAACTTTAAAGTTTCAAGTTTCCAAAAAGATTTTGGAAACTATTTTTAAGTAAACAAACCATGAAGCATAATTTTTGTTGAAAAGATTATTTGTAAATTTTTATCATGTGTTTATATTAATTTAATGTACTTGTTTTCAACTATTCTATATATTTAGACTATGTTACCAGACTAAAGGTGCCCATTTGCCTGCATGCATCAAAGCCCAAAGATAGAAACAGGAGTTTGCAGCAAAGAGAGTAAGTGTTCATTTTTAGGATGTGACCCACAGTTGAAGACAGGTGAGCTACTGCTGAAAGACCTGCCTCCCTGGTGACTTCCAGTGGATAGGTTATACAGGGAACAAACATTAATCATGGTGCCTGAGGAACTCAGGGTCACGGTCTCTAGTGATTGACGGCACTAGGAGGGAGGGTAATTGACCAATGCATCTGGGCCTGATGTCAGCCCTGGCATCTCTTTATCTGGTTTCACAGCTTTTCTGGGTCTGGAGCTGAAACACAGCTGAGGCCTAGATGTTATCTCTAGTTTGACTGAAACTCTTTCTCTGTGGTCAACAGACTGGAGGCTTTGTTCTTAAGATTATCTGATGCTGATCAGAAAACCCCATTGTCCTGAGGGCTTAATGTTTAAAGGCGAGGAGGCAAGTGAATCCGTGTGCTGGGTGAGGCCAGTTTGAATCAAAATGAAAGACAAAAGAAAAGGTCACATTAAAGAAATGCAGTTTCTGTGTGGTTACAATTACTCACAAAAGTTCAGGAGACATTAAATAGCTAATCATTTAGAAATATATCTAAAGTTATATTTCTTGCTGCCAATTTCTGTGACAGAGACAACCTGAGCTTGTGGAGGAGAAACAAACTTTCCTCTACCCTCAAAATTTTTCTCTTTGGTCTAATAATCAAACAGACATGAAACAGATTAGAGAAAATAACCAAACTAAAATATGGGAACATGACATACCTGAGTCACAGACCCCACATGCAGGCGAGAGGTTCAAAGATAGAAAGGGAGCCTGAGGTGTATGAGACATTCAGAGCTAAGACCTAGGCAATGTTATCATAGAGCCATGTGGCATTTTGCTGCCTGCTGCCAGTAAACTCTGGAGGCAGAGGTTTGATTAAAAAGGAAAAGAGGTTTTTGCCAGTTTTTCAGTGTTTTTTTTTTTAATTTAAAGGCTATACACTTTAGAAAGAATAACAGGATTCTGCTTCAAAGCCCACTCACTTTAAAACACCCAAAGACATAAAATAACCCTCCACTTCTTGCCAGCTCAGTTCAAGGACACACAGGGAGGGAATCCTTTCTCTCATTTAAAAAGATACAGTCCTTTGGGAAATACAGGTCGCTTAGCTAGTTTCAGGTCACAGTTCAGCTCCAGGCATCTTTTGGAGTCTGTGCAAGCTGGCATCCTTCTGGGGCATGCTACCCTTTCCTATGGCTGCTCCCTGCTGCTTCCGGCACAGGAGGAGAGGTGCGGGTTTGTCAGACCACGTGGTATCAGGGGCCTGCCAGCCCGGGAACACTCTGGCCCCGGACCCCACACTGGACTGGAGAGGAAGGAAAGAGCGAGATTCTCTACACTCTCTGTTTTTAAAGTCGTGGCCCAAAATCCGACGTGAGGTGGAAATGTCCCACTTCCCAGCCAATTTGGGCCAACATTCACCATGCACGTCAGCTCACACTGGGTATCTGCCCCTCCTCCCGCCACGGTGATCCAGGAGCAGGTAGGAGGGGTTTTTAGACACATAGGGGCACCACGTCTCTGCTGGGGGTGGGATATCACCTTGTAACACATGTGTTGTGACCTTTTCAGGCCCACACAGGCTCTGTCTAAGCTGCCTTCAACTGTGTCAGGCTATGCTGCTCGGTTGCTGGGGCAATGCATGCTGGCACTGCTCCACCTTTTTACTGTTGCCTCGGGAGTATGGAATCACTTCCAGCACTGGTTTTAATCCTGGGCTGCCGCTCTCCCCAAACCCTGTCAGGGGTACCTCTCTTTTCTGGAGAAGACAGGCTCTTTTGGCGGTTGCCACTTCAATCTGCTGCCTTTGGATTTCCTGGAACCCTTCCCCCTTTTCCAGGGAAGTCTGCCTCTGTTATAGCATTAGGAATCCCTGCCCCCCAGCGGTCTGGTGAGACCCTCTGTACAGTAATGCACCTTAGGGATGTGAATGGTTCATTGCAGGTTGGGTTGAAAAGGTTACCACTGATAATTTTTTACGGGCACGACCTCTAAATTAAATTCTTCTAAAGGCAGTTAAGAAGGGTATGGGGTGGGCGGTGGGGGGGCAGGCAAAAGTTACTTCTGAGCCTGCAGCTCAAGTTGCCTGTAGCTCAATTAAATCTGCATTGCACCGAGGAACATCTTGGGGTGACTCATTCTGGACCCCCACAAGCTTATTTGACTTAGGTAAACCTAGGTAAAATAAAAGTTGCGTGTCTGTATTATATTTAATACTGGTATCTCTAAAGACATACCTGTTTTTAAATAAACCAACAAACTTTTATCAAAGATTATCTTTGATCATTTAAACTTTAAAAATATGTAAATTAGTTTCTGTATCTGTGAGAGTATATGTGATTTATATAAATGCTAATTTTCATTAAGCCAATTAAATAAAGCTCTTCACAAATATATTTTGTCCATATCATCTATTGGAAATATTATACATCTATAATAGACATATATAACATACAAAGAGATATAAACAGAGATCTTAGAGCTTTTATTTTAAACTTTTAGGCATGAGACTAGGATAATGTGAGGCTCACTAGTTTATAAAAGAACGTTTGGATCAAAACTCTGTTTCTGGAAGATAAAATAAGTTTACCTGCTCAGATGGCTTAAACTTTTTACTAATATTTGTGGCAAATATTTTAAAGATTTTTTATAGTACTAGTTTTCAATACCACTTTTCTTTTTTCCTTCTGAAAAGAATTAGCTCCCTAAAGTTTGCATATCAAAGAGATGCTCTCCCCTACTCTTTCTAAAGATCAGGTAGAAAGAACATTTACATCTCAAAGGCACAGAGAAAAAAACAAAGGTTTCTGCGGAAAAGACTTTGTTTCCTAAATCCAGAGTTCTTACAATATCTACAAGCCTTTTGAGAATGAATGGGGAAGGTCTGGGGAGTGGTAAAAAGCACTGGTGGGCATTTTCTGTTCTTGCAAAGACCCAGTTTGTATGACAGGTTGCACAAGTTGTCTTCAATCTGTAGGACAGTTGATTTTCTTCAATTTGTTTCTTTATATCAGAAAGATTTTCAAAAGATTCCTCTGTTTAGATTTAGAGCTCTTTTTCTGAAATGGTCTTCTTTCCCTCTGGGCATAAAGTTCTGTTGTAGATTAGAGGGTAACTAAAAAAATTAGTTTCTATGTGGTTCTGTATATCAGCTTCCAAACTGGCCAACTTCTAATCATGGAGCTACTTTAAAAACAAAATTCTTTCACATATCTCATCAGGTTTTATGCTGTAAAGGTAGTATTAAAAGACACCATGGATACAAGAGGTATTCCCAAAAAGGACAAAGTCACTCTTAGAGATAATCAAAAAAGACTTAAACAACTTCATATATATAAAAGTTTTCAAAAGTTTTGCCTCTCCAAAATGTGCTTTTGGGGATATTGATTCTAAGCTGGTTATTAAGAAAGAAAAGACCCAGAAAGAACCTTCCCCTTTTCTGCCTAAGAGATTCAGATAAAAGGTCTACTTCAAGAAGGGAATCTTGGCATATTCACCTTAGCATTAACTAGGAAGGATCCAAGTGGGGCAGCTGTTAGCTAGATTTCTCCCAGTGTCCCATTGTTTCTGGATTACTCATACTCCCACATTCTCTTTGTCACCTGAGAGACCTGTGACAGATCACACAGTTATCAGGATTAAAGGGTTGTTGGGTTGAGAACCAAAGTTTTTGACAACCAAGAGTTTTTTTCTGTGAATAACTTGGTCAAGAACCAAATTGATTGAGATGGGAGACATTCCAGAACCAAGGTTTGATTGTACTTCATGAAGTGGACACTCTCCACTCAGATAACTACAAATGATGAGACAAGTGAAAAGCTTTTATAGGGTAAAGAAGAACAAGTAAAAGAAAAAATATGTGTCTGATTGACTGTGACCACACAGTCAACTTTGATTTTGGCAAGAAGGCCTAGAATTGGCTTGGCATTTGGGAACTGGCTTACAGTATATACTACATTTCTGGTCAAGCAGAGCATTTACAGAGACACAAAAGTTATTTACATTTCAGTTTGCTGATAGGGCACCCTGGTTTTCAGGAGTGGCTCCATCTTGGGCCTAGAGAATTGTTTAAACACAGGGCAATCCATTTTCAGTCATTTCTGATTTAACTTGTGAGTTTATTTTTTGAAAAAGAAAAAATGAAGTTCTTAAATATAGTCTTCTTTGCTCTCATTATTAAGCCTAAGTTTTGCATCCTGCCTTGCTTTTAAATGTATATCTGTTACTGGCAGAGTGGGCTCTTAGTTCTTGACTTCATGCAGGTATAATTTCACCACATGAGTCCAGGTGATTTTGAGAAGATGATTATTAAAGTTAGGGGCAGTGAAACAAATGAAGGACTTAAGATAAAAGAAACAAGATCATCACAACATGAGTGAGCCTAGGCAGAAGAAATGAGCCGGCTGTGCTGCATGCACTCAGGAAACCAGGCAAAAGAAGGGCCCTTGGAGAAACAACGCAAAGATATGTGCCTTAGGAAAGAAAGCAGGGGAAGTTGCAGGTGTGCTCTAGAGAGAGAGAGAGAACAAGTGAGCACACACACTTGGTTCTTCGCCTTAAGACTTTTTATGCTTTCTACAGGCAGGAATTTTAGAGGAGATCTCAAGGGAAGATCTCCAAAGAATATTCATCAGCATTCTAGGTGTGTCCTTTCAGGGCCATGGTCTTCACTAATCGGTTGGCTCTAGAGTACAAGGTCAACTAGCTACAGTGTCACTTCATATGGTTTTGCTGCTTTTCTAGTCCTGAAGCTGAAACACAGTTGAGGCCTAGATGTTATCTCTAAGTTTGTCTCTGTGGTCAATAGACCGAAGGCTTTGTTCCTAAGATTATTTGATGCTGATCAGTGTAAGGAGCAAGGAAAACTTAGCAAGAACAAGGATTGTAAAACAATGCAACCTAACATGTTTGGTTTGTAAAGCTACTACTGTTGAGCCAATCCCCAACCCTGTTCCCACCTACGGTCTATGCAAGCGAATGGCTAACTGCCACGTCTGCTTCTGCATAACGCTTGCTTGCCCGCCCATATATAAGGACTTAGCTGTAAGTGCTCGGCGCGACTCTGGTCAGCAGCCCTTGCGGGTACCGTGTCTACGGACACTTTGAGAGTCTGCCCCTGCGCAGGTAAAACTTGGCCAATAAAGTAACATCTGTGTTCTCGCGGTTGCGGAATGCAACAATCAGAACCTCATTGTACTGAGGATTTAATGCTTCAGGGACTGGTGGTGGAAGGGAGAAGGAGACAGTTGAGTCAGGATCCAGGATGAAGCCAGTTTGAATCAGCTATCTGTTTCAGTTTTGCCATTCCGCTTGCCAAGGAATTTTCCTAACTTTGGAACCAGAAAAGCCGGTGTTAGTGCTGCCTGTTAGAGATGGATTGAATATGGACGCTTTATTCAGATGGTCCTCGATCTGAGAATACAGTGGGTTTGCACCCTAACAGACCATCTTAATTCCATTTTAATCCCACCCTTTTTATAAGGAGAAGAAAAGTGTAGGTAAGGGGTTTGGAATTCAGGGAAAAAGTTAATCAGATAAAAAGCTGCAACATTCTTTCTTTCATAGGTGCCCTGGGCAGTGGGCATCTCACCCTGGAGTACAATGGCTCAAATACTATCTTGATTGCTTGCAATCCTCCTGACGCACAAAGGTGGAACTGCTTATTGTCTCTTGGAGTCAAAGTGGGTCATAACTTCAGTTCCTGAAACAATAGCTTTTCACTTGCATTGATTATTAGCTATGACCTGAAGCTAAAAATTTTCCAACATTTGAATTCCCTATCAGCTTCATAGTGTCCTGCCTGATATCCGTACCAGTTAAGTTCATAGAGATGTTTCTCAGTCTTCAAGCTGCTTATTATGCTCCTGTATGCATTTATGTTTTATTCAACTCATCTCTAATCGTTGAGCATTGAGGTTATTTCCTGTATATTTCTATTATAAAATTATTGCAATAAATAATCTTGTGCATATGTAGTTCTGTATATTGAATGTTTATCTTCAGTAAAAATACCTTGAAAATATACTGTTGACTGAATGAATAAATGTGTATGTGGATTTTCTATCAATATTTATTATAAAATTTCCCTCTTTAATGTTACAACAATTAATACACCATAAAAATACATGATACTGATCTTTTCTTGACAGATTTCTATTCCTTTCTTTTAAACATTTTTTATGATAACAGTGTCTGAAATTTGAAAGCAATTAAAAAGGTAGTTCACACTCTAAAAACCTTTATCAGGTGCTTCTAAATGTTTTCCAAGAACATGAGCAACAAATTGTATGTTATCCTTTATTTAAAATTTTTAGAGCTACATTAGAGAGAAAATAAATTAACTCAGAGGCACATTTCAGAACATTCCTTAATTCTTATTAGACAATATTTATGAAGTCATGTGCCAATGAGTATTTTTTCCAACAACATAGGAATTCAATTAAAAAAATGGTATTATGATACATAAATCACTGTACCTTGGATCATACATATGAAGAGATGGTAATAATCATGAGCTACTTGAAGAAACAGGTTATAAAAATCAACTTAAGAATAAGGGGGAAAATATCCATGAGAAGCACACAACAGTCCTCTTCAGGTTTTTGTCAGAAACAATCAAGGAAACATGTTGTCACAGAATAGTATCACTGCTTAAGAAATTCGTTATCCACAGTATTCTAAATGATAAAGAGTAAAGAGGTAAGGCCCATATCAAGAAGCCCATGCACAGCGATGCTAACAGATGAGGTTATGATGCATAATTAAAGTCCAGAGTACACTAATGACTTGTTAATCTGTGGCACTTTGAAACTTTCTTAATGTTTCAGAGACTAGGGCTAACCATGTCATCGACATCCATCTCCTTCAGCAGTCTTACGTATACTTCTCAGTTGTCCTAATGAATTAGAACAGCAAAGACAAGATCATCAAAAATGATTTTCAAACTGTTGATAGCCTGCCATGATTTAACAAGTACTTATAACAATATGAGCTTGCTGCTGTGGTCATAGACAAACACTGAATAAATATTTCTCAGAGTGCACTAGATCAGTCTTTTATTGGATCACTTGGTTTAACAACTATTTAAAATTTATTACACTCATTTTCCTCATGTTATGTTGTTGAAATAACTTTCTAGGCCTAAGGTGAAGCCAGTTCTGTGGGGGTGGAAAGCACATCAACAAACCTAAACTTAGATAATGTTTGTGTCCCTGTAAATGTTTCATTTGAACAGAAATGTAGCATAGCCAGTTACCTGATCTCCAAAGGTCAACCCAACTCTTGGCCTTTACATTTCAGTTTAAGTTGACTCTGTGGTCTCAGCCAATCAGATATTTCTATTTTTTTCTTGCTTTTTGCCTGTCCTATAAAAGCTTCCTGCCTTTTGCCACATTTGCAGTTTTCCAAATAAAGACTGTAACTTCATGAAGTTGTTGAAGTTTATTATTATCATCTAAGTTGTCTTCATTAATCATTTTCAACATTGGGATGTGGGGAGTTGATAATGGTGAAGGGAGAAGAAGATGTGAGTAAAACTTTCATAGTAAACAAGTAAACCACTCTATTAGAGAATGTTGGCTTGTGAACCAGGTCATTTATATACACACACACACACACACACACACACACACACACACATATATATGTAAAAAAGAATGAAAATGCAAACCTTACATAACTACACACAAAAATGAAGAAACATTGCTTTGTGTAAAATTCGACAGGAAAAAATATATATATAATTTATGAGTACAGTGCTCAAATTGTACAAATTTAGTAGGACATATTCAATAGAGAAAATAACTGAAATAAAACCTTAAATTTCCCTTAGTAGGCTTATTGGTAGTAGTGATACTAAAATGATCTAATAACTTTGTATTCTTTTATAAATTTTAGAATTGAGCAAGTGAGTAAGTGCATTCAGAATTCAGAGCCAGAATTTTCCTAGAACGACAATGATAAAAGTGTGGAAGGAATAAAGAAGATGAAAAGGAAGCTCTGTGTACTGTAGGATTGATTTGGAGATTTCCATACAGTCTTATGATTTTATATATTCCCTAGCTGTGTTCAGTTAAATTGGCTACATGCATAAGACTTCAGCACAATAGGCAGAATAAGTTTTCAGATCTTGGTTTCTAATACCGTTTTCCATTTAGAGAAACCAGAGCCCCGTGGACAAATGGCTAATGCTAGGACAGAGCCAAAGACAGTACAAGTTGAGCCTGTAACATCTTGTTGTGCTAGAAAGAAAGTTGAAAAAAATAAAAAAAGGAAAGACTAAGTTAATTAAACATGTTAAAAGGGGAAACTCTCACAGGCTAAATTTAGATAGTAAGAATATTTACAAATTCTTATAATGGATTACAATACAGATAATATTAAAAAATCCATAAATCCAAAGCAACACTCAAAAACAAAAGGAAAAATGCAGAAAGCAAAATAGAAAAAGAAAGCTCTTCCTTGCATAAAAATGTTAGCTAATGCACTCAGAAGGAACACATGCAGAATTAAACAAAACACTCTTTTGCAACTATGAATATAATTGATTAAGACAAGGCCATCGAAGGATAGTGGACTTTCTGCGTGGATGATTGAGGGACAAAATACTCACACCATTTCATTGTATTATATTACCTCTTCAACTACTTGTTGACAAGAAGGACAAAACAGAGCTTTTCACGTGAGTGTTTTGGCAGTCATCATCTTAATAATTACTGGAACAAACTGATATGTCTTTTGATGTAAAGTAATAGAAAATATACATGTGGCTGATACAGTAATTGCCTGAAAATGCTTAACTTGAGTCTAATCATAAGAAAATCATTAACAGATCTAGATTGTGAAATAGTGGAATGATGACTGCACTGACCCATGAATATGTTTATTCTACAATTATTTATTAGGTGCCAGTCAGTGGTTTAGGCAGACAGCTTACGGGAATGAGACATAATCATATTAGCACTTACCACTTTACTTCAAAATATTTGACAAGGTAAAAGGTTGGTAAGTAAAATCTTTAGATTATCTAGTCAGAGAAGACCAGTCTGGTAAAACAATGTTTGAATAGGAACCATATGACCTAAGTCAGGATCATGCTTAGCATATTTGAGGAAGAGCAAACAAGTTGATTAGAGTAACTGCAGCAGTCTGAGGAAGGAGGAAAGGGGTAGAGAATGAGGTTTCTAGGAACAATTCATTTATGTAATACAATTCATTTAAAACATGGTTAGGAATTTTTTTATTTTATTTTAAGTGTAATGGAAAACTTTTGTGAATATGCAGCCCCATAAGAAATTTATATCTTGTAGATAAAGATATAAATTTTTATATTTTATTTTATGCTTGCTAATTTTTATCTTACGGAGAAGTGGAAAATATCATTCACATCACTTAAAACACTGTTTTATACAGATTTATGCTAACTCCCCAGGAATCAACGTCAGCCGTTATGCAGTTGAAAATTATCAGAGAACTAGGAAAGGGTCTGGAAGAATTCTTAAATGGAACCATTGTCTTGGAACACAAGTAGATGGAAGCGAGGGTACATTAATGTGAGTTTTTAAAATAATATATTCTTTGTAACTGATCCTAATCTCTCAAAAAGTCTCTTGTTGATACATCTTATCACTTATAATCACAGTATTTGAAATTGTTAGAAATTCCAGCTGAGTCATTATTCTCACTATCAGCCCAACTTTAAGATATAAAATAAAAATCCTTTAATCCTTATATCACACTAGAGAAAGTGTACATGGCAGCCTTCACAGAAGTGCAATAAATAGCCACTACCCTGTGAAAGGAGAAAGGGTAGCAGGCAGGTCCTTTCAAGGCCGAATTACACTGAGCCCCTCATTTGGTATTTGGTGGTGCAGGTGATTTGGGAAATGCTGGCAGGGGAGGAATTGGATAATCTCTGAAAATGCTTAATTTCGTTTTTGACTTAAGTAGCTGGAGCCTACTCAAAGACAGTCCCTAGAGTGAAATTTCGCCGCTGAGAATTTCTTTGAAATAGTTTCCATTCTGCCCTTAATGTGCCTGAAAGCAAGAAACAGGAAGCTTGGTTCAGTTCTTGTTTTAGTCACATCTGAGGGAAGAAAATCCCTGCGATGTGCCTGCTGCCTGTCTTTCCTAATGTCCCCAGCATGATTTCGATGGGTGTCTAAACCACATGCACAAGCTAGCCCATGCACTAGTTTTTCTTAGGGCTAACCATGCCCTCGATCCTCTAGAGAAATTTCGCTCAGTCAGTGGAAACTGCATGACTGGATCAAGGTGGGACTTATGGCCCCATGATTTTACCACAAATATAAACTCTTTCAAAGAAAAGTAAGAGAAAGCCAGAGGAATGAGAGAAAATGTGATGAAACGACCTCAGCTGAAAGCTGGATGTGAGTTAGGGATAAAACATAGAGACTTACTGGGATATCAGGTTCAATTTTTGAAGATATAGCTAAGGAAATAAAGGTAGTCACATTTTAAAATGACTGATATAGAATCACAAACACCACTATGGACTAAAGCAGGAGGTCCTTTAAGACATAAGATTTGAACAAATTTAACATTTGGACAGATGGTATAATTTAGAGTAAATTCAACATCAGGCTTATGGTATACCTAAATATTATATTTCAAAAGCCCTCATAACTGCCTAATTTTAGACACAGAGAACAATAGACTACTGAATTTTTCCTAACCCAGTTCATAATTCATGTTCCTAACTGATCAGAGAAAATGTTGAGTTTTTACTTTATATGTTTAAGAGAACAAAATTTTCTGAGCCACTTATTTATTTTTCTGAAAATGTACATAAGAATTTGTCTACTGGCAGGTATATTGTCAGTTTATTTTCATTGTTGTGATTGATTTGGTAGCTTTCTTGCAATTTGAATGAAACGTGTGTAAAATACTCTTTACTGTTTGGTTAGTGCCCTTTCTAAATGGCTGCTGTTTCTACATTTGCAAAGTGGGAGTTCTGCATAATGCTTTGGTTGAATAAAATCACAATCATTTCCACAGTACAAAAACTTCAGGAAGAAAACTGTGCTATAGAAAATTTCAACAATTGTTGAATTTAGATTGTAGGTAGAGGTTACTGTTAATTTCACTCTTCAGGACAGAATAATTCATTACCAAGAAACAAATAAACCAATAGTCAAACAAACAAAAATGATGACTGTGATGAAATTGAATAGTAGAAGACATGATTTTCATATATAACATGAAATAGGATAGATGATGTAACGCTGCAGGTTTTTTGTCACTCGACCATCCAGTCTGGGAGTGTGCAGTTCATTGCATGTGAGATTTTGTCCCCAACTCTTTACATTCCTGATCCAATTTTCCTTGACTGTGAATATTACAGTCTCCAACATCCCTGAGCTCTGATGGTCATAAAAGTGCATCACAGACTTAAACTTATCACCAGCTAGCCTTAGAATTACCCAACGTACTGCGGTTTCATAGGCCTAAAAAAGTTCCCTATTCAAAAGCAGTTTCCCCACCATTTCATATTATGCCTAAAATGCCACATTAGAATTTATTCCTTGTAGGCTAAATTATTTCCACTCTCTGAAGAATTCTGTATTAAAGTGCAGATAAGGCTAGGAGATGTAACATCTAAAATCAACAAGTATTTTGGGAAATGGAGAGCAAGATCTGATAAGGATGGAATAATGAATATGGACTAAACAAATAGATGGGCACTAAGGCACAGGAGAATGGAGAGGGAAATTGAAGGGGCAAGGAAAGGAGCCCAAAGACATACTTTATCTATTTCATAAGACAAGATATGAAGTGGAAAAGAGAACTAACACTAAAGGAAGAAGTCCATTAACAATTTCAAACAACTACTTTAACAGGGTGTTTGCAAGAAGAATTAAAAAATGTGTTCATGAGATCGTTTAGGAAAAAAAGATTTCTTGTACAAGTAAGTTTGAGAAACTCTTATAATGTATTCCTTTACCTTCATAATAAGTATTATTTTGTTAAGCTCTCTGAGAAGGTCTTGGTAAATCTGCCTATGTGCATTTAACTCAGCTTTCCTTAATTCGTGTACCACAAACTCTCCTTAACAAAAGCATTTTAGAAAGTTGACACCACACACATACCAATATCATCATGCTAAGTGTATGAAGTATATTGGAAAGAACCTGGCTTTGGAATCAAAAGGACTAAAGTTCTAGTTTTGTCTCTACATGTATTTGTGCCCTTTCCAAGATTCACTTTCTGCATCAATTAATGAGAAAGTAATTTTCTTTGCTCATCCCTCACACTATTATGATAGCAAAGGAAAGAACTTAATAATGTTGAAAATGTACAGGTATAAATTATTACAAAACTTTGATTTGATCTGTTCAAGTTCAGCACCATGAATTTCAAGGACAATCAAAATACCATAGCACCCAACTAACAGAACCAAGTGGGGTTAAAATTCAAAATGAAAGAGTTTCCACCAGAACAAATTATTAAATCAAAATAAATTAGTTCAAGTAAGCAGAGCATTGAGGTAACACAAATTCTTCCTTGGTCACTTCAGGCAGTACTCCTTACCACAGTATGGGCTTTCATTATCCCTGAAGGGATAGACTTACAAAAGAGACTTACTTAAGTATAGTATGTTGTTCCAGATGAAACTTTTGTTTTTAATTTAAAGGCTTATTTTTATATCATAAGTTACCAAGCAAGGAAAGTAAGACATTAATCATTCTTTAGTGAAAGTTGGAATAGATATTTGGACTAGAATCCATATTCCATTAATAGTCTAAGAAATTAGAAATATCAATTTGGTTAATGATGTGACATTGTTTCAGACTGTAGAATCAGAAAGGAACCAAGAAGTGAAAACCTTTCTTGTGGAATATTAGAGATTTCCTGAGGACAGATTAAGCTGAATCATGTGTGTGTTTGACTATGTGATACAACTTAAGCACAGGAGAGCTCACTCAACAGTATAGAAGGATAGCTCAACGGGATACCATTCTTGTGAAGGCCCAGCTCTTGAGACACCTTCCCTTGTGTGGTGTAAAAGAAAGTTTATGTAGACTGGAACTTTAAACTATGTTCATTCTATATCATAGTGTTCTATATCACAATAAAGATGATGCTTATTGGGTGAAGTTCTACTTAAAGCTAATGGATCAAGAGGGCTGAACAATTGGAGGGACTTGACCTTCCCCACATTATTCCATTCTCCAGAAGAGACATCAGTATCATTCCTGTGCTGTAATTTGACAAAAACCATTCCAACCAAGTGACAGTGCACTGGACTTCAATATTGGCAGCAAGAGAGATGGTTATGAGAAAGAAACTATTTTGATTGTTCTACTGATTGGAAAATGAGACTCATTATGAAAAAAACTAGATGTCCAGTATTGTCTATTTTACTGCTGTAGCATAATGTAGGGAGAAATTCAGCAACTTTCTGATACATGGAAGGTATGTGTTATTCATTACAAACTTTGCAGATTTTATTAGGAATGAGGGAAAATACACAGTTGTTGATTTGTTAAAATGAAATGACATCTATTAGAGGAAAAGGGTGAAAAAAGAAGTGTAACATTAAAAACAAGCATAACAAATTCCAGTCAAGATGGCAGTGTAGGCAGACATGGCTTACTCACTTGCACAACCGCATCAAAATTATAACTAAAATATAGAACAGCCGTCACTCAGAACCATCATAAATTGAATTGAATGGAAGTCTGACAACTACAGAATTAAAGAAACCATATCCATCCAGGCTGGCAGGAGGGGCACAGACACAGAACAGGTTGGTCCCTCGCCCTTGCGTGGAGAATAAAAATTTGGGAAGGATATCTTGGGTGCAAGGAGACCCAGATCCACACCAGACACCCCAGCCCAGGGTTCCAGTGCCAAAAAGACAGGTCCTCACTAGTACTGGCTACAAAAACTGTCAGGGACTGAGTTAGTGGAAGAAACTTCTGGAACCCCAAGAATTCCTCTTAAGAACCCACACATGGACTCACCTACTCAGACTCCCTCTGAGCTCCAGCACTAGGGTAGCAGCTAGAAAGTCACCAGTGGTATACAAGGAGAAACAGAAGTGTCTGGCATCAAAGCAAGCAGAGGACATTGTCCCTTTTCTAAGAACTCACTGACAGAGCCAGCAAGCTGGTGCCATATCTGAGTCTCTATCAACCTATCTAACACTGTTCAACTGGCCTTGGAGATCCCCAGAGATTTAGCCCCACCCAACTTATGAGCTCACTCAAGCTGCTTTTCCATATGAATGGATGGTCTTGGCTCATGCCTCACAACTTCCTAAATCCTATCAAACAAGCAACAGCTGGCTTCAGCGAGACCCAGGCCTGGCACTAGCAGCAGCCAGACTAGATTCACAACTTGGCTTCACCTGAGAACGTCCAAGCTCAGCACAAGAAGCAGCCATCTCAGATTCCTTTATAGCTCAGGCAGAGTGGACCTAGGAAAAACATGGTGGGGGCTGACCTTGGCCTGTGCCACCCAGGAAACCCCAGGCCCCGCATACCCAGTGGAGAACTACAGACCATGTTGGAACAACACCACCCTGCCCCTGCATAGCTGATTCTCCATGTAGAGCACAAGTTGGTGGTAAGTGACCACAGCCAGTCATTGCAGCTGAATGGCCTGGGTTAATCCCTCTCATTGATCTGCCAGCAGCGACCAGACCAAGGCTCAACTATAGGAGGAGGGTGTACTCAGCACAAATGAAGGGTGCACCTCAAATACCCAGCTTAGGTGATAGGGGAGTCTGTGCCACTGGACCCTACAGGATACTTGCTATATTAGGCCACACTACCAAGACATGGAGTCAAAGCAGCTCTACCTAATACATACAAACAAACACTGGGAGGCCGCCAAAACAAGGAGACAAAAAAACATGGCCCAAATGAAAGAACAGATAAAAACTCCACAAAAGAGCTAAATGAAATGAAGATACACAGTTCGAAACACTGGTTATAAGGATAGTCAAGAAACTTAGTGAGGACCTTCACAGCACAAATAAGATCCAATCAGTAACAAAGGTTACATTAATTGAAATAAAGAACAATTTACAGGGAAACAACAGTAGACTTGATGAAGCTGATAATCAAATTAATGATATTGAACATAAGGAAGCAAAAAACAACTAATCAGAACAATAAGAAGAAAAAATAATTTAAAAAATGAGGATATAATAAGCAGCCTCTGAGACAACTTCAGTAAGTCCAACACTCACATCATAGGGGTGCCAGAAGGAGAAGAGTAAGAGCAAGAAATTGGAAATCTGTTTGAAAAAATAATGAAAAAAATTTCCTTATTTGGTGAAGGAAGTAGACAGGCAAGTCCAGGAAGCACAGAGAGTCCCAAACAAGATGCATGCAAAAAGTCCCACTCCAAGACACGTCATAATTAAAATGCCAAAACTTAAAGATAAAGAGAGAATCTTAAAAGCGGTCAAAGAAAAGCAGTTAGTTACCTACAGAGGACCATAAGGCTATCAACTGATTTCTCAAAAGAAACTTTGGAGGCTAGAAGGGATTGGCAAGAAATATTCAAAGTCATGAAAAGCAGGGACCTACAGCCAAGATTGCTCTACTTAGCAGAGATATCATTTAAAATTGAAGAGCAGATAAAGAGCTTCCCAGACAAGAAAAAACTAATGGAGTTTCTCATCACCAAACCATTATTATATGAAATGTTAAAGGGACTTATTTAAGAAAAAGAAGATCAAAACTATGAACAATAAACTGGTAAAAAATTCAAATCTATCAACCATTGAATCTAAAAAACAAAGCAAACAAGAAGAACAGAGACAGAATCATGGATACAGAGAGTGTTTTGATGGTTGCCAGATGGG
>CM052538.1:64455902-64492218 GCA_028533065.1 Trachops cirrhosus
GGAGGGTGTGGGGGGTTGTTGGGCAGAGTTGGGGGCAAAAGGGGAAAAATCAGGACAACTGTAATAGCATAAACAATAAATAAAATTAAAAAATTACAAGCATAAGATTAATGTTAGATAAAAGTTGCAACTAATAAAATTAAGTTTTTCTTTGATTTATCAATGATCAGAGGGAAAATAAATCTATATAAGTTTAAACTATAAATTATCAAGAGAAACTAAAGAGCAGTATCCTTTATAAATATAGATGCAAAAATTCTCAAAAATATAAGTAAAACAATTACAGAAACATATAAAAAGATTATACTCCACAGTCAAATAAGGATTTGTCCAAGGCAAGTAAAGTGAAAATCAATCATTGTAATATGCCATATTAATAGAAAGAGGACAAAACCATCTTGATCATCTCAAAATATATACAAAAAGCATTTGGCAAAACTCTATCATTTTTTTAATGATAAAAGCATAAACAAATTAGCAACAGAAATAAAGTTCCTCAACCTGATGTATGGTATGTAAGAAAACTCCACACCTATCACACTCAATGCTTTTCTTCTAAGATAAGAAACAAGACAAAGATGTCTGTTCTCTTAACTTCTATTCAACATTTTTCTGGACTCTATCTAGGGAAAGTAGACAATATGTTATAAAGTCATCCACATTGAAAAAAGATAACTAAAACTATTTCTACTTATAGGTGATGTGATATTGTATTTAGAAAATCCTAAGATACCCACTACTAAAATAGTAGAACTATCAAATGAGTTCAACAAAGTCTCTATGACAAAGTTCAATATAAAAAATATTTTCATTTCCATGCAGTAGCATTGCACAACCCCCAAAATGAATTTAAGACAATAATTCCATTTACATTCACATAAATAATAAAATATATACGAACAAATTTAACAAAATAAGTGCAAGACATGTCAAAAATTACAAAAGCTTGTATAAAGCAATTAGACTTAAGAAAAGACATCTCATGTTCATGGATTAGTAGATAATATTGAGGGTTTTTTAAATTTATTTTTTATTGAAGTTGAGTGACTCACACTTCCCAAGTTCAAAATTTAATAAAGAAGTTTTACTACTGACATAAGAAAAAATGTATAAATGAATAGAAATCATATTACAGAAATAAACTTTAAATTTATGGTCAATTAATTTTTGACAAGTATGTCAAGATAAGGGGGGACAAAGCAGTCTTTCACTTTTATTATTATTTTTTTATCCTCAACCAAAGATATTTTTTCATTGCTTTTGTTTTTTAGATGGAGAAGAAGGGGAGAGAGAGAGAGAGAGAGAGAGAGAGAGAGAGAGCAAAAGAGAAAGAGAGAAAAAGCGAAAGAGATGAGAGAAGCATCACTCAGTTGCCTTCCCATACTCACCCCAATCAGGATTGAACCTTCAACCTTGGCATGTTACCTGACTGGGAATTGAATAATTTAGGTCCATGGGATGATGCTCCAACCAACTGAGCCTCACCAGACAGCATGACAAAGTGGTCCTTTGAACAAATGGCAATGTGACAACTAGATATCATACACAGAGAATGAGATAGGACCTCTCTCTCAAACACCATATATAAAAATTAACTCAAAACAAGACATAGGAATAATTGGAAGTTAAAACTCTAAAACTCTTATAAGAAAATATGACAGTAAATATTTTTGTTTTGTAGATGAATGGTATTTTCTTACATATGACACCAAAAACTCAATTTAAGAAAAAAAATGGATACACTGGACTTTATAAGAATTAGAAAATTCTATAATTCAAAAGATATCATTAAGAAAGTGAAAATGCAACCCACGGAATAGGATAAAAATATTTGCCAATTACATATCAGATGAGACTCATATACAGATGATTTATATAAAGATGTCTTACAACTCAATAATAAAAAGACAACTCATTATAAAATGACCAATGGATCTGAATACACTTTCCTCCAAAGAAAATAACAGATTGTCAATAAGCACATACAATGATGCTCAATATTATTGATCATCTGGGAAATCAAAACTGCAATGAAAAACTACTTGATATCCACCAAGGTAGCTAAAATAAAGAAAACAGACAATGCTAAAAGTTGACAGTATGGCAGTTCCTCAAAATGCTAAGTATAGAGATACAGTTTTTGCCATATATAATGTGCTTCTATATCTAAAGCACACCCACATTTTTGCCCAAACTTTTAGGGAAAAAAATCTTTCATTTTAATTTTTTAATTCAATTATTTATTTATATTTAGAAACAAAACCGATTATCATATTACAGTGTATTATTTTGCATATGGATATTGTTATTGTTTTCTAGAGTAACACTTTTAATTTATAAGCATAAATAAAAGAATTAAAAATGTTTACATAGATATGGAATTAGTACTACCTATGTATAATACGTATCCTTATTTTCCCCTCTAAAATCTGGGCAAAAAAATGTGCATTATACCCAGAAAAATATGGTACCTTATGAACAAAGAATTCCACTCCCAAGAGAAATAAATGAAAATATATGTCCACATAACCAGTTATGTATGAGCACTCATAATAGAATTATTTATAATAACCAAAGAGTAGAAGCAATCCACATGTCCATCAACTGATGAATAATAAACAAAATATGGTATTATCTGCAATACAAATTGATATGTATTTCTACATGGGTCAGCCTTGAAAACACATATGCTAAGTGAAAGAAGCCAATCACAAAAGAACACATATAAGATTCCATTTATAAGAAATGTCCAGAATGAGCAAATTCATAGACAGGCACTAGATCAGTTGTTCTAAGGGGAAGGGAAAATGGGGAGTGGAAGCTAAAATGTATAGGATTTCTGTTGCAATAATAAAACATATTAATATTAGGTAGTGGGGATGATTTAATAACTGAATATACCAAAAATACTGACTTGTACAATTTTAAATAGTGAATTTTGAGGTATGAAAATATGTTTCAATGCAGGTGTTATACAAATTATTAAGAGAGATTAACTTACATAAAAATGTCACAAGTAGTAATTATTGCTAATAATTTTGGTATTTATTGATCATTTTATAGCAAGTTCTTTACTAGGTATCACTTCATTTAATTATTGCAACGTCTTCCAAATATGAGAATAGGAGGTACACTCATTGCTATGTGCTCAATTGTGTCTCTTGCAAAACTCCTATGTAGAAGTCCTAATACCTAAATGTTACTGTATTTGGAGATAGGATCTTTACAAAAAGCAATTATGTTAAAATGACACCACTAGAGTGGGCCTTAATCTAACATGAAGGGTGTCATAAGAAAAATAAATTTGGACACACACGTGTGAATAGAAGACTGTGTGAAGACACAAGGAGGAGACAGCCCTCCACAAGCCTGGGACAGAGGCCTCAGAAGGAAGCAAGCCTACCAACACCTTGATCTCGGACTTCTGCCTTCCAGAAGGTGAGACAATACATGCCTGTTGTTTAAACTGCCTAGTCTGTGGTACTTTGTTATAGCAGCCCTAACAAACAAATACACTCATTTAACAGAAAAGTAAACTGAACTAAGAAGTGACTTATGAAAGGCCATTTATTTTCTACAGGATATCCTTTTATAATGGCACAAATTAGAGCTAGTGTTGACTGGGAAAATTATATAAAGCTTCCATGCATTATGGAGACAAAAGGTCTTGGGTGATTTACTGTCTGAAGCTATGGGGTGCCTCAATTAAGAACTTCTTTTCCTCTCATTTATCTTGCTATAAGGTGTAATACTGAAGTGAGCCCACAATAGCCCTAGGAGTTTGCAGGCATGGCATTATGATCCATAGCAGGATAAAACTAAGAGTAATTACCAGTTTATGAGGAAAGAAGTTCAGATTTAGAGACAGGCTAGGTCAATAAACAACTTCTATGGCTATAAATGCTCAAGGGAAAGATGACTAATTTTATATGGTTTTAAAATCTTCAAACATAATGCATTTTACCATGTATAGATAATCTCTTTTAAAAATTGCCAAGTGGCAAGTAAGGAGACATTGCACCTGTTATGACTGAGAGACTAAATGTATTATTTGTCTGAGAAGTCAGTGAAGGCAAGATGTTCAAGCAAATGCCAGATTGAATTATAGGTGCAGAGAGAAATTTTTTTGTAACTTATGGGTGATGATTGTGACCTATATGTATACAAATTCTGTAGTAGAAAATCTCAAGTGTTATCCTGCCAAAGCCAACCTTACAACCTACTCAAAATATTTGCTCTGATCCTCTGCAATAAAAACATGAATCTTGAGATTGGGTAGGCAAGAAATAGTGACCTTTTCTTTTATATCTGCAAATTATTTGACTTTGAATTTTAGAAAATGTATTTGAAAATACATAAGAAATGTACAGGGTCTGGCTCATATAATGCCCCTTTTATTATAAAATTTTTATTACGAAATCATAAGCATGTAATTCTGTAACATAACAATATCACACTCAAGCACACCATGTGACATTTTAGGTGAAATGTTGAAATAAAAACTATAAACTATTACACTCATATTATTACCCTACCAACCACACTCACACAGGCATTACTTCCGTTGGACCCTGTATATAATATATTAATATTTAATATATAATGCATGCTATGTAATTATATGTGAATATAATTATATCTGTTACCATATATTCATTGTTTTTAATAATTCTAGTACCTAATATAACTTATTTAATTCTCATAATAATACTCTGGGATAAATAATATTATTAACCTCTTTTATAAATGGGAGAAATTGAGACAAATATTAAGTGAATTGCCTACTAAATGACAATGACTAAATTCAAACTTGGTCATTCTGATTCCAATGCATATGTTTTTTTTTTTAATCCAACTACATCATTTTCCACTTAACAATGTACAGCTTAAGAAGATTCCAATAATGAATATACACTTGGATCTACAATAATTGCTATAAGGGCGCATCATTGTGAAAAGGATTAGATTAGAGTCCTTACTCTATGACTTTGGCAAAGTAATTCTACTCTGCTTCTCAGACTCTTCCCTGATGTGAACATTAGTGCACAGCCTGCATGGTGTTTGAAGGGAAATATTGTAGCTCGGTCTGTGCTGTAGGGAATGGAATCATCACAATTGAGTTTCCTTCTCTACCCCTCCCTATAAACTTTAAATACATCAATAGGAGTTTTCAGGTAGGAGAGTTTTCTTCACGATGAATTTTAGGAAAATCTTATAAAATAAAAGATTTCCACTTGATCCTTTTTAAAAATAAGATTTTGGTTAGGTGATGGATGAACTCTATTAAAGAGCTATACTATGCACATAGTAGACATTCATTAAAATGAATCATTCTAATTGTGAAAATTGTGACACTACAGGACAGATGCTAATTGCACATTGCACTCTGAAGATGATAAGTAAACCAGTTATCACTTTGTCATTATTATATAAGTTAAATCAAAACCACCTAGAAACATAAGATGTTAAAAATGGAAATATGTAGAAATCATATATAATGCAAAGACATTGTTTATAGAAAATTGGAAATTAAAGGATGCACAAGTGCAGATAAAGAAGATCTGCAACTAGGGTGAGCAAGATTAGTTACCACAAATCGATGGGTGTGCTGGTGAAGACCAGCCCTCTTGTGGAGAAAGTGCATTTCTGCTAGTGCCCACCACAGTCATGATCGTAGATTGGATTGGTCCCCATGGAAATATAATTGTATTGAAATCTCTCTGAAAGAGTAAGGAATAAAACTACATCCACCTTTAAAAAAAAACCTGCATTCTCTCAAAAACAAAGATCATCTTTCCAATATAGTGTTCTTTTTGTTTGTTTGTTTAAACATATGACAGCATAGGTAAAATTATCACTGGTCCTGTGAGTTAAGAGACCCCAACACCCAGGTCAGCCTCTCCGTTAGTGAGAATAATGTCTCACGTTGCCATGTTTCTCTGGACCACCGCCATTCTCCCACCCCACCCAGGATCTCTTTGCCTGACTTATCTGATATCTTAATTTGGCATTAGGTATTATGTGTGTCTTAAATGAGCACTTTCATCAGCCAGCTCCTGTTCAAAAAAAGACATAAGAATATAATACATTGGGTATTTTTCTTAAAATCACTGAAAGAAAACCCTTTGGTAGATTGTTAAAAATTACTTTTTGTTGGACACCGGACAAGTCATTTCATATATTACAGTGCAATGTTTTAAACAACCTGCAGAAAAGACTTTAAGAGGCACCTAAAGGTTTTTATTTTTTATGAACTGTACCACACTGGGGTTAATAAAGTTATATTTGATGGGAACAGAAAGAAATGAGCGCTGCTGCAAAACACTGTAACAACCACCCAGATTCCCATAACACTGATGGTATCAGAAATAAGTGTAAGGTGGTTGCTTTCCTTTGCTTTTACTGTTAAGGATAATGGGGCTTATGTTGCAGTAGGAAAGAAAGCTCCATAATATTTTCCAAGATGTGGGTGATAAGTAAGGAGGAGATTCAGGTGAGTCAATGGTCCACTAGGGCTTGAGCTCGAAAGAACCTTAGGCGATCGGTTATTTCTTTTTCTTTTAAATTATTTTTCTAATACCCAGGTCACATTTCAGGATTCAGCAGACTGTTCATAAATCTGGTTAGAGAATTGCTAGTATAGACACACAGTTCTAGAAAAATAACATTTTTGAGGAGCTTAGTGTTTCTTTAGTTTAAAAGTCACAGGAACTAGTACAAGGGTGAAATAAAATTATGCTCATCAAGTGATAAAACGGTCTTACTTGTAAAGCAAGTATAATCAAAGCATAGAAGTAGCCAGGTTTATTGACATTTCAACTTTTTCTGGCTTTTAGTTTCAACTATCTTGATCATTCTAATGTACATTATCTCTAAAGTTGCTGTGAAATAACAGTGATTTTGTGTTTTTTCTTTTCCTTCCCTTCTGAGTCACCCTCGGGTGCCAGTCCTAATGAATCTTGATTTATGACAGAAAATGATAAGAAATTTTATACCTCACTAATTCCTTCACTGGCTGCTTCATAAAGCCTACTTCTTTCTAGATCAGTGACTGGTAAACCCCAGCTGCTTAAAACAAAACAAAACAAAACAAAAATACCTTGGGACACATATGGTGTCCAGAGGAGTGAACTGATTCAAAAATATGCTTTCCAGATTTAAAATTCCTTCATGGTAAAGGAGCATGTAAAGAAAAAAACGAAGAAATTGAGGTGTTAAGTCCCTGTGTGAAGAATCAAGCACGAGTAATCTTGTGCTATCAACATGTCTTTTCTCCTCCACAAGACTATAAAATCTTTAAAAACATAACATAGCTTTCTGTGTTTTCCACATCACAATTTATTACAGGGCTTAAGACCCAGTAAACTCTGAGATAATTTTGAATCAATACATTAGTAATCTATAAGACTTGCAAATTCAGTAAAATGGACTGAAAGCCCTTTGTTAATCCAAACGGACACATCTCTCTCTCTCACTTGTGTGTCTGGATTTCATTTGTTTACTTCCGAGCATAACGAAGCAGCCATCCTGGCCTCCAGTTCACAATCTGACATTCCAAAAGAGTCCACATTAACCAGGCCAGTCTATTGGTCTAAACATGACATATATAATGATATTCAAAGCACAGTACTGCTGCATTCTACTGAAAGAATTGATAAAGCCCGATAATAGTATAGGTATTATTATCTGTATTATCCTCTATTCAGAATATGCTTATGTATAATCCATTGAAGGGGGTTTAAAATATTTTTAATACTTTAACTCTCAGAGTGCTAACAGCCAAGGAGTTTCCATGTTTTGTGATGTCTTTCATTCTTCTTCACTCACCAAAACAGAAAAATCGAATGGCACAGAGAGTCCTATCCTTCCTTCCTCTGGGTGTGATGCTGGAGCATCCTTGGCTTTTTGGTGATAGTTGTCATTAACTGGAAACTAGTTTGAATATGCCCAAAAATTTCAAATACACAGAACTGACTAGGAGGTCATGGAAATTGTTTAAGAATCTTGAGAAACATTTTGCTGAATTACCTCATATATGCCTCCATTAATGATCATTGGACACACACAAATGGGTCAAGATTGCCATAAAATCTTGTCAAAGTTCAGGCGAAGTAAGATTTACCATGCCGAATAGACTCCTGTGATCAGTTCTAACTGCCCTGCAGTATCTGGAAAATTGTCACTTAATAGAGTGAACCTGTCAAACAAATAATTTTAATTGAAATTTAGAGTCAGGAAATGTTACCTGTTAGAAAAATGATTTTAAAGTTATTGAAATACTCTAAGCTTGAATAAGTATGTGATCTTTATGCATGTAATCCTTTATGAATTTAAAAATGAATGTAGTATCATACTGACAAGTAGTTCAGAGGAAAAGGTTTCAGCTTGTGTTACTACTAGTTAGAAACAAAGCCTTAATGTGAATTAACACAATACAGATAATATTTGCAAATAGTAACAAGCTTATCATGGTTTGGTGGAGTGGTGTTTTCCTTATCAAGGAATCAGATTTATGGGCCAGTGAGTCATGAAAGAAAAAAATGCAAACATAAGCTCCATAATATTCATGATTGCAATATTATTTTCCGAAGCTGCAAAAATTTGTATGCATACAGAAATCTTTGCACTCATATTATGTTTTAGCTATAAACAAATTAATGTGCTAAAGATAGTGAATATTAAATAATTTTGTTTGCTTCCTAAGAATTTGGAAATACTGAAATTATTCTCTTAAAAAATATATCCAGGTTTGCTTAATCTGGTGCCTTCATTTTCTAAGAAATTTCCCACGTGGTCTTTTGAAATGCTTCCATTAACACAGAGCAGCACTTTGAAAAAGTAGCCTGGAGTTCTTCACTTTTGCTTTTAGATGACAGGATTATGTATTAATAAACTGCTGAGCAATTGAATAAAGTCTCCAAGAGCTAAAATGGAAGACTAAATGCAGCAATATGGATCTACCATAAAGGTAAAATTCAATGTTGCAAAAGGTGGAAACTGCCTCTAAGTGATAAGTGCCAGGCGAATTTGAGGGGAGACCAATTTAGGAATATTGCATAGCCTGTGAGTTCTCTCAGCTCTGTATTTTCATTCTATG
Organism: Trachops cirrhosus; assembly: GCA_028533065.1. Classification (NCBI taxonomy): domain Eukaryota; kingdom Metazoa; phylum Chordata; class Mammalia; order Chiroptera; family Phyllostomidae; genus Trachops; species Trachops cirrhosus. Next base: position 64,465,000 of record CM052538.1, read on the forward strand.
GTAACTATGTTGCATTCTTGCCTATGGGAAAAATGTAGGCAATTTATGAAGCATTTTAAAGTAGGAGGCAACCCAGAGGTTATTTAGTTTAACCTTCCTTTGATGCGGTAACATCATCAGTAGTGGCAATGCTTAAATGTTTATTTTAATAGCAGAACATTTCCTCCAAAAAGAAATCTATTTATACATTCTGCATGTTAAATAGAAAAAGTTGAACTGCTCTGTCTGGAGCAGTGGAAGCAACCATAATGTTCCTCTCTCCCACAGCCGCCTCTGCAGAGGCGCAGCCCTCCCTGGTCCTGCAGAGCACAGTTTGAATGCCACTGTTCCCTGACACCCTGGAATGGTGCCGTGAAACTTTGTTCAACACCTACAGTGACATTCAACTCACTATGTACCCACGCCGATTAGGGGAAATCCACAGCCTTTGTGCTGACAACCCAATGAATGGAAGTGCAATTAGTAAGTGCATTTTCAGGGTTTAGAGAGCCAAGTAAGTTGCCCAAGCTTATATGCCCACTAGTGGGAAAGCTACAATTTAAATCGTATGTTATGCTTTAAAATTCAATTTTATTAAATTTTTGATCTATGGTAAATTTTGGCAAATGTTTTATATGCACTTGAAACAATATGTATTCTGTAATTGTTTTTGTACATCCTTCTATGATGACTCAATATTTTTTAAGGATCTATTTTCTACATTTACTTGTCTGCTTCCTCTATCACTGTTTTTGAGAAATGTGTCGAAGTCTCTCATTATGACTATATGTTTGCTTATTATTTTTTCCTCTAATTTAGTCATTTTTTCATTAATGGAGTGTAAAGGTATGTTTTATTGTACTCACAGAGTGGCTGGAGGTTCTGTTTCTTAAAATTTTGTACTTAAGAAAGTATCCCTTAAATATTATGGGATATTATGTTGGATGTTCAAGTCCTTCTGCTGAATCTATACAAATGGCTATATAATTTATGATTTTAAAATAATAAATAAATAAATAAAAACTTTTAAAGAATAGGAAACTTCAACTTGTATCTCACAATAACAAGAAGCAGATCAGTAATGTAGAAAACAGATCCTTTGAAAACAGTGAGTCAGTTAACAGATCAATCTATCTTTAAATTTACTAATGTTCAATTATATTTGAACTTTTAGAATTGACACATTCAGAATTGGTGGCTACTGTATTTTGTTTTGAATCTACTTTTCCCACATCTAATAATAGTTACAGATTCTAAAAATAGTGTTTCCATTGCAGAAGCATAAATTCCCCAACAATCTTAGAGAGAGAAAACAATGATGCCTATCAGAATGCCTGTTTCTGATGTTATCAAATGTTTCTTGATTGATGAGAAAGTATGAATCTAGGTAAAAAGTAGCATGAAAGTAAAATATAATTAAGAGGATACATATGGTTTCATTAATCTTATTGCTGAGTAAATATGGCTGAAATAATATTAATATCGACCTTTTAATTCATAAAGAAATTTTAGAGGAAAAGAGGATAAAAGGACCATTTGATGACAATTGCATATTCCTCAGACTTGTGGATTCTTTCTCTAGTGAGAAGAGGGAAGAAGACAATATTCTTGTCTAGAGTATTTTGAGACCACAAAACCTTGGGTTATAATTTTCTTAAGTTTTGGAGCAATACAGATTCTATTAAGTTGACATCTTCTTTCTCTATGACTAAGAATGTACCAGCATTTCTATTACAAACTCATCTCTTATGAGAGGAATGCTCTGATTCATGGAGTAAATAACATACATTTGCCTCAAGCCTGAACAGCAAAGCCCAGAATGCTTAAATATAAGATAAACTTTCTATTTTGTTCTTTTCCTCAATGTTATTACGTCACTTTGGAGGTCTTTGAAGTAACCACAGAGAACATTTTAGTTTCCCTTCTGCTTTCCATTCTCCAAAAATTATGAATTTCTTTAATGTTATTTAAACAGAGATCACTGTCTTTATAATTAAATCCTTTGATCATACTTTCTGAAGGCCTGAAAATAATAGATTATTAGATAGTGTGAGATTTTATATTTATGAGGAATAAGAAACCCTACACAATTTTTGTTTTCTATGAGAGGCTTGGTGGATGCTTTATAACAGATGGGACTTTGGTTACAAAACCATGAAAATCTTTGCCTAGACAAAAAAAATAATTAGCTCATATAATTAGAAGTCCTAAAGTGCAGAAGTAGAAGCATCTTAGGGATAGGTGAAATTGACAGGGGAACTCAAGAGTTAAAGATTTTAACTTTAATCCTAGGTGATTGGCATAAGTGATTAATGCGTATAGAAAGCTATCATTCCAGGAACTAGAATGCATGATCAAGTGACTCCAGACTAGCAATTCAACCTTTGTGCCCCAGGGGGTCTGCAAACAATGGAGACGGTGTCTCAGCCATTGTGTGCAAGGAAGGGAACACCCTGTAATGTAAAGAATTGATGATCAACAGGTAAAGAAATACAGGAAAATCAGTGCCAGACAAACCCCTTACCCACACTTTCTTCTCCATATAAAAAGGTCAGTTTGAGGTGAGATGTTGAGATGGTTTTTAAGGGTAAGTAACCCACCATCTTCTCAGCTCACCAGCACCTGAATAAAGTGCACATAAAGATTCAATCCTTGTCTCTACTTACTGGTTCTGGTAGTAACAGGCAGCACAAACACCTCATTTTCCAGTTTCATTTTCTGGCAACTCTGGTGGGACACCTTTGGAACTGTATGGGTATTTGGCTCTCTAAAGGGTCTTTGGAACTCTATGGGTATCTGGGTATTTGGTGGTGTGTCCCTTTGGCTGCCTGGACTGGGGGGCTCAGGGATGTAGATTTGGAGACACCTAGCAGCTGCCAAGTGATTTCATTTGGGACTGTCCTTCCAATTCTCAGCACTCTCTGTCACCTTCACTTTCCATTGAATCACTGTGCTTTCTGGTGTGAGAATGCAGTCCCAGGTTAATTAAGGTGCCTTCTGGTTTTTGTGACATTACAGTTCTCTGTCTGACAGAGTGGGGGAAGCCTCCATTCCAGGAATAAGCCTTTTGGGGGCAAATTCCTTCTGTTTTGTATGATATTACAGAACTCTGTCTGGTAGAATGGGTAGGGGAGACTTTGTTCTGGGAAGCAACCCTTTGGGGTGAATTCTGGCTGATTAGGTGATCTAAGCTTATAAACCTAAGAAAATGATTTTTTTTTAAATTGTAATACTGCTTGGCTTATGTATAATTTGGACTCAGGAGAATGCTGGCCAACGAAAAGGTCTTTAAACTGTTGTACCATACTGTAGTTGGAGTTGTTTTGTGAAAGATCAGTGAAGTGGGACAAAATACAATACCTTATGTGTGGACTTTTTTTACTTTAATAATAAAGATGCAGAATTAAGAGGAAATATAACAATGGTCCAAATGAAAGGGAATTTAACTGTTGCAGACAGAAGAAACTCAGAGAGAGGACCAGGAAGATCAGGAGGGCTGCTATGAACATGGTCAGGTCTCCCATGGCCTCTCCAGCCCTGGGGGATCCTCCTCACTCATCCGAGGAAGCTGAAGGAAGTGAGCCTGAACTGTTCTCTCCAACCCAAACACATTAGGAAACCGAATTTGGTGGAGGACAAGTCCCTACTGGGGCAGGGCAATCATATTGCAAGAGAAAAGGGCACTAGAGAAATGAATGCCCCAAGTGTGGAAAAAGGAGGTCAGAGTCTGTGAACTCAGGTAAAACTAACTGTGGGGGGACAAATTGTACACCTCTTTGAAGATACCAAGAGTGACATATTCCATGGTAAGTTAACTCTAAATGAATAGTAACTGGAATTTCTGGAAGGTCAAAAGTCAATTTTTCTAGAAGCCATTAGAATGTGCTTGGGAGATACGGTATTCTTTTTCTGGGAAGTGATTTGTTGAAACTCCATGCTCAAATCACTTTTTCCGCAAAATAACAACAGCTCCACCTACAGGTGACTTCAGAGCACGCCTGGAAGTTCCTTATGAAACCATGGGAAGAATGAGGGAAGTAACTCGGGCCAGAAGAAACCTTGTCATTGTGTGGGCTGCTGGAAGGTCAGAGAGGGCTAAGCAAGCCTCTCCTGTTAAACGTGACCTCAAACTGTAGTGAGCGGGGGGGGCATTATCCTTTGCAAAATAAGATCCTAGAAGGAATATGCCTAATAATTCAGAATTTTCAGGAGTATGGACTTATTCAGCCCTGCTGCTCCCCATATAATACAAGTTTAAGGGTCATAAATACATTGTACAGAACAGTATACCTGGGGACAGCCTCTGGTATTCAGTATTAGATTTAAAATATACTCTCTTTTGTGTTCCGGTTGACCAAGTCTCTCAACCAGTGTTTGCTTCTGAATAGCAGCACTAGGAATCTCAGGTCAAGACCCAGTACTGCTGGATAGTCTTACCACAAAGGTTCAGGAACTCTCCCCATGACTTTTGGTGAGACCCTGAGCCAGGATTTAAAAGATGTAAAAGCAGAAGGAGGAACTCTGTTAGAATAAGTAGATGCAGCATTTAATTATTACTATAGCTACCTTGAAACATTTGGCATCTTGTAACTATAAAGTATCAGCACAGAAGGCCCAGATTTTCCAAAAGCAGTAAGATTTCTTGGGTTCCTGCTTGAATCTGGCAAGAAGAGTCTTATTGGGCTGTCAAAGAAATTAGATCGCACTGTCCAGGAGTGACCAGCCTGATTGAGGGTTGTGGAAGCCACCTGTGAGCTTTCACAGGAAGCTGAAAAGTTTTCCTAGGGACAGTCTATCACCATTTATACCCCCCACCAAGTGCTGAGCCTGCTAGAACAAAAAGGAAATTTGTGGATCACTGCTTAAAAATGGGCAGGTATGAAGCAATTCAAAAGTGTAATTACATTAAACCCTGCTTCCCTTTTCCCAGCACCTGACTTGGCCATGCTAGTGTATGACTGTGCTGAAACAATTGATGAAGTTTATTCTAGCAGAATTGATTTAAAAGAGAGTGGATGCATATCTAGAAGGAAAGAGGATGTTTAACCTCCATAAAAAGGAAATTAAGCATGCAACAGAAATTTAAAAATATTAGAGGCTATACAGGTACCTTTATAGGTGGCAGTTATGCACTACCCTGGGCATCAGAAAGAAGACACTGATGTGGCTAAAGAAAACAATCTGGCGGATCAAGCAGTAAAAAGAGGCTGCTAAAGAAACATTTATAATTCTTTTGTTCTAGACTTGTCACAATTCAACCCTGAATATTCAACTGCAGACTTAGAGAAAGATAAGAGTTGGGGTTTTGAACCATCTATATCAAACCATAGCTCACAGGTCCTGGAACTTCTAAAGCCATGTATGCCAGAAGAACAATCCTAAGGCAGATCCCCATCAGAAAAAAAGAAGAGAAACAATACCCAGGGAAGGGCCTGTTTGTGGATTGGTAAATAGACTTTATGTAGATGCTGGGGTCCCAAGGCTGAAAATATTTGTAAGTTTTCATTGACATCTTTCAAGGATGGGTAGAGGACTATTGTACTAAAACTGAGAAATCCTCAGAGGAAATGAAAGCCACACTGAAGAAAATAATTTGCTCTCTTTTGCCTACCTGGCAGCATCCAGAGTCATATTTGGCCTGCTTTTGTTTCAGAAATTGCACAGAAGGTTAGTAAAATTTTAGGAATCAAGTGGAGACTCCACATGGCGTGGAGACCTCAGGCTTCTGGGAAGGTAGAAAAGATGAATAATACCTTAAAAAAAGTGTAGTCAAACTGTGTGAAGAAACTCATTTCCATTGAGATCAAGTTTTACGTATGGCCCTACTCAGGATAAAGGTGGCTCCTTAAAATGGGATTCAATTGAATCCTATAAAATTGTGTACAGGTGATCATTTCAGGCTATGATGGGGTTCGGAGATATGTATGTAGATGAAGAAGTGAAGGTAAAGAACTATGTACAACAATTTAAGTCAGACCTTAGCTGTGATTAATGATCTTAGTTGTACTAGACACCTCTCCCCTACATTCCTCTGATCCTGGAGATAAGGTGCTACTCAAGACTTGGAAAACAAGATCACCAGAAAGCTTACGGGAAGAAAAGTGGACTGGAACTATGTGGAACAAACTTTCATTTCGTGTCTTGCTGGTTTTTGTATGCCCCTGGAAAGATAACCGGGGTTCTATGGTTATTCTAAAGGGTAGGGAACTGTTTTCTTTGAAAAACAACAATGTAGCCCCAGCTGGAAAATGTGCAACTTTTGTCAACTGTACTAAAAAGTGTTTTAGATGAATTACAAAACTACCTTTAGTCACATCAAATTGCCTGCAGGATGGTTTCTTTTTTTAAAAAAAGATTTTATTTATTTATCTTTAGAGGGAAGTGAAGGAGAGAGGGAGAAATATCAGTGTGTGGTTGCCTCTTGTGGGTCCCCTGCCAGGAACTGGCCTGCAACCCAGGCATGTGCCCTGACTGGGAATCAAACCGCGATCTTTTGGTTCACAGGCCTGTGCTCAATCCACTGAGCTACACCAGCCAGGGCAGGATGGTTTCTAATATGTGGAAGGACTCTATATTCAACAACAACAAAGTAATTTTCAATAATCTTATCTGTTTTAATGTTGTTTTAGTCTGTTCAATTAAACTAATATTATAGACATAAGATAATTAAAAACTAATGGGGGTGGAGGAATGATAGGGGAACTGAAGAGTTAAAGATTTTAGCTTCAGTTCTAGTTGTTAAGCCTGAGTGATTAATGCCTGTAGAAAACTATTATTCCAGGAATTGGAGTACGGTGACCTACCAGACTCCAGTAATTTAAGCTTTGCACCCCAGGGAGTCTACAAGCAATGGAGATGGTATCTGAGTTATTGTGTTCCAGGGAGGGAACACCCTGTGATGCAGATAAAACATTGTTGACCAACAGATAAAGAAGTACTAGGAAGTCACAGAGGGAACCCAGCTCTTATCAGATTGATCTTTTTACCAATCCCTTACCTACCCTTTCTTCTCCTTATGAAAAGGTTGTTGAGATGTTAAGATGGTTTTCAAGGGTACACAACATGCCATCTTCTCAGATCTCCAGTATCTGCATAGTGCACATGAAGACTCAATCCTTGTCTCTACTTATTCATTCTGGTAGTGATGAGCAGCTGACTTTCCTGGTTTCAGAATCAGCAACTCATGCCATTGACACTCAACATCTCCCTTGTCTTTTTTTTTCTTCTCAGAATGTATTCAGTATGAGGCATTTACCCAAGCCAGGTATCTTCATAAGACTGGAGCCTTATAAGGTATGTTTAACCTAGTATCAAAACTGCCCTCTCCTTATATAAGAAAGGAAACTCTTTAACTTCTAGTTTGAAAGTTACTCAGGATATATTCTTATATGCCTGGCTTGGGTCCCATGCCTATAACTGGACCAATAACTATTTCTTGGATCACTTAGTGCCATTGCTGGCAGTCTCAACAGCTGCTACCTGACTAAAGTGGTAAGTTCACAGTGTTCAATGGAAAGGCAGGTTGTTACCCAAAGAATGGGTTAGGGCTGCCAGGAAGTCAACACCTTGCATGTCCTTTATTCTATATATAATCTCATATGCCTGTATAAAGTTTTCAGAGGTGTAACTCTATGGAGTTATGACAAGCATGTGGCTTTCAGTGAATTTTCTTTTCAGGAAGTATATAGGGTAGGAAAGGAGAATAAGTATAAAAGCGAATAAATAAGTTAATCATGTAAACTAAAAAAATTTGTGTATTTATAAACTGTGAATTTTCAAAACTTTATTATTTTTAGTGCTATAATAGGTTGACATAACTTCCAAAAATAACATTTTATGACCCTGTGGCTTTCCTATCATACTTTGTTAACTCTCCCTATTGATCATCGTATGGAATTCTACAGTCATTATTTCTTTGTTTTCTGTTTTAAATAGTTCCATACATGCATAAGATTTCTTTAAAAATGTTTTCTTAATTGACTATTTTAACATTATATAAGTTGCATTTGTTTATATAAAATATTTTAGATTCTACACTTTTCTTTTAATATTATATTGCTAAGATTCATCTGTTTTTGTTTTCATTATAATATATGTCAATATCCTACAGTTAATAAATCTAATCTCTATTTTATAGATCTTGATTGTTTTATTTTTTTTCTTGCATGTGGCCCATGGTTATTATTTGCTAGTTTTTTTTCTCAAGTATACGAAGGGAGCAAACATTTCCAAACAGCTTCTTCCTGCTGTTCACACAGTGGCCTTATCTGTAAAATGGAGATAAAAAATTGGGTTCAGTAAGAAAAAAAAAAGAGCCACTACACTGTTTATAGAAATGAAACAGTTTAATAGATGGATTAGGGAACATAAAAACAAGAAATTTTAGAGGAGTGAAGATCTAGATAAGAAGGCTGTAGCCCTAGAACCAGAGAAATAGCCCTGAAGGAGGATTTTAGACAGATGTACTGACCAGATGAAAAAGTCATAATTCCCAAATAAATCTGAGATTCCACAGTGTCTGGCCCCAACAGTTGTGAAGAGGGAGCTCACAGGAATCTGGGGAAAGGCAAAACCTTACTGTTGCAATTGCAAAATAGGAGTTCCTGAAGAGATTTGATAAGCAAGAGCTTATGGAGATGTCTGCAGAGAGGCTGCATTTGCCCACCACTGCTTCCTAAGAATAATGGACTCTCTCCTTTCCAAATCTCTTAATTTCTTCTCTTTGGAAGACTACACCAGGACTCTCCAGAGAAAAGTATTCTGGGAAACATAGATCTTGGCTTCTCTTCTATAATGCTAATGGTACCTAATGTGTAGAAGTCAGTTTTGATAAATAACATTCATGATTTATAACAAGTATCACATAAAGCTAAAGAAATAAAATAATGTGCATGAAGTACTAGGAGTAATGACTGACTCAAAGAATGTATACAACCATTATTTTACAAACAATGTGATCCAGTTGTTACTTTATATTTTTGTATGGCTTCCTCCCCCACCCTTTCTTTGTCTCAAAGTAGAATACAGATAATGAGAAATTGTTATTTTTTTGACAATGAGCTCATGAGCTCATGCACATGTTTATGATTTTAGCTTTAATTTTTACCCAATACCGTGCTTGGGCATGGTAGGCATTTGACGAGCTAGTTGCTTCCCCTCATTCATCCAGTAACAATTTTCTTTAATTATCTGCAGACCTAAGCCACTGCACTGTGCAGGTTGGGTATGTGAGCTACGTAATACAGTTATCACCATCAAGGAAATTACAATGCAGAAAGAATTTTTATTTCTAAAAGATTTATGCCTGTTTTGTGCCCAGCACCTTTTTGGGCAAAGCCAACACAGGTGACCCACAAAGCCTAAGTTAGAGTATTTTGTGTAATATGAAGAGTAACATGTACATAGGGACCTCAGTCTTAAAATGAATCCTTATTTTACAAAGGAACAAAAAAAAAAATGGTTGAGGAAGCATGTACCATGGAGTTTCAAAGTTACAATTCTGGCACCAAAATACCGAGGAACAATTCCAGGTCTGACACTTACTGGCATGCAACCCGGGGTAATTTATTTAGTCTTACTCCACCTGTGCAGCATGGAGATGTTAACATGAACTACTTCAGAGCATTATGGCATACATTAAATTAATATACGTAAAATATACTTAAAAGGGTCTCTGGCACATAAAACTCACTAATAACTTTTTGCTGTTGTAATTATTGTCAGGATGCACTGCTGTTTCAGAAAAAAACACCCTTACCACAGTATGCATAGTCTATGCCATATAACAATTATGTTCAATAAGGAGGATGCATTTTGGATGGTGTTAACAGTCATTTATCCTGTCCAAGAGTCCTGAATATAAAGCAAAGAGAAAGAGTTGGAATCAGATGGTTGAGCCAGATAATTAATAGAAGTAGAGAAAAATGGTAATAGAGACAAATAAACGAATAGCTGAGTGGAAAGAGTAAAAGTATTCACTATTCATGTGAGAAAAATGGCAAGATGAGCAGGTTTCCAGAACTTCTCTTGTGTAACTACTCTTGCCACTGACTGTTGAATGATAATGGTTCCAAATTATCAGTGACGTCTGACTGCATGCATCATTCATGAGATAATTTCCAATTTTTCCTCACTTATCATCTGTGTGGGAATTCCCAATTACTTATGTGTATTTGCATCAACATAAAGATATACAATGATATTTAAGAGAAACCCACATTACTCAATGTGCAATGGGATAATGTAGGAACAGAGTAGATACGCAGGTGTAGTTATTTACAAGCATAGATACATTTCATTCTTCTCTTCCTGCCAGACTTCCCACATCACCATACTCCCCACCCCAACGAGTGGATTCTGGGACTATTCCAAGTCCATTATCTGTGTACATTCAATATGTTTGAAAATGAATGCTATTTCTAAATGGACCAATATTTTGATGGGACAAGAAAGGGCAAGGGGAACTTTAGAGATAGAATGAAGATATTAAACTTAACATTTACAGGACTTCTGTGACATAAACTTAGTCAAGAATAATGACTGCTGAGCTATTATTATTAATTTAATTCTCATGTGCCTAGGCTCTCCACCCTTCAAATCTTAGTGATTATTATAAAATATTACAATTATAATATATAGTTATAAGCTTTAATTATATATGTATAAAATTAACCAGTTCTTCAATGATAGCATCTATATTGGAAAAATGGTGATGGAAATGAGAAACTTGGGTATCAGACTGAAAATACCTTCTAAAAAGGAAACAAAAAGTCTATCATCTTAATGAAGTTCTTGAGAAAACAAAGGTTTCACTACTTAGTAAACAAACAAAAAACCCACCAGTGCACAATGTGCACTTAATTAAGGCAATATTATTTATAGTTTAAAGTATTTAGCAGCCTTTAGACAATAATATACTTCCACAATTTCTCTATTAGATTTAAAATGCAACCTAGCCATTTGAGATATATGATGATTTGCATAATTGTAGAGCTATGTTCAAATTATATTTAAGAGTTTTCTTAAGTTCTCAGAATTGTAAATTCCTCTCTAACTGTCCAGTTAATGCATTTTTCCTCCTCTTTGTGATTTTAAAATATCAAATATAAGGAAGAATTATTTGCTTTTATTCTAGTAGATCATTTCTTCTTACATACCTAATAAAAATCTGTTTTTAAGGCAGTACAAATAAAATAAAATGTAAGTATTTGTCTGTGATACAGAAGAATTACTGGTACTTATACAGAAGACAGTTATAGTTAGTATTACTGCATTTGGGTGTCATGGGTTAGGTTTGTTATTTAATGGCCAATAGTATTTGTTTGACATTTGATAATAATTTATTAGTAACAACAAAGTTTTGTTCATCATTATACCTAAGAGAAGTGCTTTTTTTTTCCACTGTGGTGGCATACATAACACAAATTTACCATTTTAATTTTTAACACACATATCAGTAGCATTTAGTACATCCCCTTTGTTGGGCTGCCACCACCACCATCCATCTCCAGAACTTTCTTATCCCATCACACTGAAACTCTGCATTCGTTAAACAATAGCTATACATTCTGTGCTTCTCTATTCCTAGGCAACCACAGTTCTACCTGCTATCTCTATGAATTTGATGACACTAGTCATCTCATGTAAGTGGACTAATATAATAATTAATCCTTTGGTTTCTAGATTATTTCTCTTAGCATAATGCTATTAATATGCATCCATGTTGTAGCATGTGACAGGATTTCATTTCTTTTTGAGACTAAATAATATCCCAATGGATGTATGTACCACACATTGTCCATCCATTCATCTATTAGTGGACAGTTGGATTGCTTCTCCCTTTGCTGATTGTGAATAAAATGCTGCTATGAAAAACGATGAGGAAAATATCTGAGTCTTTGCTTTTACTTTTTTGTATTTTCCTAATTCTTCCTAATGATTTGTGATGTGAGCATCTTTTTATGTGTTTACTGGCTATGTATATACTTACTTTGAAGAAATGTCTATTCAAGTCTGAAGTGGTATTTTTTGATGAATCCTATTTATAACCATTGAGTTTGAACCTATTGAACACATTTTTAATAGGCATTGAAATGGTGATCATTTTTTAAAAAATTGAAGTTAATGAAACTATCCATAAAGTTAAATATTTTTAGATTCATAAAAATTATACTTTACATGTTATTTTTATTTAAGATAGCACCTGGAGTAAAATATTATAAGATTAAAGAGATTTTCAGAAATGCTTAACAGTATATAGTATAATCATGTTATATCAATAGATGAAAGAGCTCCAAATTTCAATTTGGAGTTTAAATGGCATTATCCAAATTTTGTGGAGAAAAAAAGGCATTCACTAAACAATTATGCTCCTAAGCTGCCATAAATTAAAATTAAATAACAAATACATCATCTATTATCTGTAATTAAAGAATAATGACAATATTAAGAGTTAAAATTGTGTGATACAAATAAAATTTAGGTAGAGGATAATGTGCAACTTTAAACACATTACTTTCTTAAAATGAAAATGTGTGTGTTGTTTCAGTTATATGTTTCTTTTATCCACTGTTAAATTACAAAGTACCTAAAATTTCTGTTTTAGAAATATTCTAGCTTGAGCTTAGTTTAGCTAGAAAGAGTATTGCATATTACACTTACCCCTTCAACAGAAAATGGCAGGTTACCTGTATAATCAATGTTTTTTCTAAATCAATAATTTTTTTCTGAATCAATGCTTTTCAACACTGAGCTGATGTCCTAAGGCAAAAAAATAACTCTATGTGTGTGTGTGTGTGTGTGTGTGTGTGTGTGTGTGTGTGTGTGTGTAAAGGTGGCACCCTCAACAAAACACCAATGCAAGCACTTGCTTACTTGGGGCAGATACTGGACCTATTATAAGCACATAAGAAGAAATCAGCTGAAATTTGAAAATTAGCAATGAATTGCTAAAGGCTCAGAATAAGCCAGCTTGAGTGTAGCACCCACTGAAGCCTCACATAAGTGAGGAAATTTGAATTCACAGATATTTTCCCACAAACCTCACCAGGCATTCAAGACTAGAAGAGTGTTCACATGCCTATGGGACACAAACAGCAGCAACTGCAAGAAAAGTGCAAGGACCTACTCATATCCATACCCTCTATCTTCCTTATAGAACAAGATTTAAATCACTTGGAAAAGAGCATCAATCTTTTGCAGCTAGTGAAAGTGAATTAAAACCAACCAATCAGCCCAATAAACAACCACTCTAACAGTGGAAAGAGGAAAGAAAACATCATGAGCTCAGACTACAACTGAACTCTACTCCTCCTCCTCCTCCTTCTTCCTACTGAGGGAGAGAGAATCAGTGGGAAGGTTACACTCCCAAGACTGAGGGACAAATAACTAACTGAAGACTAAGGTAGAACCATTTAAAAAACAAAAGAGAAGACTACATTTACCCCACCACCATATTATCAAGCATAAACAACTAACACCAATCTACATCAGAAAGATAGGTAAAAAGATGGATACAGACCTTCTCTGAAGTAAAGGCACAAGGACAAGACTTAAAGTGAACATAAAACAGACATTAAGTAAAACTGTGTGCAGAAGGGTCCCCCCAATCACAAGACAGTGCTAGAAGAAATGAAGCCTATGGTGGGTGTACTGAAGGCAACTATAGCAATAAAACCCAAATTTAGCTCAATACTTGACCAAACTGATTCAACAGCCCAACTAATGTTCAAAAATGACTGAGGTATGCTCAATCCTGGGGAAATATTTTATTTAACTCAGTGTCTAATGTCATATACAATATGTCCAGATTCAGCAAAAAAAATATATATAAGGACCATAATGAACCACAATAAAGCATGGGAAAAAATGTGCTCAAGAGACACGCAGTCAGTGGAACCTGGCTCAGATGTGACTTGAATATTGATATTATCAGAGAGGAATCTTTTAAAAATAGCTATGACTCATAGATACAAAGAACAAATTGATGGTCACCAGATGTGAAGGAGGTTGGGGAAATGGTAGAAAAGTTAAAAGAGATTAAGAAATACAAATTGCCTGTTATAAAAATAGTCACAAGGATGTAAAGTACAGTATTAGGAATATAGTTAATAATATTATAATAACTATGTATGGTGTCAGATGGGTGCCAGACTTCCTGGGGTGATCACTTTGTAAGGTATATAAATGTCCAATCACTATGCAATATATGTAAAACTAATATAATATTGTATATCAACTATAATTAAAATAAAATTTAAATTTTTAAAAATTAATAAAAATTGCTATTATTAAAATGAGATAAGTTCTTAGTTAAAAAGATGTACAGAAGTACAGATGGGGAAATTTCATCAGAGATAGAAACATATGAAAGAATCAAATGAAAATGCTAAATTAAAAAACATGGTAACCAAGATAAAATATTTGATTGCTAGGCTCATTAGTGGATTTAGAACTGAGAATAATTAAAAATTTAAAATTAGGTCAATAGAAATTATCTAACTCAAAAAACTAAGAGAATAAAAAAGGAAAGTTATTCAAGTACAGTTGTCTCCATTTTCCTTCCAACAATGTACCCCACTCCACCCATCCCCACCTCCCACACTTGATCCTACCCCCTTTGGCTTTGTCCATGGGTCCTTTATACATGTTCCTTCACCACCCTTCCCCTCTTTTTCCCCCATTATCCCTTCCTCTCTCTCCTCTGGTTACTGTTTGTTTGTTTTTTATTTCAGTGTCTCTGGTTATATTTTGATTGCTTGTTTTGTTGATTAGGTTCCACTTACAGGTGAGATCATATGGTATTTGTCTTTCACTGCCTAGCTTATTTCACTTAGCATAATGCTCTCCAGTTCCATCCAGGGTGTTGCAAAGGGTAGGAGCTCCTTCTTTCTTTCTGCCACATAGTATTCCATTGTGTAAATGTACCACAGTTCTTTGACCCACTCATTTACTGGTGGACACTTGGGTTGCTTCCAGCACTTGACTATTGTAAATTGTGCTGCTATGAACATTGGGGTGCATAGGTTCTTTTGGATGGGTGTTTCAGGATTCTTAGGGTATAATCCCAGCAGTGGGATTGCAAAAGGCAATTCCATTTTTAGTTTTTTGTGGAAATTCCTTACTGTTTTCCACAGTGGCTGTACCAGTCCACATTCCCATCAACAGTGTACTAGGGTTCCCTTTTCTCCACATCCTCTCTAGCACCTGTTGTTTGTTGATTTGTTTATGATGGCCATTCTGACTGGTGTGAAGTGGCATCTCATTGTGGTTTTACTTTGCATCTCTCTGATGGCCAGATGGTCATCATCCTTTCATATGTCTATGGTCCCTCTGTATGTCCTCCTTGTAGAAGTGTCTGTTCAGATCCTTTGTCCATGTCTTAATTGGGTTCTTTGTTTTCCTGGTGTGGAGTTGGGTGAGTTCTTTATATATTTTGAAGATCAAACCCTTGTCTGAGGTATCATTGGCAAATATGTTTTCCCATACAGCTGGTGCCCTTTTCATTTTGATGATGTTTTCTTTATCCATGCAGAAGCTTTTTATTTTGATGAAGTCTCATTTGTTTATTCTTTCCTTTATGTCCCTTGCTCTAGGAGAAATATCAGTAAAAATATTGCTGCATGGAATATCTGAGATTTTCCTGTCTATGTTCTCCTCTAAGAGTTTTATGGTGTTACAACTTATATTTAAGTCTTTCATCCACCTTGAATTTATTTTTGTGTATGGTGTAAGAGGGTGATCAAGTTTCATTTTTTGCATGTAGCTGTCCAGTTCTCCCAACACCATGTGTTGAAGAGGCTATTGTTACTCCATTTTATGTTGCTACACCTGTTGTCAAATATTAATTGACCATATTGACAATGGTTTATTTCTGGGCTCTCTGTTCTCTTCCATTGGTCTGTGTGTCTGTTTTTATGCTAGTACTAGATTTTTTTTGCTATCTCTTTTTAAATATACTTTATTGATTATGCTATTACAGTTGTCCCATTTTCCCCCTTCATTCCCCTCCACCCTGAACACCCTCTCCCATCCACATTCTCCCCCTTTAGTTCATGTCCATGTGTCATAAGTTCTTTAGCTTCTACATTTCCCATACTATTCTTGCCCTCTCCCTGTCTATTTTCTACCTACATTTATGCTACTTACTCTCTGTACCTTTTCCCTCTCTCTCCTCCTCCCCCTCCCCTGTTGCTAACCCTCCATGTGATCTCTATTTCTGTGATTGTGTTCCTGTTCTAGTTGTTTGCTTAGTTTGCTTTTGTTTTGGGTGTGGTTGTTAATAATTGTGAGTTTGCTGTCATTTTGCTACACATGTTTTTTATCTTCTTTTTCTTAGATAAGTCCCTTTAACATCTTATATAATAAGGGCTTGGTGATGATGAACTCCTTTAACTTGACTTTATCTGAGAAGCACTGTATCTGCCCTTCCATTCTAAATGAAAGCTTTGCTGGACAGAACAAACTTGGATGTAGGTCCTTGTCTTTCATGCCTTGGAATACTTCTTTCCAGCCCCTTCTTGTCTGCAAGGTCTCATTTGAGAAATCAGCTGACAGTCTGATGGGAACTCCTTTGTAGGTAGTACCAGGATTTTTATTACAGTGGCCTTGTAATATAGTTTGATATGAGGTATTGTGAGCCCTCCTACTTTGTTCTCTTTTCTCAAAATTGTGGCAGCTATTTGGGATCATTAATGGTTCCATATAAATTTTTGAAATGTTTATTTTATAACTGTGTAATATGTTATTTATATTTTAATAAGGATTCCATTGAATCTATAAATTGCTTTGGGTAGTGTGGACATTTTGATGTTGATAAATCTTCCAATCCATGAACACAGTATATGCTTCCATTTGTTTGTGTCTTCCTTAATTTCTTTCTTCAGTGTTGTATAGTTTTCTGAGAACAGGTCTTTTACTTCCTTGGTTAGGTTTATTCCTAGGTACTTTATTTTTCTTGTTGGTATATCAAATGAGATTTTTCCCTGATTTCTGTTTCTGATATTTCATTGTTGGTGTACAAAAATGCCTTGATTTCTGAATATTGACTTTGTATCCCACTGTTTTACTGAATTCACTTATTAGCTCAAGTAGATTTTTGGTGGAGTCTGTAGGATTTTGTATGTATACTATCATGTCATCTGCAAACAATGACAATTTTGCTTTTTCTTTCCAATTTAGATTCCTTTTATTTCTTTTTCTTGTCTGATTGCTGTGGCTAGGGCTTCCAATACTATGTTGAATAGAAGTGGTGAAAGCAGACCTCTTTGTCTTGTTACTGATCTTAGTGGAAAGCTTTTAGTTTTTGCCTATTGAGTTTGATGTTGGCTGTAGGTTTCTCATATATGGCCTTTATCATGTTGAGGAATGCTCCTTTGACTCCCACTTTGCTGAGTGTTTTTATCATAACTGGGTGCTGGACCTTATCAAATGCTTTTTCTGCATCTGTTGATATGATCATTCAATTTTTATCTTTACTTTTGTTTATGTGATGTATTATATTTATTGATTTGTGAATATTGCACCATCCTTGCATCCTTGGGATGAATCCCTCTTGATCATGGTGTATGATTTTTCTAATGTATGGCTGGTGCAGTTTGCCAATATTTTGTTGAGGACTTTAGCACCTATGTTCATCAGCGATATTGGCCTACAGTTTTCTTTCATTGTTGTGTCTTATCTGGTTTAGGGATTAGGATGGTTCTGGCTTCACAAAAAGAGTTTGGGAATCTTCCCTCTTGGATTTTTTGAAATAGTCTGAAAAGGATAGGTGTTAGCTCTTCCTTAAATGTTTTATAAAATTCTCCTGTGAAACTATCCAGTACAGTCTTTTGTGTGCTGGGAGTTTTTTGATTACTGTTTCAATTTCACCAACTGTTATTGGTCTGTGTGGGCTTTCTGCTTCTTCTTCATTCAGTTTTGGAAGATTATATTTTTCTAGAAATCTGTCAATTTCACCCAGGTTTTCAAATTTCTTGGAATTTAGTTCTTTGCAGTAATTTCTTACAGCCCTTTGTATTTCTGTGGTATCAGTTGTAGTCTCTCCTGTTTCATTTCTGATTTTATTTGGGTCATCTCAAAGAGGCAAATTTTTAAATTAAAGAATAGAGTAAGAAGAAAAGATGTGAACAATATAAAAATGTCTATTATGTGTATATTTAAAATCACAGAGGAAAAAGACAGAGAGAATAGCACACAAGAAATATCTGAAGATATATTGTCTAATAATTTCCACAAATTAATGAAATATAATAATTACAATTTCCACAATTCAAAATATATTAGGTGGAATAAATAAAATGTGAACACATGAAAACACCATATTTAAATTACTCACATTAAAGGTAAATAATATATCCTAAAGTTAGCCAGACAAAAAAAATACACAGCATATGCATAGGAATAAAGAGAGGAATTAAGCAAACTTATCATCTGAAACTGTGCAAGTCAGAAGACCATTGAGTAACATTTTTAAAGCACTGAAAGAT
Organism: Trachops cirrhosus; assembly: GCA_028533065.1. NCBI lineage: Eukaryota > Metazoa > Chordata > Mammalia > Chiroptera > Phyllostomidae > Trachops > Trachops cirrhosus. The sequence goes on from CM052538.1 coordinate 64,483,464, forward strand.
AAAATTCCAGAAATCTATATGAACAGATTGATATTCAGCAAAATAATAAAAAATCCTGTAAAGATTTTAGAAAAACTATCTCTTAATAATTTTTCATTCATTTTACTCTTACCCCTTCAGTATTTGTAACATCTGACAAATCTCTTCAATATTACAAGATTGTTAGGCTCTGTTTGGGTCCTCCTTGCACAGCAGCTCCAGAATTGCCCCCAGGCAAAGAGCCTTATGCTACTGGGGTGTACCTCATTTGTTTTCTTTTTCTAAAGGATAACAATACTTTCTAGCCTCCAATGTCTGAGAACAGTTTTTTTTCTTTCTAGGTTTCTACTTATATACAGTAGGAGGATAATCTTTTTTCTTTTTTACTGATTTATTGGGGTAACATCAGTTAACAAGATTATATTACAGGTTTCAGATGCACAACACATCATTGATGTAATGTATTGTGTGTTCACCACCTAAAGCACAGGTGGCGAACACATGGCCTGAGGGCCGAATCTGGCTCTCCACCTTGTTTTATCCGGCCTGGCCCTTTGTTTCTACCCAGTGGCAGCTGACCTCCTTGCCCCTAGGTAAGGGGTAGTTTCAATTATACAGTCCTAAAATTACATTCAGCCTTTGAAGTCAACCTCAAGGCTGATATGGCCCCCAGTAAAAATGAGTTTGACACCCCTGACCTAAAGTCAAGTTTCCTTTCATCATCATTTACATTCCCCCATACCCTTTTTTACCTTTCCTCACATTTTCCTCCCCTGGCAATCACCATACTGTTGTCCGTGTCCATGAGGTTTTTTTCTCCTTTTTTTCATTTTTGCTCAATCGTTCTACCTCCCCCACCTAGCTACCAACCCTATCTATGAATCTGTTTTCTCATGATTTACTTATTTGTGACAGCAGGTGCTGACCTCTTTTTCTTTTCCATTTTAGCTACATTATCTAAATTATCATAAAATTTAATTCAATTAAAAATTTTAAAAATCATTACTTATTTTTTCACTTATATCTCTTCCTGTCCGTAATATCATATATGACTAGTAGGGTTGAACATGCAGCCTGGTTGCAGGTGTGTGTAAGGAACCCTTAGATTCATTTACCCCTCTCCACGTTAAGAAACCATGGTTTTTTCACATACACTAGGAAGGTTTATTTTTTAGTCTAAGGTATTTGTATGAGAAAGAATATGACAGTATCAATGACTTTTCGTTGACCTGTGAATGCTTTCATCTTTTCTCACATTCCTGCCTTGCCCCCCTTATCCCATGAGGAATACATTAGCCTCAGTCATGTTACAATCAGAGTTGTCATCACGGAAAAACTAGTGACGGTTCATTGTGATTTAGGGATATATGGAACACAGCTACACTGACCAACTTGGTAGTCATCCACACGGTAGATTTTTATCAATTTATGTTCTGCAATAGTTGATGGCTCTAACAATGCAGTTAGATTTTTGATGATATAAAATCATCAGAAGTGGGAAGAGCATGATATTAATGTCAGAGAGACTTTAGTTCAATACTAGCTTGTATTCATTTATTTATTTCTTCATCATTTGGTTTCCTTATAGATTACTAGTTTGTGCAAGTGACAGTAAACTTCTATTCTCATCTGAAACCTTGTGATAACAATTTTGTCACTACAGAATATTTATTTATTAGGGAAACACCTAACTTAGCATCTGGCCTATAATAAGCCAATAAATTAACTAAAGCTTTATCATACCCTGAGTAGAAATTTCTTATAATCTTCATATAATTCATACTGGGAGTTGTAGATTATTGATACTCTGGTTAAAGAAGTTTTGGTGATCAAAATCGTATACCTTCAAAATGAACGGAAACCAGGAACCACTAGGTTATCCAGCATGTCCAACTGAAGCACAAGATCATACTTGTGGCATGCACTCTGGCATGCTCTGTCCAATTTAGATTTAAGCAACTCAGGAGAAGAGGCTCCCTGTGGAGACATGTCCACTTTTTATCATACCTCACTACTACATAATTGTTCCTAAGATTCTCCCTAGACTTCCCTTTGCTCAGTTTTGTCTCATCACTCCTCATTAAAACAACATGACACAAGGCATAATAAGAAAGGGAAGGCTGCTTGATAGTTACTCATTTTAATTTTACACATTCCACATTGTCACAGCTTTTTTATTTAGAACAACCACTTAAAACACAACTTCAACTATTTCACTGAATGAAAATATAAGGTTCCCAGTAGTTAGCTGACCCTAATTTAATTTTCCTCTCCTTTAATAAAACAAAGAAATTGTCTGAAGTATAACTCAGGATGCCTGTAAATCTTTTAAATGCTTAACTCAGATGCAGAAGCATTGATTTTCTTAGATCTGATAGTTTGCTAAAATATGCTTCTTTGTGATTTGGCAGATAATACAGTTTAACTTTATAACTATTTTGTGTGATCTACATCAGTCATGCTATTCAGATTTATTTTATTGTGTGAAGCATTTAGAAGGTGAAGGTCATTGTTGTCTCTATAGAATACAAAGCTCTTGATTCATGGCTCACAAACATTGTGATTTTATTTGCTGCAATCTATTGTTTGTTGCCTTTAGCCTGTTCACAATAGTGTCCTTAGTTGACCTTGAGGCTGGAATCTTACAATGGTTCTCATCTGTGGACCAAACTGCTGTTTGAGTGTCACATGAATCTATTGGTAATTACCTAAGTGCTTTAAGAATATTTGCAACAGATAGGGTTAGGAAAAATGGACAGATATACACAATAAATAAATAAAACTAGACCATCATATTACACCACACAAAAGAATAAAATAAAAATGAATTAAATACTGAAATGTTAGATTCAAATCCACAAAAATTCTAGAAGAAAACAGGCAATATAATCTCAGACATTCCTCAAAGCAATATTTTTTCTGATATATTGCCTTGTGGTTTAAATCACAATGGAAACAAAGGAAAGGGAAACAAAAGAAAAAATAAACAAAGCAGATTACATTAAACTAAAAAGATTTTGCACAGCAAAGTAAACCATCAATAAAATGATGAGACAAACCACTGAATGGGAGAACATATTCTCCAATGATACATTTGATAAGGGGTTAATATCTAAAATTTATAAGGAACTTATATAACTCAACCCCCAAAAATCTAATTTAAAAAATGGGCAAAGGACCTGAATAATCACTTCTCCCAAGAGGACATACAGATGGCCAATGAACATAAGAAAAGATGCTCAACATCAGTAATCATCTGATGGAGAAATTTCTGATGATTAAAATTAAAATTACAATGAAACGTCACCACACACCTGTCAGAATGGCTATCACCAATAAATCAACAAACAATTGTTGGTGAGGATGTGGAGAAAAGGGAACCCTTGTGTACTGTTGTTGGGAATGCAGACTGGTGCAGCCACTGTGGAAAGCGGTATTAAGTTATCTCAAAAATTATAAAAGGAACTGCCATATGACCCAGTGATTTCAATTCTGGGAATATGTCCTAAAATCTGAAACACTTCCTTGAAATAATATGTGCACCCTTATGTTGATTGAAACATTACTTATAACAGCAAATATTTGAAAGCAGCCCAAGTGCCCATCAGTAGATGCATGGACAAAAAAGCGGTGGTACATTTATACAATGTAATAGTACTCAGCCACACACACACACACACACACACACACACACACACACACACACATACACACACAGAGAAAAGGAAATCTTACCAGCATGGGTGGGCCTGGAGAGTGTTGTGTTAAGTGAGATAAGCTAGTCAGAGAAAGACTTATGCACTCAGATGTGGAATCTAATGAACAAAATAAGTCAAACAAAATAGAAAGAGATTCATAGATATAGAGAACAGACTGACAGCTGTCAGAGGGGAGAATTCAGGGGCTGGGTGAAAAGGTGAAAGGATTGAGCAAAGGAAAAAAAAAGCTCATAGACACAGTATGGTGATTGCCTGAGGAAAAAGGGGGTGGAAGGAAAAGAAATTAAAAGGATGAAAAATGATGATGGAAGAAAGCTTGACTTGGAGTAGTGAGCACACAAGACAATATACAAATGATGTGTTACAGAGTTGTACATGCAAAATGTACAGAGTTGTACATATGTTTATTAACAAATGTTACCTCAATTAACTCAATAAAAAATGAACACAATGAAAATATCTACATATGCATAACTTGATTTTTGTCTTTCCTTACAAGGGGGATAGGGATTATAGTAAGAAAAGAAGAAAGAAAGGGAAAGGGGAAAAAAGAAAAGGAAAAAGAAAAGAAAAGATTTGTGTTGCCTGTGCCTGTCATTAAGGATTCAATCTTTTTTTTGTATAATGATTCCTGTTAAAACAATAAAACAATTTACACCTTTAAGGCTTTTTGTAACACTTCCCTTCCACAGCAGAACTCCTACACTTAATTGTCATGTACTTTAAGAGCAACAAACTTTCTCTGTTACATAGGAAGCTGTATAATGCAAATTAGTTAATTAATTCATGGTAATAAGCTTTATAATGACATTACAGTGACTTCTATGTGCCATAGTTTCCAGTTAAAAGGATGGCTGGGAACTCAGTTACCAGTTGTTTTCAGCAAATCATTAATATTAGTCTCAGATGCCCTTACTCTAATTTCCTTCAAATAAAAAAACAATGTACTCTCCCCTCAAAGCCCCCTTTTGAGACTACTTCCTTTAGAAAGTCTTTCCCCAATGTTCCACAGTTAAGTTCCACTAATACTAAATCACTTCCCTGCAAAGGGATTATTTTGCTCCTGTTATTGCAAGCTTTCTGAGAGCAAGAGCTCTAATTTGGTCTTTCATTCATCTTCATACGTGCAGCCTAAACACAGCATCTACTGCATGGCAGAGTCTCGATGAAATGAATGAATTTAAACCCCATCTTAATAGCAATAGGAAAATCCATATATCATGAATATCTCCAGGGAACTCAAATAATTTGGTTCCAATGAGACACGATTGAAATAAATACATTCCTTAATAAAACAAGATTTTATAGCATCCCAACCTTCTTGCTTTTGTGTAACACTTTATACAAACTATAATAAAGCATTCCGCTGACCCTAGCACACAATTCAGGTTGCTCAGTTTTGCCAGGGATTCTGGGATCTATTATTTATGATACACTTATCAAATGGCTTATTATTTTAGATGAGTTTTAGCCTAGTGATTTTTTGAGTAAATATTTATTCAACATCGATTTTAACTCTATTTTAAAAACCTTAATATTCTAATACTAGTGAGAATGGTGAAGCATACATAATTACTGATACCAATGACAGCATGGCAAAGGGCCCGATATAACAGAATATTTACTCTTGCAGAATAAAACCATGGCAAAAGTGCTGAACTGAAATGAAAAATCTAAGTGGGTTTCAGAGAATCCATAAATCCCTGGAATTGTGTTTGAAATTGTGTGATATGTGTTTCAACTGCTTATCCAAAAATTTCAAGAACTATCACCAGACCAAATACTCCTTGATATTTTTCTTATAACCCAGTACAACATACATCTAAAAACAAGTTGCTTATTTTCAATTTCCATAAATATCTCATGATTGGAGCTACTAAACAAGACCAGGGAAAACATTTTTGTAGAAATATATAATGTGTTCAATTTACTATAATCATGTTAATAGAACCATGTTCTCTTAAAAATGTTCTGAAATGCAGAAAGAACTATTACATAGTTTTTTTAAAACACTTTGTATATAGTATGAGAAAATGATGAGGGTAGATATAAATATTGATAACTTATTTTTTCATACCATTTGTGAAAAAGATTACACTATTCCTGCTGAAAAATTTGGCATGATTGTCTAAAGTCAACTGACATTATTCTGTTTTATTAATCTGTTTGTGTTTGTTCCTATGTCAACATGCAGACTGCCTTAAACAGTGCAGTTTTATAGCAAGCCTCAAAATCCAACATTTTTTTATTTTTGCAAAATTATTTTGGCAACTGTATATGTACTCTGCATTTCTGTGAATATTTTATATCCAGCATGAAAATTTCCACTGAGGTATTTATTGGGAATGCATTGGTCTGTATATCTGTTTGGAAAGAATACCTTTAAATCAGTATTTCCTCATGTATTTAGAACCTTTATAAGTTCTTGCAACAATTCTCTGCAATTTTACTTTTATAGAAATATAATTTATTTTTGTAGAGGTTAGGGCAAAAAGTAAGTTTACAGTTGTTTGTATGGAAAATGATACAATAATAAATAAATAAAATACAGAAATTGTGTTCATGTGATCAGAACTGTAAACCTACTTTTGCCCTGCCTTGCTAAATATTAGTAGTACCATATTTTTTATGTGTAGAAAACTTAGAATGTTCTATGTACATAATTAAATTGTGTGTGAATAATTTTCCCCCCATTTTTCCAATAAGCATACATTTCATTTTCATTTTCCACCCTATCATTCTGGCTAATATTTATTAAATAAAAAACATGAAATTACTCATTAAATAAAAAACAGGACAGTAAACATGCTACTTATGCCTGACTTAACATATATATTCCATTTTTATTGTAGGTGACTTCAATCAGATTTACAGAGATCCCATCTATTTTAGTTTTATGTAGATTTTTATCAAAAATGAATGCCAAATTTTGTCAAGTAATTTTGTGCAGTTAGGATTTTAACCTTTTCCATTATTTTGTTAATATGAAGAATTATAGTAGTTGATTTTAAAATGATAACCCAAATTCTGCATTTCTGACATAATCTCTACTCAGCCATTCTTTTTTGTATATGACTGAATTTGATTTCCTCATATTTACACAAGGAAATGTACATCTTTGTTCACAAAGAATATTGGACTGCAGTTTTATTATCTTTTGTAATATCTGGCCTGGTATGATGAGGGCATTATTCTCATCAAATAAATGTAGCCTTTTCCTCTAATTTTTGGAAAAGTTTAAATACGATTGGTATTTTTTTCTCTTAAATATTTGATAGAACTTGCCAGTAAAAGCATCTAGTGTTGGAATTTCCTTTGTAAGAAAGGTTCCAATTACAATTTCTGTCATATATATATGACTGTTCAGATTATCTGCTTGTTCCTGATGTGTTTGTGTATTTCAAAGAATGCAGCTATTACATTTGTTCTAAATTAACTGTCGTGTATATCTTTATAATATTTCCTCAATACTATACAAATGTCTGCAGGTTCTGTAATGACATTCCCACTTTTATTTCTTTTATTGGTAATTTGTGTCTCTGCTCTCGATCAGCCTAAATAGAGATTCATTGATTTTATTGATATTTTAAAAATAAGCATAATATATATGATTTCCTTAGTTTCAAATATATGGAGATTTCTTTTATGATTCTACGTATAGTCTAACTTTGTCAATGTTTCTTAGTCTCCCTACTTTCCCATCACTTACTGAGAGAATAATATTAAAATTTCCAGTTTTAAATGAGAATTTATGTTGTTAGTTCTACTAGTCTTAACTATATCTGAGTGGAAATGCTGTTGAGAGGATACATGAGAATATATACACACAGTCTGTCCAGAAAGTACTCAGTCATGTAATATGAAAAATAGAGACATTTACTGAAGAAGACACAAGATACAAGAAATGTTGTACATAGGACAATGACACCTCAGTCCCCTTCAAAATAGGCACCCTGGGACCTCATACAGTTCTCCCAATCACCATCAGCTGCCCCTTCATATTTTCCTGAATCTCATTGATGGTCTGAAATATCTTCCATTTAAAAGGTGGTTTTAGTTTTGGGAAAAGCCAGAATTCACAGGGTGCCAAATCTGGACTGTAGTGGGGCTGAGTTACCTGTGTGATTTGATATTTTGCCAAAAACTCTGCACAAGATGTAATAGATGAATGGGTACATTGTTGTGATGAAGCTGCCAATCACCAGTTGCCCATAGCTGTGACCTTCTGAATAATCTGCATAGTTTCTGCAGAGGAATGTACAAGCTTAATACAAAATTTGATGCAGATTTGTTGCTCTACTCACTCAGTCATTTTGAATGCCCACTGGCCAGTACACTGAAGTCATCATTGTTTCCACATGCACGTTCCAGTCCACTCTCCTTGGCTGCCAGGTTACACTGATGTCAAGCAAACTGTTTTCATTACATAACAATGGTTAAACTTTTTCTGGACAGACCTTGTATATGTGTGTGTGTGTATAAAATACATAGCATACATATATGTTTATAGGGTATGTAGAGAAATAATTTATTTTATTCATCAATAAAATATAAAAAATTAGTACTTATATTATTATTATGAGAATTAAACACAGGATAACATCCAAAATAATTCAGTTATCATCTGGTAACCCAGCAATAAAGGTAATAATGATAAATATTACAGATTATTATATTTATTTATTTAAAACATATTTTATTGATTATGCTATTACAGTTGTCCTATTATCCCCCCTTCATTCCCCTCCACCCTGAACACCCTCTCCCACCCACCTTCCTCCCTTTAGGTCATGTCCATGTGTCATAAGTTCTTTAGCTTCTACATTTCCCTTACTATTCTTGCCCTCCCCCTGTCTATTTTCTACCTACCATCCACGCTACTTATTCTTCATATCTTCCCCCCTCTCTCCTCCTCCCACTCCCCTATTGCTAACCCTCTATGTGTTCTCCATTTCTGTGGTTCTGTTCCTGTTCTAGTTGTTTGCTTAGTTTCTTCTTGTTTTTGTTTCAGGTGTGGTTGTTAATAATTGTGAGTTTGCTGTCATTTTACTACACAT
>CM052538.1:64492718-64541773 GCA_028533065.1 Trachops cirrhosus
GGCTCCGCCCCTCACTACAGGAGCTCGACAAGACCAAAAAACAAAACAAAACAAACAAAAAAAACAGCAAAAAGATGGCTCAAACAGAAGAAGAATTGAAAACCCCAGAACCCATCCTTTTAAGCGACCAAGAGAGCCAACCTATCAGATGCACAGTTCAAAGCAGTGGTGATCAGGATACTCACAGAATTGGTTGATTTTGGTCGCAAATTAGATGAAAAAATGCAATAAGTTTAATGAAGAAAAATGCACAGGGAACCAATAGTGATGGAATGAAAGAGGGGTCTCACATCATTGGAGTGGACCAGAAGGAAGAAAAAAATATACAACCAGAAAAGAATGAAGAAATAAGAATTCAAAAAAATGAAGAGAGGCTTAGGAACCTCTGGGACATCTTTAAACGTTCAAATATCCAAATTATAGGGGTACCAGAAGGGGAAGAGGAAGAACAACAAGTGGAAAACTTATTTGAACAAATAATAAAGGAGAACTTCCCCAGTCTGGCAAAGGAAATAGACTTTCAGGAAGTCCAGGAAGCTCGGAGAGTCCCAAAGAAGTTGGACCCAAGGAGGAACAAATTATTATTATATTTATTTTTAAATCCACCTATTTTCTCAAGCTATTTTTTCTCTACTGAATTAAAATTTTAAGACCACTTATAATATTGATTTTATGAGATACATATGGAATCAAATACATAAATGCCTTTATTATTGCATGGTTTTTCAAGGAACTAAGACCAAAGCAGTAAAAAATTGTAGAATCCAATTTATTTTGAACTTAGAGCAAATATAAACTAATGTTAGGTGAAATTTTTGGCTAGAAATAACTAATGAAAAGAAATCAAGATAGTTTAAGTAAATGTAATGGCAGAAGAAAATATATTAGTTGGTTCCAGCTGACCTTAATAAGTAAATACATAAATAGATAAGTAACTTTATAGTAGTTCAAGGACAGAGATCAGACATCTAGAAATCATTAAAGCCATAATCCAAGAACTGTACAAAATTCATGAAGTTTTCTCTGTGTAGATGCCTTTAAGAGTTTCCTACACAAGGAGCATTCTGGATTTCTCTCATTCTTAATGCACGATGTTGCAGATGTTTCTACTGGAGGCCTTAAAAATATTGAGTACAGCTTTAGAGAATATAGCTAATGTAAAAGATCATTCAAAGTCTGAGAGTAATGTTTTGCATGTTGTTTAATCTCCTAAGTGCTTTATAGCAGTCTGATTGCCTGAATAATCTAGGCAAGAATATTTAAGCTTTTACAATAGTCACTTCACTACTATCTATAACATTTTCAATTTTGTGGAGATGTTTTCACTGTTTTTCTTTTATCTAAACAAAGAATAGTTAAGAAAAAACAAGGACTATAATTATACAGTATATTACATAAGCTTATATAAATACTTCAGGATTATCTTCCACTTTCTTTTTATAATTAATAAATGGCTATTTGAAGAAATTAATCATTTTTCAAACCATTGAACATATATTTTATTACTTTTGTTTTTTAATATATTTAATTGTTTATGCATTACAGTTGTTTCATTTTTTTCTCCCCTTTATTCCCCTCTACTCTGTACCCCCCTCCCACCATCATCCCCCCACCTTAACCCATGTCCATGGGTCATACATATAAGTTCTTTGGCTTCTCCATTTCTCATGCTATTCTTATCCTCCCTCTGTCTATTTTGTTTCTACCTTTTATGCTTCTTATTCCTCATTGTTCCCCCTCTCCTTCCCTGCTGATAACCCTCCATGTGATCTCTTTCTGTGAATCTGTTCCTGTCCTGGTTGTTTGCTTAGTTTCTTGTTTTTGTTTGGTTTGGTTGTTGATAGTTGTGAGTTTGTTCTCACTTTACTGTTCATATTTTTGATCTTCTCCTTTTTTCTTAGGTAAGTCCCTTTAACACTTCATATAATAAGGGCTTGGTGATGATGAACTCCTCTAACTTGACCTTATCTGGAAAGCACTTTATATGCCCTTCCATTCTAAATGATAGCTTTGCTGGATAGAGTAATCTTGGATGTAGGTCCTTACCTTTCATGACTTCACATACTTCCTTCCAGCCCCTTCTTGCCTGCAAGGTTTCTTTTGAGAAATCAGCTGATAGTCTTATGGGAACTGCTTTGTGGGTAACTGTCTCCTTTACTCTTGCTGTCTTTAAGATTCTGTCCTTAGGTGACAGAAGGAGAAGAGGAAGAGCAAGAAACTGAAAAATTATTTGAAAACACAATGAAGGAGAACTTCCCCAACTGGCAACAGAAATAGACTACCAGGAAGTCTAGGAAGCGCAGGGTCCTAAAAACGTTGAACCCAAGGAAGCACACACCAAGGTGCAACATAATTACATTACTCAAGATTAAAGTTAAGGAGATAATCTTTTTAAAAAAGTTTTTATTTATTTATTTTTAGAGAGAGGGGAAGGGATGGAGAAAGACAGGGAGAGAAATATCAATGTGTGGTTGCCTCTCATGCACCCCCTACTGGGTACCTTGCCCACAACCCAGGCATGTGCCCTGGCTGGGAATGGAACTGGAGACCCTTTGGTTTGCAGCCCATGTTCAATCCACTGAGCTACACCAGACAGAGCAGTAAGGACAGAATCTTAAAAGCAGCAAGACAAAAGGAGACAGTTACCTACAAAGGTATTCCCATAAGTCTCTCAGCTGATTTCTCAAAAGAAACCTTGCAGGCAAGAAGGGGCTGGAAGGAAGTATTAAAAGCCATGAAAAACAAGGGCCTAAACCAAGATTACTCTGTCCAGCAAAGCTTTCATTTAGAATGGAAAGGCAGATAAAGTGCTTCCCAGATAAGGTCAAGTGAAAGGAGTTCATCACCACCAAGCCCTTATTACATGAAATATTAAAAGTACTTATCTGAGAAAAAGTTGATAAAAATATGAACAGTAAAGTGAGAACAAACTCATAACTATCAACAACTGAAGCTAACAAAGACAAAAAGAAACTAAGCAAACAACTAGAACAGGAACAGATTCACAGAAATAGATATCACATGGAGGGTTACCAGGGGGCGGAAAATGAGGAAAAGGTACAGGGAATAAGAAGCATAAATGGTAGAAACAAAATAGACAGAGGGAGGTTGAGAATAGTATGGGGAATGGAGAAACCAAAGAACTTATATGTATGACCCATGGACATGGGTTAAGGTGGGGAAATGATGGTGGGAGGGGGGTACAGGGCACAGGGAAAAAAAGGGTACAACTCTAATAGCATAATTGATAAAATATATTTTTAAAAAAGATTCTCTCATCTTTAATCTTGGGTAATGTAATTATTGATGTGCCTTGGTGTGTGCTTCCTTGGGTCCAATTTCTTTAGGACTCTCTGGGCTTTCTGGACTTCTTGGAAGTCTATTTCCTTGGTCAGATTAGGGAAGTTTTCTTTCATTATTTTTTCAAATAAGTTTTCAATTTCTTGGTCTTCCTCTCCGCCTCATCATTCGGATGTTGGAACATTTAAAGTTGTCCCTGAGGAGGTTCCTAAGCCTCTCCTCATTTTTTTGAATTCTTGTTTCTTCATTCTGTTCTGGTTGAATGTTTATTTCTTTCTTCTCCAAACCATTGATTTGAGTCCTGGTTTCCTTCCGTTCACTGTTGGTTCCCTGTACATTTTCCTTTATTTCACTTTTCATAGCCTTCACTTTTTCTTCTATTTTGCAACCATACTCAACCGTTTCTGTGAGTATCCTGATTACCAGTGCTTTGAATTCTGACTCTGATATATTGGCTACCTCTATATTGCTTAGTTGTATTTTTTCCTAGAGCTTTGATCTATTCTTTCATTTGGGCTATATTTTTTTTTGTCTTGGGCCACCTGTTATATAGTAAGGGGTAGAGTCTTAAGTATTCACCAGGGTGGGGCAAACAATGTCACTGCATTGTGGTGCTCTATGTGGAGGAGGGGTCTGAAAGGGAACAATGCCTCTTGCTCAGCTCTTGGCAGGCTTTCAGTCACTTTCCCCGTTACCCACAAACAAATTTGGCCCTTTTGGTACTGATTTCCAGGTGAGTGGTTTTGTGTACATTCTAGGACCCTACGGGTCTCTCCAACAAACTTTCCTGTGAGGCTAGGAGTTTCTCCCGCCACCTCAACCCTCACAGGTTTTTTCAGTCGGAGGCTTTGAGGGTTTATTTCCTGGTGCTGGAACCATGGGTTGCATGGTCTGTCTCTCTCCCCAGTTGTTCCTCCCAGTTTATCTGCACACAAATGTGGGATCACCTGCTCTGCCAGCCACCACCATGCCCAAATCCGCCAGTCACTGCTTCACCTGCTGTGGCCTTGCCGTGAGTTCTTTCCACTCCAGCTGCCCATCTCTGCTCCTCCTACTGGTCAGAATGAATATTTCTTCTTTGACTCCTTGGTTGTTGAACTTTCATATAGTTTGATTTTCAGGCAGTTCTATTTTTTATTTTTAAATTTGTTGTTGTTCTTCTTTGGTTATGCACGGAGGCAAAGTGTATCTACCCACACCTCCATATTGGCTGGAAGTCCTACATTTTATTACTTTTCATTGAAAAATTCTTGATACTAAAAAAAAGTAATACAATTTGGCTCTTTGTATCTCACTGTTATCTCATCTGAGTAGTAACATTTTAAGTTTCATCACCAAGAGCTATTTTTGATTACTTAAACTCTCTAATTGCCTGTTTGAACTGTCGATAATTTGTGCTATTGGTAAAATGTGTGCTTTTGCTGAGATGCCTACTTTTCATCTGCAAAACAGTCTATATGGTAGTTTATATGAGAAGTAGTTCTTAACTAGACATGCATATGAAGCAATGACAAATGACAAAAAATCATTTGTGCATATCTCTAGCAGAAAATGAAAAACAACTTGATCAAAGGACATTAAAAATTTCAGAAAAATTAGTTTTTATTTCAGAAAATGTTTTTTTTATATATGTGTGCTGGGAATATGATTTTTCTATAAGGTAGAAAGACATACCTTTTAAATAAATAAATACTAGTATTTTAAAACTTGTTATTTCTCATTCCCATATGAAAAATAGATACAGTTGTTTTTAAATTAGAGAAATAATAGATTGGCCTAATATTTAATGTTCTTCATGCAAAAATCTAATTGCATATTAAAAATGAAAGATTACAGGAATCAAATTTATTGCAATGATATAAAAACCAAACCAAACCAAACAAAATAGTACCTACCCATTGGAGAAAAAGTAAAAGTAAAGGAAAAAGTGTAACAATCTCTTACAATGCCACCAGTATAATTATAGACAAGTGCGGACCCAACCATGAAACTAAGGAAAAGCATATCCACATAACTGATAAATCAGTAAAATCTTTTCACGTTGTGCTTTTGCAAGAAGAAAGTATCAATGTTCAAAGTCTTGAGTTTTTAAGGATTATCTAATATAACTGTGTGAAAAGTAAACATTGAATTCTTTGTGTTGTGTTGTTTCAATGTTTGGGCTCATGTATATGTTTTAATATTTCATTTTCATAATATGAGCCTCAGGAGGATAAGTGAGGAATAACTAAAACAGCCTTTTGCCTACCTTTAAGAGCCTGGCCGTTTTTCTTAGAGTTCAGCAGGCCATCACTTCTGAGCAATCTCATGACGAATGAAGTCATCATACACAAACACAAAGTGCCCTATTGCCATTGTTCAACGGTAGTTACCAGAGTTAGTGGCAGGTGGTCAAGAAATTCCAGAGGAGTCCTATTTGAAATATTTGAATGAGCTTATATAAACTTGTACTCAGATTGTATCTTGGTTAGCACCCAGGAGAGGGCAGTTGCTTAGAGTAAAGTAAGCAGACAAAAGGGTCTGAGTCCTGGAACTATGAAGCATCCTCTTTGTTAGTGGGACAGAAGTCAGAGAGGTCTGCTTCCATTGCTATTGTAAATCAGAGGGACAATGCAGAGCTTTGGGCTGTGAGGCAATTGAGAAGCTACACAGGTTATGGGAATTAAATGTTTAATGTGAGGACTGAGGTTTATTTCAACCTCTTAGTACTAGATCAGAGATCTGGTAGCCAAATGGAAGCCTAGTATATTAGTTTGGGTGTTATTTCTAGGTCAGGAAAAGATCCAAGGTGAGGTTGCTATGATTACGCTGCTTGTTATTTTATTATCTACCTCTTCCATCGGGTTACAATTACTTCTGAGAAAGTACTGGGGAAGAGAAAGAACAGAGACAGGCAAATCAGGCTGATTAACTAATTTACTTTGCTGTGGGGTGTAGCAGATTAAGTGTTAGCAAGAGGTGAGAGTGCAGGTGATAAATTAGACAACTCAAAGCTTACCTCTCTCCCTTCCCTTTGTAGTTAGCTATATGCTATACAGGGAAGTGTATTTAGAAGGCTTTCTTCTACAAAATACCTTTTGTACCTTGATGTTCCATCATGAGCCAATGGTGGTAAATGCATAGTATATATACTCCACTCCATCACTGTATACACAGCCAACACCACTGCTCCAGACAGGGCTTCTGAGTCCGCGTCAGAGTCACCATGGCCCCTGGCTGGCCTGTAGCACACATTCTTGATACCTAATTTCCATTAAACTGCTAACTAGTGTCTTTTCCAATTGCCTTCTTTTAATGGTGATTACATGCTTTAACTGAATATAAGCATCATCTAGGGAGTTTTAAAAAATGCCAGTGCCTAGGCCTCACCCTAGAAATTCTGATTGGATTGATCTGGGGGAAAGTCTAAGTGTTAGCTATTTGTAAGATCTTCCCAGGAAAGCTTACCCTGTAGCTGGATGCAGCTCTCCTGGGGAAGGAGTGTATATGCAGACCTTAAAAATTCACAGTGAGAAGGAGCCTATCAGAGTCTTTTATCAGCTTCGTGAGAAGAGTTGAGGTTGAAAGAACAGAAGAAGTAAAAGAGAATGTGGTAAATTAGAGGGCATCAATTCAGAGTTGCTCATGACCTGCTGTTCTTGAGCTGTTCCAGATCACAAGAAACATTAGGAGTCAGTTTTCTTATTTTAAAGTCAAACTAGTTTCTTTGTAAGCTGTTCCTTGTCTTTGGATCTGAGTCAGATAACACAGAAGTCATTTTTAGCCTCTTTTATGGGTTGAATTCTTTCTAACATCATGGATACAGAAACTTTAATAGCTGAAGTCTAAGGTAGCAAATCAATCCTGAAGAGTTATTGACTGTTGGTATTTTCATCATTTAGCATATTTAAGCTGCCAAATAAAGTAAAACAAACAAAAAGCTTCTGAGTTCCTTCAAGTATATATTAGTACTTAATGTGATATTTTGTAAAGCATCCATGATATGTTTCAGAATGATTCTTTCTACTCTAAAATTAAATGATAGTGCTTCATATTGAGATGTAAAAGTAAAAAAGAAAGAAAGACAGGAAGGAAGGAAGGAAGGAAGGAAGGAAGGAAGGAAGGAAGGAAGGAAGGAAGGAAGGAAGGAAGGAAGGAAGGAAGGAAAAGAAAGAAAGAAAGAAAGAAAGAAAGAAAGAAAGAAAGAAAGAAAGAAAGAAAGAAAGAAAGAAAGAAAGAAAGAAAGAAAAAGAAAGAGAAGAAAGAGAAAGAAAGAAAGATCTTTAAAGTGTAGCAGGTTTAGGCCCTAGTGTATATGTAAGGAATATTCCTTAATAAAACTTAAGGAGGGTTATTGAGCAAAGTGAATCTGAAACCAGGGAGTTTACCTTTCATTCTTGGTCCAGTCAATCATCTAATGTGTGACCTTTTACAATGCACTTAGCTTCTCTTGACTTAATTCTTCATTAGTACTTGAAAGAGTTGAACTGTTCCTTATGGGTTCACCATTCTATAGATCTCCAATAAATCAGTTGTAAGGAGGCAAATATCAGTGTGTATGGCTGTGGGAGAGCAGTGGAGAGGGTTCCTGCCGGAGTGTTTGTAATTCTGAACCTATGGGAGTTGGTCCTACGCAGTAACAAATCAGCCTGCCTAGCAATTAACAAATAGAAGTTTTGTGACAATAAAAAAGATATGTTCTGTCACATATTCATAATCCCCTACAATTCATGCACAGATGCTCACACAAATACTTTTTTCCAACGACAAAAGCAAATGAAGTCCAAGTAGCAACCCATTTGTTCTTCATGCACTACTAGAGAGCTAGCATTTTTAAAAAGCATTATAGATTTAACATATGTACATGCATTTATTCATGTGCATTAAATGGTTGGCAGCTCATCAAGTGTTCTCTTCTAAATCTAATGGACTGATTTAAGGAATTTTTTAAGTTTAAAAAGAATGATTGTAAAAATAACACAGTGGACCTTCTGTTTAGGTTCTGGTAGCTTTTTTCCTTGGGAATCCTTGGGACACAGTCTAATTAACTTTTTTATAAAAAAGCTCCTCCTGGGTCATTCTGAGATTCTTTCACTTTGCAGCACTCATATTTTATCTCAGGTGGGCATGCTTATCCAAAAGAGAAGTATGGAGTGAGGTTGCACTAAGTCACAACCTTAGTAAATGGCTGTATTGAGTCAATAATTTCTCCTACTTGTAGCATTGTACCTGCCCCTTACTCCACCATGCAAAACGTTTCTAAGATTTCACACTCTTGTTGACCATTTCCCTTTACCTTCTTTCTCTTTACTGAGCACTTCTCATCAGAATATAAGTATGATCAATTCTTTGTGGAAACAAGTATTTCCACATGGCTGCTATCCCATCTCCTTTATCTTTTCAATTAATTTTTACAAAAAATGTTACCAAAATGTATGAAACTATATAAATGTAGGTGTATATACTATCATATGTTTCTGAAAGGTGTTCTATTGGAAGTAAAAATAAAAAGCTCAATTTACAAAGATAATCTATTTTGATTTCATTAGCTTTAAATATATTATGATTATTCTCTCTATTATGTAATATCTATAAATAAATAAATATATGTTTGAGGCATACTAAGAAAAATTTTCTGATGTGACACAAAACAAAGAATTTGTAACTGCTTTAAACAATTCCTAAGTTTATGATAAGAGCAAATAATGTTTGAATATGTAATTATCAAAATATCCCAGAGACTTTTGTCATCATTTTCTTATTTTAATATGTACATCTATAGATGCACATTACTGATTCAGATGTGAATTGAGTGTGTGATGTCCATTATCTTTCATACTACCTTAAGTACCTTTTTTGTTTTGTTTTTGTGGCTATTTTCACTACATTTATATCTTTTGTTTGCAAGTTTTTCTGTCTTGATTTTTATAAATGTGCCAATTACTAGGGCTTCCACTGATAATAAGACTGTTCAAGATAGAGGAGGGAGATAAGTAAAAATTCAAATATTGTATGGGTTCGTTTGAATACAAAGACATTTTCTTATTCTTACTAATTTTTCTATATCCCAAAGGTATCCCTGGCTCTATTTGTGAAAATTTCTTTAGATTGCACAAATTAAAATAAAGTTAAAAACCTGTAGAAGAACAGGCACCTTTCTTTGAAGAATAATGATAATAAGTGTTTGTGGTAGAACAAATGATACTGATTATCTTATTTATTTGATTCCATGAGATATTAAAAGAATATTGTTAAAATATCTGACCTGCATGAGAATACCATTTTTTAAACTAATAAGAATCTTAAAAAAGTCTTACTAAATTTCTTTATTTTCATGTAATAAAATGAGCTCCAGAGGTTAAGGTAATAGCAAGATTTAATTTCCAGGTAGAAGTAGAACCAGAAGAGACTCTAGGTCTGATGGTTAATTTATGTTTCAAGCTGACAAGGCTATGGTGTGTCAAGATATCTGGTCAAAATTATTTTGGATATTTTTGTGAGGGTGTTTAGGATAAGATTAACATTGAAATTCTTAGACTAAGTAAAGCAGATTGCCCTCCTAGTGTGGGTGGGCCTGATTCAATCAGTTAAGTTCAGACTAGAACAAAAAGTCTGACCTCCCCTGAGCAAGGAGGCTTTTTTCTGCCTGATGGCCTTCAGACTGGACCAACACCATTGGCTCCCTTGGGTCTCCAGCACGCCAACTCACCATGAAGATCTTGGGCCTTATCAGCCACCATTATCCCATGAGCCAATTCCTTATGATAAATCTCTCTCCTGTCTCTCTCTCTCTCTCTCATCTCTTATTGGTTCTGTTTATCTAGAAAATCCTAACTAACACAATAGGTATTGCATCACATTATACAAAGGGCTCTTCACTCTGTGCTGCCCTTCAAAACTTAATGTTGGCTGAGGGAGTAGTACTACACTGTATATCCTAGAGTCCATAAAGCCTTCACAGCCTTGGAAGGTTGTGTGTCCCAGGAGGCCTTTAGCAAGAGGTGGGACAAGTTGTATTACACCTCTGTGATTGGCCTGAAAGAAAATGCAGAGACATTCTTTTGTGCAAGAAACACTCAAATGCATCAGATGTTTAGGCTGACTGCTAGTCAGTTTGTATTAGTTTGTATTCTCTGATAAATTTTAGAAATAGAAGAATGCCATGAGAAATTTTCTCAACAAAATATGCATTGTTTCACCCTTGAAAACATTAATCACAATTAACATTATTTTCCAAATTTAGATCCCCAGATTTTAGGTATATTGTATAATGTGCATAATATATTTTTATGCATATGTATCATAAAGGTTTGGGTGGATTGTGTAATTACTGGTTTTCAATATATATCATAATCCATGCAGATAAAATTATTTTTAAGACCTATGTGAGTATATACTAAGAATGTTTTATGTTGTGTAATTAAACTAATACAATATCATATTGAGAATATCAATGTCAAATATGTTATAACCCATTATAAAAATACTGCATAACCCTTATTATTATTTAATAATTTAATTTCAGATTTATGTTATTCAGTTTTTGTTTTGAAGGAAAAAAGGTTATTTAAATCTAAGGCTATTTATTAATGAGCTATGTTGCATTTAGATTTCAATGTCTCCCTTTAATAGTAGTTTTCAAATAAAATCTATTATAATACTGACAAGTCTATGCATCTTAATGAAATAAATCAAAGTTTATTTTTTAAAGACCATGATTTTAAGATAAAATATTATTAAATACTTTGATTTATTTCACAAGCAGGTATAAAATGAATGATAGATAGGGGTCGACATATTTCTCTATTGCTATCTTATGATTTTGGTCAAAGGGTACTTTACATCTCTCCATACTAGAGGTTTGATGTTCTCAGTTTCATTTTAGTAACAAAGAAACTAAAATGAACTGAAACTAATTTTGACTCTCATTTGTCCTCAAACAGTCATTACAGAGATTGACATAGAGGAGTGCTCAACCATTTAGAACCAGAGTTCTGGGGAGAAGTGGAGTTGGAGCTGACACATTAAGTCAAGAGAGTTAATAGGTTTATGAGAAATAAAATCTTCCCACTTGTTTTACCAATAGCGGTAAACTGGAAAACTTACCCATTCTTCCTATGTAACTGGTAATATCTTATTAATATAGATCATATTGTATGCTAACCAACAGGACTGAGTATTTGTGAATAAATTTCTATTAAACACATGGAAGTGGGGGACATAAAGAAGGGTGAGTAGGCTTAAGGGATGAACTCTGGTCAGGCAGTAATTTACTCTTTAGCAGGTCAGGGTGTTGCTGAAGTTTAAGAGACAGTTCAAACTGTTATTTTTTTAAAAAATATTGTTACCATAGAAACTGACACACTACAAAACATTGATATTTTATCTCCCAGAAGAAAAAAGCCCATTTTAAAAGCAACCATCATGGAAAAAAAAAGCTTTTAACAGGTCCATACATTTGAAATTATAAAAAGTCAAACAAAAAATTCAGAGATTTAATGTTGTAAAATAATTTTAGCACTTCTAAGAATCAAGAGCTGTCATTCTGTGGCCTCTCATAAAATAGGACAATTTCTAAAATATATTTATGCTTATGTCAGGGGAGAGTGGGTAGATAAATGCTTATGAATAAAGTAATCAAACTCTGGTCTATACCCTTCAACAAATGACTGAATTATTTACTTGAAAGTTTTAAATTCTATGACATTTAATTCTGTCTTGAACACTTTATTTACTTATTCTTCTAAATGTTTTCATGATAATTGGGCATTTCACTATAGCTCAAATGTCTTATTTATAAAAATCTTACCCAAGAAAATACAGTCTACTTTCAATTATTTGACTTGATAGAAAAAATAGCAATAATTCAAAATTATGGATAACCCCCTTAATCATATATAAGTCTCACATTGAGTTTAATTGTTCTGAGAACAGCTCTGGCTGGTATGGCTCAGTAGATTAAGTGCCGGTCTGTAAGCCAAAGAGTTGCCAGTTCAATTCCCAGTCAGGGCACATGCCTGGGTTGTGGGCCAGGTCCCCAGTGAGGGGCACACAAGAGGCAACCACACATTGATGTTTCTCTCCCTCACTTCTCCCTCCTTTCCCCTCTCTAAAAGTAAATAAATAAAATCTTTAAAAAATAATTGTTCTGAGAATATTATGGCAATTATGCAAAAGGCCATGATATTGGAAGGGATTGTTAGTAGAGAGAAGAGGACCACAGACTTGGGCCCTTCACTAATAGAAAGGTAAAAGATAAGCATAAGAACTCAAAAAGGAGAGAGACCAGAAATAATTAGTGAAATAAGAGGTAAATGAAAACAATAATGATGTCTTCAAATACAAGTGAAGAATGTCTATCAAAAAAGAACGAGCAATCAACTCTATCCAATGCCACTGGAAAAAAAGAACTGAACATCATTTATAGACATTAAGGACAGAGAAATCAATAGCTTTAGTACAGTGGTGAAGGTAAAACCCAGATTGTGAGCAATTAAGGGAAGATAGGAAGAAAATACCATAAGATCATATGGTAATTCTATTTTTAATTTTTTGAGAAGTCTCCAAACTGTTTTCCATGGTGGCTACACCAATTTACATTTACACCAACAGTGAACAGGGTTTTATTTTCCCCCATATCTTCATCAACAACTTCTTACTTCTCGTCTTTTTGATAATAGTCATTCATTGGTTATTATGGAAGAGAAATTCTATGATATGACTTCAAACAGCCATCCTAACTTGGATGTTTCCATTTACTTTCATTTGAAGCACAGCTTTAAAAGAAATTCTTGGGTTAAATAAACCCAAGTGAAGCTTCTCACCTTATCCTTCTAGGCAAACCAATCTTGTCTATGAAATGTTTCTACTAGAATTATAGTAAGGCATATACATTTGTGTGTGTACATATCTATATATATATACACATATGTATAGATATCTACACACACATAGCAGGGGAGGGTAATAGGGGGAAGGGGGAGAAGTGTAATTGAACAACAATAAAAATTTAAAAGTAAAAATAAAAGAAATAACATTTTCCATTATCTTTGTCCTATGGTAATTGTGGTATCTTATTTTATTGCATTATAGTTTCCCTAACCATTAAACTTTTGTTTTATTTGGAGAAAAAATATGTAATTCAGTCTTCTCTTAATGAGAATGTTTTCCAGGTTTTTTTTACAGTATATTTTTTGTTTGATATTATTTTCATTCAAATAAGAGAAATAAGAATTTAAATGAATGCAAAGACATGAAAACATCTAGATTTCTTTTCTATAAACTAGTCAGAAAAAGTGAAAATAATTTCTTATTTTTCAAGTAAATTTTAAAAAGAGGTACCAATGGACATTATTCTCCCATTGTTTAGCTGTTTTAGTTAATTAAAACTGTATTGAATAGAGCCCTTAAAATTTTAATATGAGACACATTCCTACATTAATTTTAGGGAAATGTATAAGAGGCTCTAACTGCTTTCTCCTTTCCTTCACCCAGTATCAATTCAATAAGGAGGATATTCTGCTTTTTTTCTTTTTACAGTTGCAAATGCTAAAAATATGAGTGATAATTTTAGAAAAGCTAACAGCATTTGGAGGTGTCAGTGTTCTCAGTAGCAATTTGGTTTGAAAGAGTGTATATGTATATATATATATACAGAGAGAGATAGAGAGAGAGATTTGAACCTATTCAAACATCAGGGAATGCAAAGTTAGAATTCAGCACAGTTCTTTTCAGTGGGAACATATGGGTAATGAAAGAATAGCCATTTACTTTTCCAATTAAATAAATCTTAAAAAAACTTTAAAGGCAGCATCAGGTAAGCTTTGTAACCTCAAAGAGTTAACCCAAAGCAACTCTCAAACTCTTCAGTTCAGCTAGATTGGAAAAACTGGGCCAGGTTGTTAAATATAGATTAAAAGACTATGAGATAGCAAGAAAAATTGTATTGGTCCCATGTGAAAGGGCTTCCTATATTAGACATACCTGGAGCTTTACTGAATTAATAGTTTAAAAAATAAATATTTGAAGTAATTTGAATACTACATATTTAATTTATTTCTGATTCCATGAAAAGTTTCTGAAAGAAATATTGGGTGTCCACAAACTGAAAATGCCCTGCCACAGGAAGCTTCTATATCAGCGAGCCCATCACAAAACTGGCTACAGGACTCTGAACTGCTGGATAGACCTATAGCAGAGGAGTGATGTTTTGCTGTCTTAATGCATTACGGACTGAATGTGTGTTAACCCAAAATTTGTATTTTAAAACTCTACCTGCCAAAGTGATGCTATCAGGGGGTGGAGCCTTTTGAGGGTACATTAAGTTTAATTGAGGTCATGAGGGTGGGAATCCTATTATGGTGTTTGTGCCCACAAGGAGAGACTAGAGAGCTTGCTATCTCTTTCTCTCTACCACATGAAGACATAGCGGGAGGCAGCCATCTGCAAACCAGGAAGAGAGCTCTCACCAGAAACCAAATCAGCCATTCCCTGATTTTGAACTTGTTAGTTTCCAAAACTGTGAGAAATAGATATACATTGTTTAAGTCAGCTAGTCTATGCTATTCTGTTATAGTTGCCCAAACTGATTTATACATAGCTACATACTTTTCTAGACTGAATGTTAAGTAGCTATGCATTTTATTAATTAAGTCATTCCTGGGGTAGTATAAACAACACCAAAAAACATAAGGTAGTTATGTCAGTATTCATAACTGGCAAATATCGAATGTTCTGAAGGGAGAGTTTAGATGGAGTAGTGGTACTGATTTTGAAAAATACATCCAGACAATGCACATGACATGATATTGTGCAAAGGATATTTCATAGGCCAAATGAGGAGAAAAAGGATAAAAGTGAAAGTGGGAAAATGAGAAGCTGATCCAAAAATTGCATTTGAAGTGTATGGGATACAAATAGCGAGGCTGCTGTCTTACATTCTCTGCAATAGGGAGCTGTACTATTTAATTTAATGTGTTTTCAATTCACCCCACAACATTATCGGTAATTACAAAGAGAAAGCATTTCTCACATTATGAAAATCCAGGCTCTGGCAAAAGGCCTCTGTCATAATCCAACCTGGTTCATCCTGATGAAGGGGATTCATGCCAGAGTAGCAATGGCTTTTGTATTTTGAATCAGCGCTTTCTTCTCTTGACTGCTATGTATGGAGAATGTTTTGCCTAATTGCACATTTACCAGTGTAGCTCAAGCATTAACAACAATACCAAATTTCTGTTGGCTAATCTTCTCCCATGTCCACAGAAAAATTACTTCAAATCACTGCTCACATAGATTCTTGTTGCAACTAATATATTCAATTGTTTGTTTCAGACATTATGAGTCAAAATTCTCCCAATTCAAGCTGCTATTGAAATGTAGAATATTTGCCACTCCTGAATAGGTCTGTTTTTGAGGGCCCTATGGATTGCTAGAAATAATTCATAGTCAGTGCAAGCCAACAGATCTGCAGACCCCAGTGGGTTTCCAATTACCCTTTGCTTTCCCTGTATGACACAAACCCCAGGGATCAACTGCAGATTATGTTAGTGAGTTTCAGAACTGTGCAAATGCTACTGCTAGTCTTATTTCCTAAACTAATTTCTGCTGTCTTTTTGTCTTCCCCAGCCATCCCTCCAACATTACACACATATTCCTAGCTCACAATTTCTTTTCTCTGCACAAAGGGCTATTGTTAGGTGTTTTCAAGTGAGAAATCCCTAAGACAAGTACACTATGTTATTTACTTCAATATCATGGGGTTTCTGATTAGTATTTGTACTGTAGGATGTATGCCAAGAAATAAATAAGTAAATTACTCATACAGTGAATGAATTAATGGAAATATGGGGGACAAAGGAATGGAACCAAGTCAGGAAGTAAGAAAAGCTTCCTTGAATTTATTTTTTTAACAGATATAATAATTGGATTATTTTAAAGAAATGAATCATGAGCTATAACTTTTATTCGTCAAAATATGTAACCTCAATATGACCAAATTCCAAAAGAAATTGATAGTTTATTTTATGTGGAGACTTATAACTATAAGAGTTAATGATAAACAATACATAAAAATAATTATCCGGGAAACAAGTTATTTGAATAACCCAAGTAAAAAGAATAACCTTTTAAATCAACAATTAGAGATAATACCTTTTTTCTCAATACATATAGAATATTTTATTAAATGAATCATGTAGTAAGCAGTAAATCAATTCTCAAAAATATACAACAAATTAGTAGTAGTCAAGACTGATTTTCTGAATACAACAAAATTAGTAATAACATTCTAAATAATAAAACATTTTAAAAACTGATAAACTTAAAAATAAAATTAATTTTTACTACCTTATAGTTTAATGAAGAATAGAAAAGTAAATAGAAATAATAAAATGCTTCATATCAACTGTTCTAAATTTATATGTTCACCTTTCAGCAATAACAAACCTCCCACTAAAATCTAATGGTGGAGCTATATGAAAACGTACATGTGTGTATATCTGTGTATACACACATTTGAAAATCTTGCAAATTTACCATGGCAGTGTAATTTGAGTGTACAAGAGTCTGAAAAGATAGGAGACTCATTGAAGTAGGCCCAACATTCCAAACTGCTTTTATTCTCAAGGAATTTACTGATTTTTAAGTAGTACATTAGGAGAGGCTAAGTAACTGTTTTGAGGTAACATTTCTCCTTACTCCACATCAACACCAGTTCAAAACTGCACATGCTCTGTTTTAAGCAAGAATGGCTGAGAAAACATAGGCCCCTTTCCTCTAACCAGCCTCTCCACTCATAACATGGAAACTTTATGCCAAACTTGGAAGACAGAGAACAGTGATCCCTTATTATCCTTGCCTGAGTTTACTCTAAAGATGGAGGCCCCATACCATTATATTGGGTTGGCTAAAAAGTTCATTTAGCTTTTTTTTGCATAATGGTTCTAGTAGCACTTAGTTGTCTTTAACTTCATTAGAAATAACTTTGTTAGACTGTATTGTAATAGCTGACATATCACCATGCATTTAAAAAAACATCAAAATTGGTGAATTTTTGTGAAACCATTTTAATGTTGAAGATGGAAGAAGATACACAACATTTTCAGCGTATTATGTTTTATTAATTCAAGAAAGGTAAAAATGAAACTAAAATGCAAAAAAAAAGAAAGATTTGTGCAGTGTATGGAGAAGATGCCATAACTGATCAAACGTGTCAAAAAAGTGGTTTGCAAAGTTTCTTGGGACTACTGACATTTTGGCCAAATAATTCTTTGTTGTGGGACTCTCTTATGCATTGGAAGATGTTAACAGCTCCCCTGGCCTCTACCAACTAGAAGCCAATAGCAGGATATAGCCAGTATACACAAAATATCCAAATCAATAAAGTTATTGGTGAACATGAAAAATGTGTCTTTTATTTTATGAGAAACCTAAATGGATTTATTGGCCAGTCCAATATATGAGGCATGAAGACCAGAGGCTACCACCATGCCCAGCACCCTATTTGTAAATAAGGAATGTCATTTTGAGAGAACTGAAGCACTGTTTTCATTCCAGCTCTGGAGAGGTGGTGCAAATACTTAACCCAGAGGAAGAGGCAGGCCAGAAGAACACACAGCTCTGAAGTCCTCTACAAGGGAACTAACATTCTATTTGTGAAAAATATCCCATATGTGAAGAACTTCAAGTATAAGGACACTGTTGAAACAGTGGAGATATTGATAGTAAGCAATGAAGAAAAGACTGTAGTTCCATGAAACAAACAGGCTCAACCATAGATTAGAAATACATTTAACAGAAGAATCAGGGAAAGAGTGAAGAACTCCCCCTTGGATTGGAACAAGCCTCAAAAACTGGTGTCAAAGACTATCCCTGCAAAGGGGTCTGAATTTAGTTGAATCATGCCATGCAGCAATTTATGTTCATAAAACAGTAAGCTGGCACTTCCTGTAGGTGAACAACTGGGTGTAATACCAACAACAGCAGATAAGAGAGTTTGACAGAGAGATTAGGGGAAAAAATAGTCAAAGACAATCTTGTTAAAACTTTGTCATTCCAGGGTGATGGGTAGATTACGCCCTCTAAGGAATAATGTCAGAGGCTATAAATTGCAGGAGAAACAGATTTCACTGAACTATGCCAGCTGTATGAATGAACAAACAAACAACAAAACACTTACAAACCATACAAGCAACAAGTCCTAGGGGATTACTATCCAAATGTATTACAATGTATTACCTTAAATATAATTTTTAGGAAAAATCATGAGACATGCAAAAAGCTAAAAAGCATGACCCATATAGGAAACTGAAAAAAATATGGCCCATATATAGGGAAAAAGAAAAACAAATAAATAGGCAATAGAAACTGCCTCTGATAGAGCTGGCCTGTTGCATTTAACAACAACAAAAAAAAAAACAACTTCAAAGCAGCCATTATACGTTTGTTAAAAGAACAAAAGTAATCTTGCTTTAAAAAAGGAAAGATGATATACTGAAAATATCTCATCAAATAGAGAATATGAATAAGAGATCATGAAAACTGGAAATTTCATTTTCAGGGGTTGAAAAGCAGATCAGCATTGATTTGTTCTAACAAAGGAAGAATCATAAAACTTGAAGATAACTATATAGAGATTATGTAATCAGAAGAACAACAGAGAGCTAAAACAAATAAAAAAAGATAAAGCCACAGAGAAATGTAGGACACATGTAAGTATACCAATATCACATTATGAGTGCCAGAAGCAGAGGAGTGAAAGAAGAAAACAATATTCAAAGATATATTGGCTGAAAAACATTAATGTACAAATACAAGAAACTCAGTGAACTATAATAATAATAATAAATACAAAGGGATTACACAGAGACACATCCTGGTAAGAATATTGAAAATCAATGACAAAGTCTTGAAAGAAGCAAAAGAAAAATGATCCATCCTGAGAAAGGGAACCCCAATAAGATTAACAGCTGATTTTTCATCAGAAGCAATAAAGCCAGAATGCAGTGAGAGATAATCTAAAAGGATAGGAGTGAGAGAACTATCAACCAAGAATCTAATATCCAACAAAATTATCTTTTTTAAGTTTTTTTATGTTTTTTATATTTATTTTTAATAGTTCATTTTTAATTTTATTTTTTATTACCATTTATCCCCCCTGTACTCTCTCCAGCCTCCATCCCTACCCCCTCAGCAATCACCACACTGCTGTCTGTGTCCATGAGTTCTTTCTCTTTTTTGCTCTGACTCTCCCCTTGCAGAGCTGTCATCCTGCTCTCCATCTATGAGTCTGTCTCTATTTTGCTTGTTAGTTCAGTTTGTTCATTAGATTCTACATGTGAATGAAATCATATGGTACTCGTCTTTTTTGGCCTGGCTTATTTCACTTAGCATAATATCCTGTGGGTCTTTCCATGCTGTTGCAAAGGGTAAAAATTTCTTTTTATGGCTGAGTAGTATTCCATTGTGTAAATGTATCATAGTTGTTTTATACACTAATAATGTAGGCAAAATAAAGACATTCCCTTGTTAATAAACAAAAATAAATCCAACAGATCTTATTGCTAAAAGACTCAAATTACAATAGATACTAAAGGAAACTTCAGCCAGGCTGAAAGTTGGTGACTGAGAAAAAATCTGAATACACACACACACACACACACACACACAAATAATACTGGAAAAGTAATAATGTAGGTAACTTAGAATATGGTATAATTAAAATAGAGTATAGTTTCATATTTCTTCCTCTTTCCCTTTTTATTGGATTTAAAAGGCAACTATATAATACGATATGTATATAATTGTATTTTTAGAATATAACATAGATATCAAATATATTCACCAATAATAGCAGAGGAAGTTGGTGAAGTAATTTTGTATTTAAGTAAAAAATGAAGTAACATCAATACTGAGGAACAAACAAAGAGAAAAAGAAATGATAAATGAGAAGCTAACATAATAAAATTTATACATGTGTACTCAACCTCTTTAAAAGATTTATAATTATAAAAAGCCAAATTATATCAATGTACTTTTGTTTTTGTAACATAGCAGTATGTACAACAAAATAGCACAAAGAAGAAAAAATTAGATAGATCTATTTAGGATTAATACTTATTTATCTCACTGAAACTGAGTATAAATCTGGAGTAGAATTTAATAAGTGTGTTGAATAAGTATTAAGAGAAAGAGCCCTAGAGCAAACATTTTAGAAATAAGTAAAAAATGTAGTAAAAAATCAGTAAGACATTAGTGCAAGTAGTATTAATAGTAACTATTGAATCATTAATATATAAACTAGATAATAAATTATTAATGTAATTAACTAGAAAATATTAATCCAATCAAGAAGAAAGTGGTAAAGGAGCAATAGAAAAACAAAAAGGGCATGAGACATATAAAAACAAATAAAATGACAAATGCATATCTAACTTTACCAGTAAAAGAGTAAATATTATTTTAAATAATTCAATCAAAAGGCAGAGATTTAAAACTGCATCAATAGACAATATCCAACAATATGGTATCTATACAACATAATTTAGATTAAAAAATACAAAAGGGGGTCCTGGTTGCTGTATCTCAGTGGATTGTACGGGCCTGTGATCTAAAGGGTCACCAGTTCAATGCTCAGTCAGGGCAAATGCCTGGGTTGTGGATCAGATCCCCAAGTAGGGAGTGTGTGAGAGGCAACCACACATTAATGCTTCTCTCCCTTTCTTTCTCCCTCTCTTCCCCTCTCTCTAAAAGTAAATAAAATCTTTAAAAAAGTACAAAGGGAGGAAATAAAAGGATGAAGAAAAGTATGCAAACATCAAACACAAAAGAAGCTAGAGTGGCTATGCTGTTGTATGACAAAATAGACTTATAAAATTAATATTACTAGAGATAAAGAGAAAAATTTTATAATAATAGAAGTGTTGAAACATCAGAAAAGTATAATGATTTTTTAACATATATGTGAGTAATAACAGATTACTTGCATCTCAAAATACATGAAGCAATAAGCTGCAGATTTAAAAGAAAAAATAAAAACTCAACAGTAATAGTTGAAGACTTCATACTCTACTTTAACTATTGCATAGAATAAAGAGACAGATCAAAAATAGAAGATTTGAGCAACATTTAAGTCAATCAGACCACACAGAAATCTATATGACATTCTACCAAATAAAGCAGAATTCACATACTTCTCAAGTGCATATAAATTTTTCCTGTATAGACTACATGTTAAGTCGTTAAACAAAGTGTAATGAATTTTAAATGACTTAAATCATACAAAATGCATTTATTGACCACAATTAAATAAAATTAGAAATGACAAAAAGAAAACTGAGCATTTCACCACTTTGTAAAAATTGAACAACATGCTCCTAAGTAACCAATGGGTAAATGAAGAAATCAAAGCAATTGGGAAAATAGTTTGATATAAATTAAAGTGAAAATACAATATACCAAAACTTATGGGATGTAGCTAAAATAGTGCTCAGAGGAAATTTTATATCTATAGATACATAAGGAAAAGAAAGTTCTCAAATCAGTAAATGTCTTCCACTTTAAGATGTTGTGTTAAAAGGAGCAAATTATCCTTAAAGCAAGCAGAATAAAGGGAATAATAAAGATTAGAGAGGACATTTTAAAAATGGAGAATAAACAAGCTGGAGAAAAATCAACTAAACCAAAGTCAGTTCTTTTAAAAAATAAGCAAAGTTCACAAAACTTAGTTAAAGTTTTCTTTTAACTAAGAATATAAGAATAGAAGACCAAATTACTAGAATCAGAAATTAAAAAGGGGAATATAACTATTAATCACATATAAATAAAAGTGATCATAAGATAATATAATGGACAAGATATGAAAGACAGAATAAACAGAAGCAAGAAAATACTAAAACTGACTCAAGAAGAAATAGGAAATCTCCATAGACTATAAAGACATAAAATGATTTAAAAATTTTCCCACAATATAAAGCCAAGGCCTAGATGATTTGTACATTCTATGAAACATGTAATGAAGTATTACAATTTTTCACAAACTCTTCCAAAAGCTAGAAAAGGGAACATTTCTCAATTTATTCTGTGATGCCATTATCTTCTAATAGCAAACCAGACACTGACATTGTAAGAAAAATAAACTACAGAACAATTTCTTATTTGAATATAGATTAAAACAGCCTCAAAAATAAAAACAGATTGAATGTAGAAGACATCTAGTGGATTATATACCATGACCAACTAAATTTATCTTATAATTACAAGATTGACTTAACAATCAGAATAAATTAATGTACTATACTGTATCAATAAATGACAAAGCCACATAATCATCTTAATAGATATAGAAGAGTATTTTTCAAAACCATCATTCTTTATGATTAAAAAAGTCAGCAAATTAAATATAAAAGAAAACTTTTTCAAACTGATAAACTTTATCTACCAAAAACCCACATGTAATAAATACCACACTTGGTGGTGAAAACTGAATGCTTCCCATTTAACATCAGGAAAAAGATAAGGACATCTGTTCTTATTTTCAACATTTACTGAAGATTTTAGCCAGGACCATTAAGCAAGAAAAGTAAGTAAAAGGAATCTGAATTCAAAAGTAAGAAGTAAAAGTACAATATCTCTATTTAAAGAGGACATGATTACCCTGACTGGTGTGGCTCAATGGATTGGGCATTGTCCTGCAAACTGAAAGTCTACTGGTTCAATTCCAGTCAGGGCACATGCTTGGGTTGTGGGCCATGTCCCCGGATGGGGGCATGCAAAAGACAACCCAGAAAGTTTGTGGGTTGTCTTTGTTCCTCCTTTCCCCTCTCTCTAAAAAAATAAATAAAATTATTTAAAAAATAAAACTTCTTAAAAAATAAAGAAGGCATGGTTTTATATATAAACAAACTTAAGGAATCCACTATAATATACTAATATCGTACTATTTACTGTAGTAATACTAGATGCTACTGTAAGTAATAAGTTCACAATGATGAACTTATTAGGTATGAGGTAAATATACAAAAAAACAATTTATTGCTATACACTAATAATGAATAGTACAAAAATAAAATTAAGAAAAATATTTTACTTAAACATGCCAAAAAGAATAAAACAGGAAAAAAAGAAACCAAAGAGATGAAAACTAATTTTCTTTTTTTTTTTTTTTAAAGATTTTATTTATTTATCTTTTAGAGGGAAAGGGAAGGAGAGAGGGAGAGAAATATCAATGTATGGCTGCTTCCTGTGCATTCCTTACTGGGAACTGGCCTGCAACCCAGGCATGTGCCCTGACTGGGAATCGAACCGTGATCTCTTGGTTCACAGGCCCGTGCTTAATCCACTAAGCTACACCAGCCAGGGCTAATTTTCTAAAAATTATAAAATATTATTGAAAGAAATTAATGACATTGAGATAAATCTGACCAGAAATTAAATGGAGAACTACTTTAAATTTAATATACTGAATTGATTCAATAAAATAGATCCATAATTGTTAAAGTATTTAAATCCATAATTGTATATATTCTAATGAAATATGGCCTAGATATTTTTAAAAGTGAAACTGGTTAAACAACAAGCATTAAAGGAAAAGATAAGATAAATATAAGAAAAAGTAAAACCAAGATCCCTGTGATATTCATATTGTGATATTAAGATAGACTTGATATCATAAGCAAATAACTATGTTTAAGAATAGAAAATTTGGTGTCAATTTCAATTATGAACTTAAAATATAAATATCAATATTTTAATAATAGCAAAAATACCAACCTGAAATAATCAATATACAGAAAAATTTATGATTGAATATGGTGTATCCAAGTGACTCATGAATTTTTTATGTTAGTGCATATATACATATATATATATTTCACCACAATATAAACATATAAAACAATGCTCAATCTTAGAAGAAAGATTAGGGAAGTAAACCCAAAGGTGATACTATTTCATAATCAAGAGACAGGTACATTCAAATATCAAGTTTTTGTTGAAAGTAGGTTACGGGATAATGAG
This sequence comes from Trachops cirrhosus, assembly GCA_028533065.1. NCBI lineage: Eukaryota > Metazoa > Chordata > Mammalia > Chiroptera > Phyllostomidae > Trachops > Trachops cirrhosus. The sequence goes on from CM052538.1 coordinate 64,517,013, forward strand.
GACTCATATTGCAGGTAGAAATATAAGTTAGTACAATACTGTTGTGTACTTGACAAAATTAGGTAAAATTACATATTGGGACCAGAACAATTCCACTCCTCTTTATATGCCTCCAGAAAAACTCCTGCATATACACACTAGAGATATGTTTATGAAGGTCATTAGCATCTTTGTATATAATACCAAAAAGCAAAACAAACTACCAATAGAATAAATTAGTAAGTTTGATATATTCAAATAATTTTATAATATATAGTAATTATAGTAAATGAAATAGAAATATATATGTATATAGTTCCACTTAGAGTGGCTTTACAACATAGCACTCTAATACTTAGTAATATAAAACAAACATTTGTTATGTTTTTGGTTTTCATGAGTTGGTATTTGGGCAAAGCATAGAGGAGCTAGCTGGTTTAGCCCTTCTCTAGCTTATCTGCAGCCTCAGTTGGTAGACTTGAATCCTGGGGGTTACATTATCTAAAGGCAAGCTCATTCCAAATTCCACTGAGGCATGCTGTTATCAGATCATCTCAGTTACCCTCCAAGAGGCCTCTCCATGAGTCTCACTTCATGGACTAATTTGGGTTTCCTCATATCATAGTTGCAGATTTCCCTTGCAAGCATCTTAAAATTGAGAGTAGAATGAAAGCTGAATTCTTCTTATGGCCTACTTCAGAAGTTGTAGAGCATCACTTCTGCTATATTTTACTGCCAAGAGTAGTCAAAAAGCTCCCATCTGGGAGAAAACCTCCAGGCACATCTCAAAAGAACATGGACTTATATGTGGAATTTAATGATCAAAATGAACTAACAAGCAAAAGAAAGACTGACTCAGATAGCAGGCTGATAGCTATGAGAGGTGGAGGATAAGGGACTGGGCTGGGATGGTGGACAGATTGAGCAAAAAAAAAAAAGAGAGAGAGAGAGAGAAAACTCATGAATACAGAGAATAATGTGGTGATTGCTTAGGGAAAGAGGGTTGGGGGAGGAGGAAGAAGAGGGCACAGGAGAATTATTGTTGATAGACAGAGACTTGACTTGGGGTGGTGAACCCACAGTACAGTGTATAGATGATGTATTTTGGGATTGTGCCCCCGAAACCTGTATAGTTTTGTTAACCAGTGTTACCCCAATAAGTTCAATGGCAAAGAAAAAGAAGAAAGAAGAACATATTAGATGGAAAGATTGTCACAGCCATCTAAGAAAATAAAGTCTACTGAACATCTCATTCAGCACAAATAAACTTTTTAGTGTGAAAAGCAAGTTGAAATACAGTAGAATTTTATTTATGTAGAAAATTTAAATGTAATATATATTGTATATACACATTTGCATGCTTATATGTAAAAATGTATGCATATATTTAAAGGAAAAAGAAGTGCAGTGGAAATAATGACCAAGAAATTCAAGAAAAACATTATTTCTTTGGGGATGTTAGAGGGAGAAGTATGCAATTGTGAGGGAATATACAAAAAGCACCCTTAGTACTATGTTTCATTTATTAAGATGAGTTACATGGGTGTTCATTATAGCATTTTACCACATGTGAAAGATAAATTCCAAAGGAGATTGAAAGAAGCTGGATATAGGATATTATGTAAAGGGAAATGTCAGTGATGAATTCTGGATACAGAACTTATAGATGTGATTGGATGGTAATACTATATATATGTGTATACATATATATATATAAAACCTTATATATGTATGTACATATATATACATACAATGGTGAAATATAAAGACATCAATAGCATATATAAACTTAGACATAAAACTCTTAAGTCAGCATTCTTCATGTCAATATAACTCTACAGAGAAATCACAAAACTCCTAGACATAACTCTAGAACTTAAAAAGTTTGTGATTCACAAATATCATATGAGCAATAAAGTGACTCACCAAAACTTCTGCTCTACTAAACATTCAAAGAAACATAAAAAGTTGAGCATTTCTTTAAAAGTGTTTCACTTACAACGCAGTCAACATTTATGTACATATGTCTGAATTTTAAAGGTCCCTGAACAGCTTTCCCTTTCACAAAATGTCTTTCCCAGCACTAAGCATGATGCTGAAAATTGAGCCTCTATAGACAATTTCCTTTTGGTAGAGTTCTTAAATTTTTCTTTTAAAAGGTTTTCTTTTAAAATGCAGAGACCCAGGGGTGGAACAAACCTAAATGTGTAACTGTTTATCCACACAAAGGTCACGGTGGAAGACCCCCAAAGGTAAGATCGCAGATGAAAGTTCTCAGTGGGAAAGGACTAAGAATGCAGAGGTCAGGAGAAAAAGAAAGAGCAGAGATTTAGAACACAGGAGCAGGTAAATAAGAGTTTTGCTTTTAAAACGATTTTACAACTTTTCTGAAGGGAGATATGTTTGGTAACTTTCCTTCAGGATCAACATGTGTGGCTACAAACATTTAACATTGCCAGTTCAAATATGTAAATTAGACTCCAGCAGTATGAGAGACACTATTTCCTGAAAGTACTTATTAGTGTAAAACATTGGTTAAAGAGCTTTTTAGAAATCTTTCAATCAATATATACCATGAGAAAATTACTCAGGGAATCGATAAAAAGATGTAAAAACAATAGTGTTGCTTTAAAAACAAAAAGGAGAAAAATAATAAGGCGTTCTGAATCCATTATATAGGTCAGATACCTAGTATTAATTGGTTTCAAAGGGGTTTATGCTTAAAAATAGAATCCATCCTACATAGAGAAGACAGATATTTGTTCTGTTTACATGTAAACTGGGGCAGATTCTTTCCTCCTAGATCTAGAAACTGGGATAAGAAAGTAAGGGCACACAAAGGAAGAGATGCACAAGCCTTTTTATTTTTTCATTTATTTTTCATTTATTTTAAACTGATCAAAAAAAGAAGAGAGAGAAAGAAGAAGAACTTCATAACTTCACAGGTGAGCAATAAGATAGCCATAAAGGAAGACATTTGTCCCTCAGTAATAATTTTTGTCTTTTGAAATGTACCTCAGAGAAAAAATCTGTAGTCCCGGAAGCAGGACTCCCGAGAAACAAACTGAGGAGGCGCAGGTTCTTTCACTCCCACACAGAGACAACTTCACGTTGGCTGGTCAGATAAACATTAATTATATGTACATAACTTAAACACTTTCATCCTAAGGCGGAATATTCCTGTCAAAAGTTGCAGAGTGTTGCTGACAACGATCTAATTAGACTTCAGTTTCATAGTTTTTCCACATTCAAAAAAGGTTATATGTAAAAAAAGTTTATATACATATTTTACTTGCGTATCAGCCTTCCCTTTAGTTAGGACATTCTAAGGAATATATTGCTGAATATCCTTTCTACAGTGATTTTTGCAGCAGATTAAATTCTCCTTTTAAATCCCAATAATAGTATGAGAAGAATTGTGTGACATTTAGAAGATGTTAAAGAAGCGGAAACCGTAGTTCTCAGGAGGCTGTTGCAGCCCGATGTGGGCGGAGTGAGGTTCCTGACAGCTTGCTCGTGAGCACTTGGAAACTACCTCAGCCTTGCAGACTGAGGCAGCCAGTGAGAACCTCTCTCTCAGTGTTGCTTTCTGTTTTTGTTTTTTGTTTTGAGAAATGTAAAAACTTGGCGGCATGCTTTTGAAAACTATCTGCTTTAGTGCTCTTGGTTGATATCTTGGTGGCTGGATTCCCTGCCCTTAACACATTTCCATAACCTTCAGAGGAAACCTCCCTGAGTTCTGCCCCTCCAACTCTTCCAAAATCTTTTAAGTCACTATTTCTCCATTAAACCCTTAAAACTCAAAGCGTGGATTGCCTGTTCTCTTCCTGACAGAACAATGATTTTCCCAGGCCCCCACAAGGATGTATAAAATCTGTCAAGGATCATATTAAATTCATGTTAAGACATGACCAATCCTCATATTTACTCATGCTAGCTATTAGCAAGACCTTACATCAGAGTATCAAATGCCTCTCAGCTCTGAATATGCTCATCTATGTGCCCCAGACACCACCAGGAGTACATCCTGCAAACTATTGATACTCTTCTCAGACTTTCAATAGTCTGAGGGATGGAATAATGTGTGATGGGGAGACAGAAAAGAAGGGGGAGTTCATTTTTCCTTTGATGGTGGTTTTCAGAAGGCAGGCATGATCGGCAACTGAGAGTGCCTGTCAGTGGCCGAGTGCCCCAGCAGCATTGGCGGAGTTACAGCAGCACCAGAGTGAGTACCGCTTCCCGTTTCTTAGACAAGGTCACCAGTGTGGTTCCAAAAGCAGGGCTGTCACTTGGGTACAGGAAGTGCAACACAGGTTCCCGGACTCCAAGAACAGTGGTAGCTTCATGATTTGAAGATTATAATATGTTTAGGAAAATTATATGTCAAACAAAAATAATGAATAACTGACGAACATTTAGAAAATCGTGGGTGATCTTGAGGTAAACATGGCTAATACCTACTTAAAAACTACACATCAGACAGGGGGTCAACTCATAAACTTCAAGTGTTATACTTAGCATAAGATATCTCGTCATGGTACCCAGGTGGAAACCTTAACCGTTTAAATTATGTAAATAATTCATTGTATTGGTTCATTTTCAATCAACCTTATGTTTTTTTCTGACTGTTCCATGCATGTCTGTGTATTGAAAGGGACTACTAGTAACTGGTCCAGCAAATAAGTGCCATTGTTCATGTTTTCTAATACGAATGGATAAAATGTCACCTTAATATTATTCATGGACATGGGGATTCTGGCTAATACAAACCAGTTCTGTGACATGGATCTCCTTTCTGTGGGCTGTCAAACATCGGAATTCTGATGCTGAAGTACTGAGGGACAGACTCTAGACCCAGATAAATTCATAATCTGGGGGGTCTCTACAGGATGAGCCAAAAATTTCTATCTTGGCAAAACTCTGACCTTATCATAAGTGATTTCTTCAGAAGTTAATAGAAAGCAATTGAAATAATGGATTAAAATTCCCCTTAATATGAATGTATTGTTTAAAAAAATGTTAGTGGATGAGGAAATGCAGAATAAAAAATGCAACTATTTACTATAGAGCTGCTACTGGTCCATGCTGGCATTTTTCTACACAGTACTAATTATACTTGCTATGCCAATTAGTCTTCTGTCCAGCCATTGTTATTATTCTTCCCATTATTTTTAATAGTTGGTGACAAAGTCATGAATGCATTATGGAAATTTATTTTAACAAAAACATAGAATACTTCTAAATACTCTTTTTTAATCTCTGGGGCATAACATATCAATAAATATGTCAAATCTGGATTGACCTGTACCATGAAGTTTGAAGTTGAAATTCAGTGTATCTTTAAAAACATTTTCCCTACCTATATGGTTTAAAATATGGCAATGATTTAGCAAGCATCCTTGGCTCCATCCCCCCACCCACACTAGAGCAAAACTAGTTTCTCAGGGAGGTCAGATTGACTTGGTAAAGGTTACCTGCCAATTAATGAGCATTTAGGAAAGAAGAACAAGAAAGTTATAGACAATGATCCAGGCATAGGCCCTTTGCCTGTCAAACAAGGAGAAACGAGGATTTAAAAATAAAACATACATCACATAAGTTCAAGAACTCCTGTTGTGCTAAGAGAATTTGAAGCCTGGAAATAGCAGATGCTTAAGTATCTAGGATGAAAATAAAAGTTCTGACCCAAGATCATTAGCGTGACACTTAACCTGTGACCAGAGCTCCCACAGGTTATTGCATTCAGTTTAACCAGGGCTAGAAGGGCAATGCAAGGCCAGAGAAAATGACACTCATTCAGTTTAAACATAATTTAATTCTCTGAAGACTTTTTTAATAGGTTCTTGGATTCAACATCTTAGAGCACTCTGACTGAGTGGTGTTATTTTGGGAAAATAAAATCGCTGCTATTACTATTTCCTGTATAAATTTAAGAATCTAAGAAACTAAGTAAGGTGCCTTTGGCCCTTCCATCATGTAGTCTAAACTCAATGTATGGATGAAGTTGGTGAACAGTTCTAAAATATTCTTTGTTCATTTGTTTTCAGACATGCTACCAGCATTCATTTTATATTAAAATAATCTAGCATGTTGCATATATTTCTACTCTAATAAATGGACCTAGTGTTAGTCAGACTACCTCTTAAAACCATTTCCATTATTGCTACCTCAGGCCCTTCATCTTGTTCAGAGCATATTGGAAAGGTACAAAAGGAACTTGAGCACCTAAGAGATCATAGTAAGTGCAAAGTGTATCCTGAATGAGTACCCTGTGTAGGTGAATCAAAATGTATCCCAAATTCTTTATAAAATATCTCCACCATCATCTGTCTTTGTAAATTCTTTATAAAGCAGTACGATCTGAGATAAGCTATTCATAGGCACAAAGCAAGGTTGGTTAGCCAGCTGTCACCTAGAACAGAGAAATGTTAGAATCTTATACTTTGTAGAGAAATATTTTACTTGGAATCAAGAGTAGAAGCACTATTATTGAATAGTTTGATTATACTGTAATTAATAAATGTACATTCCACAGGTTAAATGAAAACAAGAACCATCCCAACAGTGGGACATAGTGCTGACAAGATATGGGGTATTCTTCCTACCTCACTTTTAAGATAAATCCTAGACATTTTCATATTTACATTGAGATAAAAATCATAAATCTTAAATGTACAATTCATTGAGTTCTGAAAAACATGTACATTAATTAACACCATAATCAAGATATAAAATATTTGTATCACTACACAAAATTTCCTTATGTAGTTTTCCAGTCAAAGCCCACAGCTACTACACTAGACCACAAAAATTCTGATTTCTATCACCATAGTTTTACTAGTTGTACAATTCATACAAATGCATTTTATTGCCTATATACTTCTGTGTCTGGCTTCTTTTGTAAAAGATAGCTGTTTGAGAGCCATCCTTATTGTTGAATGTATCAATATGCGTTTCTCTTTATTGCCAAGTAATATATTTCATTATATAAATATTCCCTGTTTTACCCACCCATTTTATCAGTGGCAACAAATGGAATAATATGGAATTTCACCCCAGTTTCAAGCTCACAAATTGGCCTGCCATAGTTTCACAAACACTGAAAAGACATGAGATTCTCGGGTCAGAGATAAAGGACATTATTACTCATGGAAAAACAGGAAGCAGCATGAACTTTATGTTTGCATCAATTTCCCTGGAGCCATCTCCAGATCTCATGCACATGACCTGGAGGTGGGTCCAGGTGGATGCTGTACTCATAATAGGTTTGTGTCACAGCTAGGGATCTCCCACTTAGGAACCCTGATCTTTAAGATTCTTTGCAAGCTTTCCCTATCTTTGCATTAAAGAGAGGTTATCTTTATTTTTCTAAACAAGTAACAGATCTATTTTCTACCCCATCCAGAACAAAAGTTGTTATAAGACAGGCAGAAAAACCATATAGAAAAGTCTCTCAATACCTGATGATTCACACTTTAGTTGTTTCCAGTTTTGGAGTATTATGTAAATACTCTAGGAGGGTCCACGTCATCAATCATGTCATGTGTAAATAAAAAGTTTTATTTTTCCTTTTTTCCCTAATTTTATTTTAATCATTGTTCAAGTACAGTTTTCTGTCCTTTACTCCCATCCCAGCTCACCCACCCCTCCCTCCCCACCTCCCTCCCATTTCTAATCCCCCTAGTTTTTGTCCATGTGTCCTTTATATTTGTTCCTGTAAACCCTTCCCATTCTCCCCTGAAATTCCATCTCCTCTCCTCTCTCCGCAAGGGGAGGGGGAGACAATTTTTCCTTTAAAAATTGTATTTCCTCCTTTATTTTTTCCTTGCCAGTTAATATATTACAATGACAAAGAACAATATTAAATAGGTATAAAACTGACTTTTCATAATTTTGTTTTCAATCTTGGTATAAACATATTTAATAATTCACCACATATGATCTTGGATGTAGATTATTCAAATATGTACTTTATTCCTGGAAAAAATTTCTTTTATCCTTAGATTGCTTCAAATATTTATGATGAATAGATGTTGAATAGATGTTGAATTTTGTCAAATGCATTTTAGGAATCCATCAAAATTATTATATACCTAAAACTTTTATTCTATTAATGTGAATTACAGTGATTAGGTTTTGAATGTTAAACCTCTTAGTTAAAAAAATGCACTTAACAAGATATATTATCTATTGTTTATATTGCTGATTTAAATGCCATTATTTTTAAGGATTTTTACAGCTATTTGCTTGATGTTTGTTGGTTTTTAATTTTATTTTCTTGTAATATCTATGTCTGCTTTGTCATCAGAAAAATTGTGACCTCAAAAAAGGGCTGAGAACTATTCCCTCTTCTTTAATTTCTGAAAAGGTTTAAAAGTGAAGTAAGATTGTTTATATTTCTTTCCTAAATATTGGATATAATTTATAAATAAAACTAACTGTATCTAAAATTTTCTTTGCAAGGAGGTATTTCATTAAAAATTTAATTTCTTCAATAGGTAGAGTTCATTTTTTTTATTTATTGTTTTGTCAATTTTAGTAAAATATTTTCTAAAAGATTTTGATCATTTCATCAACATTTTCAAATTCACTGGATTGGAGTTGTTCATAATATTAATTTATTATCTTTTTGATATTTTCGTAATCTGTTTTGATAGTCCTCTGTCTTTCCTGATTTTGATGATTTGTGTTTTCCCACTCACAGTCTTTTTCAGCTTGTTAGGTATTTATTAATTTTATTAACATTTCATAGAAACAGTAGCTTAGTTAATTTCTCTGTTACCTTGTTTTTCTTCATTATGTTTTTATATACATATGGTAAACTAATCTTTGAGAAGGAACAAAGGCAATACAAAGCAAGAATAATCTTTTTTATTAAAATACATTTGATAAATAACATTGGGTAAATTTAAACTACAGATTGGGAGAAAATATTTTCTTTCTTTTAGTATATTTTATTGATTATGCTATTATAGTTTTCCCAATTTTTCTCCCTTTATCCCCTCTCCACCCTGTTCACCCAACCCTCCAGCATTCCTCACTCTTAATTCATGTCCATGGGTTGTACACATAAGTTCTTTGATACTTCTGTTTCCTATACCATTTTTTATCTCTCCCCATCTATTTTATGCCTACTAATTATGCTTCTTCTTTCCTGTACCTTTTCCCCACTATTCCTCCCCTCCCCCTCCCCACTGAACTCCTTCTGTTTGATGTCCATTTCTCTGATTCTGTTCTTGTTCTGGTTGTTTGCTTAGTTTTTGTTTTCCTTGTTTTTCTTTTCTTTTAGGTTCATTTGTTGATAGTTATGAGTTCATTGTCATTTTATTGTTCATATTTTTTATTTTCTTTTTCTTAGATAAGTCCCTTTAATGTTTTATATAATAATGGCTTGGTAATGATGAACTCCTTTAACTTGACCTTATCTGGGAAGCACTTTATCTGCCTTTCCATTCTAAATGAAAGCTTTGCTGGATACAGTAATCTTGGATGTAGATCTTTGTCTTTCATGACTTCATATACTTCTTTCCAGCCCCTTCTTGCCTGCAAGATTTCTTTTGAGAAATCAGCTGATAGCCTTATGGAAACTCCTTTGTAGGTAACTGTCTCCTTATCTCTTGCTGCTTTTAGGATTTTCTCTTTGTTTTTAATCTTGGGTAACTTAATGATGATGTGCCTTGGTATGTTCCCCTTTGGATCCAACTTCTTTGGAACTCTCTGGGCTTCCTGAAAATCTATTTCCTTTACCGCACTGGGAAGTTTTCCTTCATTATTGTTCAAATAAGTTTTCAATTTCTTGCTGTTGTTCTTCTCCTTCTGGTACCCCTGTAATTCAAATATTGGAATGTTTCAGGTTGTCCCAGAGAATCTTCAGCCTCTCTTCATTTTTTTGGATTCTTGTTTCTTCATTCTGATCCAGTTGGATGTTTATTTCTTCCTTTTGTTCCAAATTCTTGCTTTGAATCCTGGTTTCCTTCTTGTCACTGTTGGTTCCCTGAACATTTTGCTTTATTTCATTTTGTGTATCTTTCATTTGTTCTTTCACTTTTCAACTAAGCTCACTCAGTTCTGTGAGCATTTTGATTACTAGGACTTTAAATTCTCCATCACATAGGTTGGCAATCTCCTCATCGATTAGTTCTCGTTCTGAGGTTTTTCTGTGTTCTTTCATTTGGGCCATATTTCTTTGTCTTGGCTCAGTTGATAGGTTGTAAGGGGGCAGGGTCTTAGGTATTCACCCAAGCAGGGCACCCTCTTTGCTGCATTGCCTATGTGGGAGGGGCCAGAGAGGGAACAATGCAGCTCACCTGCTTTTCTCTAGCACACTTCCCAATAGACTCTGTCAGACTGGAAGTATTTCTCACCGGGGCAACCCCAACCTTAGCCCACAGTCAGCTCTGAGTCCCAGTTTTCCCCTTAAGTCAGTCCTTCCTGCCCTGCTCTGTGGAGTTTGGCAGTCAGCCCCACCCAAAGCCACCTTGCCATAGTTTTTCTGAGTCAGCCTGTGCAGTCCACCTTAGCTGTCTAGTTGTTCTGGTTGATTTTTTCTTTAGTTCCTTGGTTGTCAGAGTTCCATGCAATTTGATTTTCTGATGACTTTGGTTGTTCATTGATTTTAGATTGGTTGTTATCCTTCTTTTGGTTGTGTGAGGAAGTGAAGGGTTTCTATCTATGCCTCCATCTTGGCTGGAACTCTGAAAATATTTTCAAAAGATGTATCTAATCAAGTACTATTATCCTAAATAGGCAGAAAACTCTCAAAACAGAACAATAATAAAATAACATCCTGATTTTAAAATGGGCCAAAGATCTTAACAGATACCTTACTAAAAATGATATACAGATGGCAAATAAGCACAAGATAAGATGTTTCACATTATAAGCCATTAGACAGATGCAGATTTAAACAACAATGAGATACCACTACATACATATTAGAATAACCCAGATCTAAACCATTGACAACAACAAATGTGGCCAAAGATGTGAAGCAATGGGGACTCTCATTGACTGTTGGTGGAAATGCAAAATGGTACAGCCACTTTGGAAGACAGTTTGGTTGATTCTTACAAAACTAAACATACTCTTACTATATGACCTAGAAATTGTGTTACTTGGTATTTGTCCAAATGTATTCAAAACCTATATCTACATAAAAACTTTCTCAGGAATATTTATGGAAGCTTTATTCATAATTGCTAGAACTTGAAAAAAAATCAAGATGTCTTTCAGTTGGTGAATGAATAAATAAACTGTGGTATATCCTGACAATGCAATTTCTTCCAGTGCTAAAATAAAATGAACTATCAAACTGTGAAAAGACACGAGGAAACTCAACTGCAGTACACTAAGGAAATGAAGCCAATCTGAAAAAGGTACATACTATATGATTCTACTATATGGGCCTGTGGCAAAGACAAAACTACAAAACAGAAAAAAGATTAGTGGTTGCTAGTGGGTGGGAAAAGGGGTTGATGGACAGAATAAACTGGTGGAGTGCACAGGATTTTTAGGGCAGTGAAAATACTCTGCTTGATACTATAAATACTTTTGCTTGACATATAATATATGTCATTATATTTTTGTCCAAATCCATAGAGTGTACAACACCGTGAGTAACCCTTAATATAGATGATGGACTTTGGGTGATTAGTATGTGTCAATGAAGGTTCATAAATTATAGTAGAAGTTTCACTCTGGAGAAGATGTTGACAATGGAGGAAGATTTGTAAGTGTGTGGGCAGAAGGTGGATGGCATATCTTTTTACCTCCCTCCTTATTTTGCTAAGAACCTAAAACTGCTCTAAAAAATAAATTTTCTTAAAAAAAGATAAAAATACCTTTTTTTATTTATATGAAGTTATCTAAATGGCCATGTTAACTTACATTATATGAGGATATATACAAATATTTAAAACTTTCCAAAAAGGTCAAAGAATGGATCACAGAAATCAATATAGTATTTATCTGTAGTAGAGAAACAGGAAATGTAAAAGGAAAAGCTCACAGGAGAAGCTATTGGGTGTTTGAAGTGTTTATTTTTTTCTTGCTCTGACTTTTGGTTACATGGCTGTTTGCTTTAAAAATTTTATTCAAACTGTACATATTTGTCTGTATATATGATATACATTACAATAAAAAAGAAAACCTCAGCACAAGGTACCTGATAGCATACAGATACATCATTATATTTTGTAACTGAGGTGCTGTTATATTATGCTTTACAAAGTGCCATTCTGAAAGCATACTATCAAATTTAAATGCAGAAGCGATAATGATAAAATTGAGCAATAGCTGACCTAGCTCCTGTTTTGTCATTTTTCCATAGCTTAGATATGAAACCTGTGATGAAATAAAACCATAAAATAAGGTATGCGGCACTTAAAAGGAAGGAGCATCTCTATGGGCCCTATTTCCTCTCCTCTTTTTAGCAAAATCCTTATTTCTTATGAGTAAACAAACACTAGTGTGTGATATAACATGAAGTTCTAGGCATAACAAACTTGCATTTGCTCAGTCTCAGATTGCTTTATCAGATAAGTGAAAAGTGTGAGTTGCAGGAATACTGTGTTATAGCCACAGAATTCCATTAGCATTATGAAGAGATAAGTGGACCCACTAGTAAGATGGAAGACAGCTATAACTAAAATCATCACAATACTTCTCACATAAATCCTTAAGGTTTCATATTCAACTCTTTTGAGCACTCATAATTTAGGGATGCTATTCATAATTGACTAAAGATATACCTCTTATTTTATCGATCATTTCTGATTTCATCCCTAGTTCCTGAATTTGCTGATGAGTTTATCCATATGCTTTAAATTTATACTTTTAATTTCTAGGACCCACAATAACTGTGCATTATATTTTATAATTATGACTTCTGTTCTTCTGATAGTGGTATATTTTATGCATTATATATTTCATATTTAAACATAGTGTAATACATACTATGCATAAATAGTATAGTATATACCCACCTATTATGCAAACAATCAATGGTTTAGATACTGAGGATACACAATCCACAGGATATATAAGTCTTTGTCTTTCCACAGATGAGACAAAAAATAAACAGTGAAATTAAAAGATTATAATAGATAATAATAATTCAATCAAGAATATAAGCATGAAAATATAGTGATGAGGTCTGCAGAGTTACCTTGCTTTTGAGGGTTTAATATTCAAACTAATACGTGAAGTTAATATTTAAAGATACAAGTCATACACAAATCTAAGGGGACAGGTAGTGCTAAAGCTCTAGGGTTATAAGTGATTTGGGCATATTAGAGGCACCAGAAGACCAGGGTGGCTGGAGTAAGTTAGTAAGGAAGAGAACAATAAGAAATGAGAACATGGGGATAGGCAAGTTGTGAAATTGGCACCACAGTGGGGAGTCCTTAAGCATTGAAATGATTGGTCTTTGAATTAAATAAAAACTTAGAGAAACAACAAATGGTGTGGTTTATTCCTGACGATTTCTTTTTGTCCCTAGTCTGAGGATGATCTCTGCTATATGCTTCTTCTGGGCTCAGATAACCTGACCTTCTTTGGTTTATTTGCAGTAGAATGGCATGTTACTTGTACTAGGTTTGCCAGCATTTGAGACTCATGTAAACTAACAATTACCTTTAAAAATCTCTTAAATCTTGTATAAAGTATAGTATAGTTGGTTTTCTATTCATAAATTTATATATTGATCCCCATGTATTCAAAGACTGAAAACCACTCTAAAAGCTAATGTAGAGGAAAGACCAATGGAAAGTCTATATGCAGATGTCTGGGCATTCAAACTTTTCAGTCTTTTATATAAATGCCAGATCCCTGACCTGAAGGGTGGATATTTCTTATCTTGCTGGCAGGGTCTATAACATTCAGGTCTGTTTGCTCTATGAAATAAAAGAGAGGAGCCCCATCTCATGGTAGGTATAGGTTCCACAGTGAGAATGAAATGCAAATACATAGGTGAGACTATACTGTTCTTACTCGAAGTTCTATAACTCCCAACTGCAGTGTGGGAAACTGACACCAATACCCAACATTTCTGATAGTTTTCTTTCCAATGCAACATCCATTTTGTTCATTTAACCAGAACTTTTGTTACTTTATCACTGACTTTCTCTCTCACTTGTACCTTTAATCTTTATCTTTTCATCATTATTTCTCCTTACTTTTCAAGTAATTCATTAGATTCTGTCTCTCAGAAGGTTACTTACTGCAACTTATCTTGCCTTCTCTTTACCTTCAAATTCAGTAGAGAATGACCTCTGTTTTCAGCTCTCATTTTTTTACCTTCACCTAACACAAACTGACTTTTGTTTGCTACTATGCTAAAGCTTGAATTTCAGCATATGAGTATTTTCCTAAACTTGTATTCCGAAGATCTAGTCTCAGGGCCTCTCCTATATGGCCACTCAGAAAACTTCTGTGCTCTTTTCATGTGCTTCCTTCTTAAAAATTTTAGGTTTCATTTTCAATGTGATTACTTTCCACAGCTCAACATTCAGCTCACATATTCATAACTGTCCATACTGTTACTTTGTTTTCTCATCCACTGACATCTCCAACAATATCTCTATTCAAATGACACCCTAATCTGTACCTTCAAACCACAGAACTTCTAGAACCAAATGAAATGCACATTGGTTAGCTCTTTCTAAATATTACATATTACATAATGCTGTAAATGGCTTCAAGGTACAAGTCTAAAGTTAAATTTGCTATCTTTCTCTTCTATATTTTCTATATAGTGCCAGGCCACCATCTTCTATACATTCACCCAAGCAAAAATCAGAGGATAAACTTCTACCATTCCATCTCTTTCACCACTCCATTCAACAGGATAGCAATCTAATGTGTTTGTCTCCATATGGCTTTCAGTTCAGTCTATTTCTTTTTCCTACTCCTACTTATGATGATTTATATTTAGCTCTGGAAAAAGGCTAACCATTGTTAATATAACGAGAATGGTTTGCACAACATTGATGTAACCTGGCAGTCAAGGAAAGTGGACAGGAATGTGCATGTGCCAACAATGACAACTTCGCTTGTACTAGTCGGTGGGGGCAGTAGAAGCCATTGAGTGAGCATGTGTGCTGTGTGACCATCCCATTCAAAATGACTGAGTAGAACAATGGATCTGCATCAATTGTTTTTGTTTCCTTTTATTTAACTTGACAATTATTGTTTATTTTATGTTTAAATCATTTTTTACTGTTATTCTATTAGAGTTTTCTCAACTTTTTCCCCCTTTGCTCTCCTGCACCCATCCTGCACCCCGCCAATGCCACAGTCAATTTCCAGACTGTTGTCCATGTCCGTGGATCATTCATACATGTTCTTTGAACTTCAATATTCCTCCACAGAAATTATTTGTATGATTCAGAAGGCTTTCAGGGACAATGCAATGAGTGCGGCACAAATAAAAGTGGGCGCAAACACTTCAAAGATGGTTGAGAATCTGTTGAAAGTGATCCATGTTCTAGAAGGCATGCAATAAGCAGGACACCTGAGAATGTTGATCGTGTATGGGCTGCAATCAATGATCAGCCTAGTTTGAAGGGGAATGAGGTATCATTGTCCTATGTACAATGTTTCCTTTATCTTGTATCTTCAATAAATGTTTCTGTTTTTCATATATTGTGGCTGGATATGTTCTGGACAGACCTCATATTCTCGACTATTTTTAAAAATTTTTCTTTTCTTTTTATACTCAATTTCTGGTCAAAGTTATCTTTCTGAAAATAAATACATTTGGAAATTCTACTACCTGCTTAAAAATAATGACTCTTCACTATTTGTAGAATAATGTGTCTGATATTCTAGGCATTTTTACAGTTAGAGCCCAGTTTTTAGTCCAATCTCTTTCCCTAAATCTGTAATTCCTATGTCAAATTATTGCTTCCAGCCACATAGGCTTGTATGCAATTCCCCCAGCATGCCAAAAAAGATTTAAGTATGAAATAGGGGAAGATCATCTCTTTCTGTTGAAATTCTCATAGTTCCTGTGTTGGAATATACTCTTCAGTTGTTTTGAGACTTTATTCTCTTGGGTTGCAGACTGTATTTCATGAATTGCACTTAGATGTTGTTCCAATAGTTGTTCTTGAAAGTAATGAAAGGGTTATAAAAACTTTGCCTTGTATTTAATAATAGAAAGAAAGGGTATGAGAGATGATAACATAGCTAAAAGAATAAGTAGAGTATTTGTTATGAGGTCCACCTATTTAAAAATGTTTTTTAATCAAATGTGAGTCTCTTAATGAAAAACATTATTACATTTATTTCTAACACTCTGTGATTCAGCCCATCAGCATTTCTTTAATATTCACATTTTCTCAGACATTGTTACTATAAGATCATGTTTTCCAATATTTACTCCTGAAATTTTCAAATATTCTCATGCATGGCTATAAGACCTTCCAAAGAAAGTAATATAGTTAGACTGTTGAATTCTCAATTTAATACTCAGTAATGATGATGGCTCTACTTTTATAAAACTCTGAGGTATTGTGCTCTGCTTTTGATATTGCTGCTCTTAAATTTTATTGGGCCAGTTACTTCTAGTGTCTAAGGAGAGAGCTAGGCACTTTTAGATGCTGCCTTAACAGTATGAGGCTACCTTAGTTGATAGCACCATAATGCATTATAAGCATTTATTGAACTTGTAGACTACTTAGCCTATTCCCTCAGTATAGCTCTTTCCTGTGAAAGGCTGCTGCATCTGGTTTCATAGCCAACAATGCCATCTTACTGATTCCAATTCATATAAGTAAACTGAAAAATAGACTACAACATACATAATGCATTTCCCTTATCACCAATAAGCATTTAAAATAAACCACTCACTACTCTTGTTCATTTGAATGCATACTACATACTACTTTATTCTATTACATATCATTTTTATTATTTTCAGAATTTCTCTCTTTGAGATAAATTAAAACAGCTCCTATAATTGTTAGAGGAGGTGAAAAGGTATCAATGCTGTTATCTTTTATTTCACCATACCTAGGTTACTTCATGATTAAATATATGTTTATGAATTTGAATAATAGTTTTCTTTAATGTTCAACATTACAAATGACCATCTAAACTATGTCTCCAATCAATCCCACTGTGTTGTTGAATCTATAAAATGTATCCTGGAGCTGTTTAGTTCTTCATTTATTATGACATGAGGCATTCTTCCCCACTTCTCTCCCCTAGTTTTCCTGGTAGTGAACAGCAGACACTGTGATTAGAAATCAGAGATACAAACTGAAGACCACTCTTCTTTTTACCTGTGTGCCTAGGGAAAATAAAAGCAAGTGAAGTCTATTTTTTCCTATTCTAATATATTAATAAATTATTCCCAAAATGACTAGGGTAGTTCAAGATGTCTAGTTAACAGTAAAATGGTTTTATAAATTATCTCCTCCAGCCCTGACCAGGTAGCCCAGCTGGTTAGTGTTGTCCCAATACACCAAGGTTGTGGGGTGGATCTCCAGTCAGGGCACATATAAGAATCAACCAATGAAAGCATAAATAAGTGGAATAAACTGATCTCTCTCTCTTCCTCTCTCTTTCTCTCTAAAATCAATAAATAAAAAAATAAACTATCTTCCTCCAGTCTCTTTATTTCATAGTATATTCAAGTATCTCACATTTCTGTATCTAGTAATAGCATTATTTGAGATATTCCCTATGTCTGTTTGTATACCAGAAGAATGATTCCTAGTGACTGAATCTTTAGATTCTGTTATAGAATAGCAAATAGATCATTTGGCATTCCATATATTTTGTTCAAACATTGTTTATTTGAATTTATTTGGGTGACAGTAGTTAATAAAGTTATATAGGTTTCAGGTATACAATTCTATAATACATAATCTGTATATTGTATTGTATGTTTGCCACCCCAATTCAAATCTCCTTCCATCACCATTTTTCCCTCTTCTACCCTCCTCTACCTCCCCTGACCCACTTTCCCTCTAGTTGCCTATGTCTAGGAGTTTTTTTTTCCTGCTAATCCCTTCACGTTTTTTACCCAGTCCCCAACCCCCTTCTGACAGCTCTCAGTCTGTTCTCTGTATCTACAAGTATGTTTCTGTTTTGTAAGTTAGTTTATTTTGTTCATTAGATTCTACTTATAAGTGAAATTATATGGTACTTGTCTTTCTCTGACTGACTTATTTCACTTAGCATAATACTCTAAACTTTTAATGAAATAACACAGAAGAGCATAAACACATATTTATTCCTTCTTAGTTTTTATCCTATGAGTTCTATGTTTAATTTTATAATGTTAACAACTCAGTTTGTTTAGCTTAGTCATATTTATTATGAGATCACCAACCTTTCAAAATTTCAAAATTAGTATTTTATTGTATTTATATAATATAAAAAAATCTCCAAAAAGAAATAAAAATCACAACTTAGCAATGACACTGCAATATCATCATGTCTAGATGTAACTTGAACAACATATATATGCCTTTCTCACTTAATAATGTATTACAAGATGCATGCCATCTAAATATATTTACACAATACTACTGCTTTAATTTGAGATTAACTTAACAATGTTAGAAAATAAATATATATAAAGTGTGATGAGTTGTGATTTTAATATTGATCCCAGGACTCCAGAATAAGTAAATCTAACAGAGTTAGTATTATCCATTTTTCCTTCTTCTTTTTTTCTTTTGCTAAACATACAGTTCAGTAAGTTTTCTTGTATATTTTTAATTTTATTTTTTTGTTGACACTATTACAGATGTCCCTGCTTTTTGCCCACCTCTTCTCATCCCCTATTTCCCTTCCTTTTGATCATCACCACACGGTAGTTTGTGTCTGTGAGTTATTCATATATGTTTTTGGCTGATTCCTTTACCTTCTTTTGTCAGTGTATACACCTGTATTCACAGCCCTATTTAAGATGTAGAAATTATCCATCAACACAAAAAATTCTTCATGGGCCTCTGTATTTACCCCTTTCACCCAAGGCAACAGCTGATCTAATATCTAACACATAGTTTAGATTTGCCCATTTTTAGAACACCATATAAATGAAACCATAGAGTAAACACTCTTCTGTGTCTGGCTTCTTTTGCTCAACATAATGTTTTAGAAATTTATCCATGCAGTCATTCATTTTTTTCCTTTGCTGAATGATATTTTATTACATGAATATATCCCAATTTGAATATTCATTCTCATGGAAGGTCCATTGTTTAGTAGTATCTATTTATTCATTTTTATTTTTTATTCAATTTATTTAATTTATTGTTGTTCAGTTACAGTTGTCCCACCTTTTTCCCCATTGCTCCCCCCTAACCTGTTCCCCCCTAATCCCACAGTCAATTCTTCCCCCCTTGTCCATGTCCATGAGTCTTCTATTCGTGTTCCTTTGCTTGCCCCTTTCCCTTCTTTCTTCTGTTATCCTCTTCCCCCTACCCTCTGGTCACTGTCAATTTGTTCTTTATTTCCAAGTCTCTGGTTCTATTTTGCTCATTTGTTTTGTTGATTATGTTGATTAGGTGAGATCATATGGTATTTGTCTTTTACCACCTGGCTTATTTCACTTAGCATAATGCTCTTCAGTTCCATCCATGCTGTTGAGAAAAGTAGGAGTTCCTTCTTTCTTTCTGCTGTATAGTATTCCATTGTATAAATGTACCACAGTCTTTGGATCCACTCATTTACTGGTGGACACTCAGGCTGTTTCTAGCACTTGGTTACTATATATAACACAGCTATGGACATTGGGGTGTATAGGTTCTTTTGAATTGGTGAATCAGGATTCTTATATTTTATTTATTTTTTAAAATTTTTTGTTTTTTTAAGGCTTTCTTTCTTTTTTTTAATCCTCACAAGAGGATATGTTCATTGATTTTAGAGAAAGAGGAAGGGAGAGAGAGAGAAAGAGAGAGAAAAGAGAAAAGAGAGAAGGAGAAAGGGAGAAACATTGACGTGAGAAAGAAACATTGATCAGTTGCCTCCCATATATGCCCTGACCCAGGATTGGACCCAAAACCTAAGTGTGTGCCGTGACCAGGAATCGAACCCCCTACCCTTTAGGGTACAGAATGATGCTCCAACCAACTGATCCATGTGGCCAGGGCTGCACACCAATTTTTAATGAAGTTAAATGTATGTGTACAAGGGAAGGGTCATCAAGGATCATGTATAAAGGACCCATGAACAAAGCCAAAGTAGGGTAGTATTGAGGGTGGGAGGTGGGGATTGATGGGGTGGGGGAGAGTCATGGCAGGCAATGGAGACATCTGTACCAGAACAACAATAAAAAAGTTAAAAAATTAAAAAGTAACCTGGAAAAAATAAAAAAATAAAGTTAAATATGTGTGTGCCCAATAATCATAAGGTTATCCTTATATACACTTACTCAAGAAGAATTAAAGCATATGTTCATAAACTAATTACACAAGAATATTCATAGCAAATTTTTATAATCATAATTATATAATCATAAATTACTAATTCTTGAGTGAGATCAGCTCTTTAGGAAATGAAATGAAAGCTTCAATAAATGGTGTAGGGAAAATTGGACAGATATGTGTAGAAAAATGGAACTAAACCAACTTCTTATACCACACACAAGAATAAATTTAAAATTGATCAAAGACTTAACTGTTAGACCTGAAATCATAAAAATCCTAGAGGAAAACATAGGCAGGAAAGTCTTTGACATTGCTTGTAGCAATTTTTTTATTGGATATTTCTCCACAAGCAAGGAAAACAAAAGAAAAAATAAACAAATGGGACTACATCAAAGTAAAAAAAATTTTCACAGCAAAGGAAATCATCATCAAAATAAAAAGACAACACACTGAGTAGGAGAACATATTTGCTGATATATCTGATAAGGGGTTAATATCCAAAATTTATAAAGAACTTATGAAACTCTACACCAAAAAAACAAACAACCCAATTAAAAAATGGACAAAGGACCTGAATAGACACTTCTCCAAAGATGACATACAGATGGCCCATAGACATATGAAAAGACGTTCAATGTCACTAATCATCAGAGAGATGAGAATTAAAACCACAATCAGTTACTATCTCACACTGGTCAAAATGACTGTCATCAATAAATCAACAAACAAGTGCTGGTGAGGATGTGGAGAAAAGGGAACCCTTTTGCACTGTTGGTGGGAATGCAGACTGGTGCAGCCACTGTGGAAAGCAATATGGAGATACCTCAAAAAATTAAAAATGGATCTGCCTTTCGACCCAGTAATCCCACTTCTGGGAACATATTCGAAAAATCCCAGAGCACTAATTTGAAAGAACATAAGCACCCCTGTGATCATTGCAGAATTATTTACAATTGCCAAGATATAGAAGCAGCCCAAGTGTCCATCAGTAGATGAGTGGATAAAACAACTATGGGACATTTACACGATGGAATTCTACTAAGCCATAAAAAAGAAGAAAATTTTACCCTTTGCAACAATATGACAGGAAGAATGGACCTGGAGATCATTATACTAAGTGAAATAAGACAGTCAAAGGAAGACAAATACCATAAGATTTAACTCATATGAAGAACCTAATGAACAAATGGAACTAACAAAACAGAGACAGATCATAGGTGGAGAGCAGACAGCCATTTGGGTGGGGGGCTAAGGGAGTGGAGGGATTGAACAAAAAAAGAAGTGACTTATTGACATGGACAAAAGTACGGTGATTGATGGGAGGAGTGGAGTGTAAGGGGATTAAATGGTAATAGAAAAAAATACAATAAAGATTAAATTTAAAAAGAAAATGAAAGCAGTGTACTATAAAATATAGGTTTGTAAGAATTTTAAATCTCCCGAATTTTAAGATTCTCTGAAGTAGTATCAACCAACATTTCCTATTACAGTGTATCACTTTCACTTTGTTTTAACACTGTCACATTCTATCATATAATTATCTTCTGTTCACCAAACAAAACGATGAACATATAATATATGTCTTGTTATTGACATTTTAAATAAAAGTACAGTGTGTTTTCTTATTCTTAAACACATTTCTATATCTCTGAATTATTTTTAAGATAAAAACTTAGGGGCAGAATTTGTAGGAGAAGTTAAAATGAAAATGAGTTGATAATGATTGCCAACTTATTCTTGGAAAGCCTTCCCTAAATTGTCCCCCAACCAATACACTATGAACATTAGCTCCCTTCCACCTTAATGATAGACTTGTTAAGTATTGTACTTCCTATTTTCATCAATAAAATATGTGGCTGAAATTTAACATTATTTCTATTAATAATATTATTATATAACATTATGTAATCATGTAATATATTGTATACTATTATATACTATACTATTATTATATAATATTAAATATATATTTGTCTATGCCTTGTTCTTGTTCTTTGCACATTTTATTAGATGTTTAATTTTTATGTAAACATTAAATATCTGCTTATGCATGCTCTATGTGAGCCTTTAGTTTAGCTTTGCTTGGTTTTAACATTTTCAAATAAAATAAGAATGATATAAGATATAGTATTCTATGAATTCCTAGTTCTTTATAGCATTGTATTTTAAGAATTATCCATATTGATTTAGTTGGTTATGGTTCATTTGTTGCTGAATTTTATCCCATTGTATGAATATGCCAACATTGATTTTTTTATTCTATTAGCAATGCTGTCTGGATGGATTTCAAATTGTTTGTTTTTACTTTAAATAATTTTTTTATTTTTCAATAACAGTTTACATACATTATTATATTAATTTTAGGTATACAACTCAACTCAGTGGTTAGACCAAAAGATACACACAAACAATAAAGGGATGCAAGTTCTATGTCTTAAAAGATGCTGCTACAAACTATGCATTCCATATCTTCTAGTATTCAAATGCATGATCCTTACTAGATGAGTTTATTTTATTGCTCTCCTCACAGCACCTTTTAATAGAATAAGTTCAACTTTAATGTAGTTGAATTTTTACCAGACTTTCTTTTGTAGTTTGCATTTCTGTGCTTTCTTCAAGAAATCCTTGTCTGAAATTCCACTTCTGAGATCATGGACAATAACAATACAGATCAACTAAAAATCATGTTTGTAAGGATGTGGGGGAGTTGTGGATATGAAAAAATGTAAAGAAACTAACTTTAAAAGGCATAAGAAATTTCAAAGTGAGTCTTATTTAATTTGAGATTTACTGTAAAACTTCAGTAAACAATGAAGTGATATTGTTATAATGATAGACATATATACCCATAACATAGAACTAGATAACTCATAAATAGAATTACAGTTATAAAGCAACTTAAGTGCTTGTCAAAAGTACCCATAAAATTTAATAAGTTCTTTCCATAAACAATGTTTAAAAAGTGGATGCTTGTATAAAAAAATGTATATTTTACTACCAAAAACTTACTACTACTTACTTTTTTACTAAAAAGTTAATACAGATAAATTATAGATATAAATATGAAAGCTAAAATTACAAAGATTCATGAGGGAAACATAGAATATTTACTTCACAATCTTGAGAACAAAGATTCAGAAAAATGCACAAAAATTTAGAAAATCCGGTTTGGCCAGACTGAAACCATCAAAAGTTTTTGTTGTTGTTGTTGTTGTTGTTGTTGTTGTTTTGCTTGATTATTATTTTTTAAGTAACTTTTTATTTTTTAATTCTTAGTATTTTTATATCTATCAATTCCTTATGCTTCTCTTTCTTTCATTCTAGTGTTGATCCTTCTCCCTTTCTTTCCAAATTAATCTCTTCTTCCTTCCATCTTCCGCTTTGCTCCTTCTTTTTTTTTTCTCAACCTGCAAGTAATTGCATATCTGTATTATCATTATTTTATTATTCTTACACTTTTTATTTTAATAATATTTTGGGATTCCTCTTCTTTCTGTATAGTCTCCTTTGCTTGGCCAGTTATATTGTATCATTTGACAGGTTTCCCCTGTTATTCATAGTGTATTGCTAATTTACTGTCCTTCATTTGTGTTCCATTGGCACACTACTCAAGGCACAATACTCCCTATTCTTGCTATCTAGATCTCATAGATTCTGTCATATGGTTGTTGCTCTAATATTACTGTAAATAATAGCTATTCCATGCAATTGTACATACTTCACAACACCCATCCCAGATCTTAGCTCACTTCACAGTTCCCTGAACTCTATTACTGTAGTGGTTAACTCTATTCTCTCACACACTACACTTATTTACTACTCTTTACTCTCACCCTACCTCAGAATATGACCTCCCACATCCTCACTGTTTTCTAGATCCAACTCACAATCCTTTCCTTCCCAACAAAAGTCTTATCTTCTTTCTATCCTTTCTAAAAAGTGACTAGCAGGGTGGAAGATCACAGTTAACACTATACATAGTCAAAGGATCTCCTATCTCTTCTCTACTGGCTGCTACTGTAAATATCATAGAAAACTCTCTTGCTGTCTTAAACCATTTTGCCTTACCCCTCCAACTGATCACAAAAAATAGTAGGTGGAAACTGTGAACACCTGGATACCTGAAGGAGACTGCACCACTGAATCTCACAGGTATTCTACCACAGAAGTACACACCATAAACCCAGGGAGCCAGAACAGATCAATTTAAGAAGCTGAGGCTAGCAAGAAGAGTCTCACCAACAATGAGAAGACAAAGAAACAATCTCCAAATGAAGGAAAAGGAAGAAGCCTCATAAAGAATGCTAAATGACATAGAGGCAACTCAGCTATCAGATAGTGAGTTCAAAGCAATGATTACCAGGAAGTTCAACGAGCTCACAATGAGCTACCAGAAAC
>CM052538.1:64542273-64633165 GCA_028533065.1 Trachops cirrhosus
AAATGAATTTGGCAAAACAGCAGGATACAAAGTCAATATCCAGAAATCAAAGGCATTTTTGTACACCAACAATGAAGCAGCAGAAGCAGAAATCAAGAAAAACATCCCATTTGATATAGCAAAAAGAAAAATAAAATACCTAGGAATAAACCTAACCAAAGAGGTAAAAGACCTGTATTCAGAAAACTATACAACACTGAAGAAAGAAATCAAGGAAGACACAAACAAATGGCAACATATACTGTGTTCATGGATCGGAAGAATTAACATCATCAAAATGTCCATACTACCCAAAGCAATTTACACATTCAATGCAATACCTATTAAAGTACCAATGGCATATTTCACAGACATGGAACAAACACCTCAAAAATTTATATAGAACCATAAACGACCCTGAATAGTTGCTGCAATTTTGAGAAAGAATACTAAAGTAGTAGGGATCACAATACCTGATATCAAACTATATTACAAATTTACTGTAATCAAAACAGTATGGTACTGGCATAAGAACAGACACATAGAGCAATGGAACAGGACTCAGAGCCCAGAAATAAACCCAGTCTCTATGGTCAATTAATAATTGGCAAAGGGGACAGAAGTATTAAATGGAGTAACAATAGCCTCTTCAACAAATGGTGTTGGGAGAACTGGACAGCTACATGCAAAAAAATGAAACTCGAACACCAACTTACACCATACACAAAAGTAAATTCAACATGGATAAAAGACTTAAATATAAGTTATGACACCATAAAAGTCCTAGAGAAGACTTAAATATAAGTTATGACACCTAGAAAAGTCCTAGAAAAGTCCTCAGATATTTCACGCAGAAACATTTTTACTGATATGTCCTCTAGAGCAAGGGACATAAAGGAAAGAATAAACAAATGGGATCTCATCAAAATAAAAAGCTTCTGCATGGATAAAGGAAGCAGTATTAAAATAAAAGAGAAACAACTGTATGGGAAAACATATTTGCCAATGATACCTCAGACAAGGGTTTAATCTCCAAGATGTATAAAGAACTTATACAACTCCACTCTAAGAAGACAAGCAACCCAATTAAAAAATGGGCATAGGACTTGAACAGACACTTCTCCAAGGAGGACCTACAGAGGACCCAGGGACAAATGAAAAGATGCTCAATATCCCTAGGTATCAGAGAAAGGCAAATTAAAACCACAATGAGATACCACTTCACACCAGTCAGAATGGCCATCATAAACAAAACAACAAACAACAAGTGTTGGAGAGGTTGTGGAGAAAAAGGGACCCTAGTACACTGTTGGTGGGATTGAAGACTGGTGCGACTACTGTGGAAAACAGTATGGAACTTCCTCAGAAAACTAAAAATGGATCTACATTTTGATACAGCTATTCCACTGCTGGGACTATATCCTAAGAACCCTGAAACACCAATCCAAAAGAACCTATGCACCCCAATGTTCATAGCAGCACAATTTGCAATAGCTAAGTGCTGGAAACAACCTAGGTGCCCATCAGTAAATGAATGGATCAAAAAACTATGGTACATTTACACAATGGAATTCTATGCAGCAGAAAGAAAGAAGGAGCTTCTACCCTTTGCAACAGCAAGGATGGAGCAAGAAAACATTATGCTAAGCGAAATAAGCCAGGCAGTGAAAGACAAATACCATATGATCTCGCCTTTAATGGGAACCTAAACAACAAAACAAAGAAACAAGCAAAATATAGCCAAAGACACTGAAATAGAGGACTGACTGACAGTGACCAGAAGGGAGAGGGGAGGGAATTTCAGGGGAGAATGGGAAGGGTTTACAGGAACAAATATAGAGGACATATGGACAAAAACTAGGGGTGTTGGAAATGGGAGGGAGGAGGGGAGGGATGGGTGGGTTGGCTGGAATGGGAGTAAAGGATAGAAACTGTACTTGAATAATGATTAAAAGAAAAAAAGAAAAAGCACAAAAAATTAAAATGTATTTCATCAGAAATATGTTTCTGTTTACATATAACCAATATGAAAAATGAAAAAGCAAATGAGAGCATATGGAGAATAATATTATATATATATGTGTGTATACATTTATATATCTCAAATGATTTCTGTCTAATCTATTTAAAGCACTTGGACATATAAATAAGAAAATGACAAATTTTAAAAATTGGACAGAAGACTTAAGCATTTCACCATATTAGATATTCAAATGACCAATAAGCATATGAAAATAGTCTTTCTGTCATTAAAACCAAAATAAAATCTGGCTAAACACTCATAAGAGCTTAAAAAGAAAGAAAATGCCACATTTTGGCAATGATGAAATTCAATGGAATTTTGACACAAGCCTGGAAGATAGGTAAATAGAATAGTGGTGCTGATAACTCTTTAGTATAATTTCCAATAAAAGCAACTGTACCTAGCCTATTAACCATCAATTTGAATCTTGGGTATATATCTAAGCGAAATGAGTGCACATATGTACAACAAGGAATGTACAATATATTCACAGACACTTTATTTAAAATGACCACAAAATATGAGTTACTTCAAAACAATAGAAATATAGGTTACCAATTCAAGAGATATTAAAAGAATAATAAAGGAACATTATTGTTATGCAAATACATTAGAAAACTTAAACAAAAATTATTAATTCCTTGAAAATGTAAATTACCAAACTTCCTTAAAAAATAGATAACTTGAACTACAGACCCAGAGGACTCACTGGAGAAGTCTGCCAATCATTTAAGAAAAAAATACTACAAATTTTCACATATTCGTTCAGATAATTGAAGAGAAGCAAATACTTCCTAAGTCATTCTATGCAGCCAGCATAACTCTGACAACTAGACCAGAGAAAGACATTTCAAAAAAGAAACTCCTGGCAAATTTTTACCATGAAAGTGCACGCAATGATTCTAACCACAAGGTGAGCAAATCTAATATAAAATATTTTAAAAAGAGTGTATACTGACCAAGTTTGTCTATTTCCTTCAAAATGCAGGGTTGATTTAATATTTGAAAATCCCAATTAGCCAATAAATTTACAGTATCAACAATGTAAAAGACAAAAAGATCATTTAGAAAAAAGCACTTGATTCCCATACCCATCTGTGATTAAGTTAGTAAGGTTTTCCCCAACCCTATGGGATCAAGAACAGCACCTGTGTTTAATTCCAGAGCTTCCATATTTTCACACTTTCTATATTTTAGCTCATTCAACTCATTGATCCATTTGGAGTTTCTACTGGATATAAAAGAAAATAGAATTCTAATTTCATCTTCATTCAAATACTTATAATACATAATAATTTATTAAATGGTTCATCTTTTTCCATTAATTTCTCATGCCTCCATTATTATATACTGCATTTTCATATGCACTTGGGCTTATTACTTAAATTTTTACTGTGATGTATTGGACTATCTAGCTATGAATCAGCACCACACTGTTTTAATTGTATGTTTATAACATACTTTTAAAAGTAGTGATATCATGTGCATATTACTCTTATTTTTTAGAATTTTTCTCAATATTCTTGATTTTTATTATCTAAGTGAACTTTAAGTTGATATTTTAAAAAATATTTTGATTTTAGTAAAAATTTGGTGCTGAGCACTTCTTTCCTTTTATGTGTGTGTTCATTGAACTTATCCTTCTCTTCTTAGTTAAAAGACCTTAGAAATATTATGTTATCTTAGAAATATGCATCAAAAATGAGAGAAAATTTTTCTTGTCATTTATGAAATTATCACTATACATGTAGGTCTGTTTGAATCAAGCTGCTTAACAACAAATTCTCGTCTTTGAAATTTGGGAACAGATTCTGTCACATTTATGTGGCTTATCTGTCTCCAATAATTCAAATCATTTTGCCATTGAAATGAACCAGTGTTTGGCTAAATAACTGAGTCTACAGAGTTGTGTAAACTCTGGTGAAGAATTCTCTATTTATATGTTGAGTAATGTTTGTCCACACATTATTGCTTTATGAGATATATCTGAGATATTTCTGACATATTTCTGGTTTGGGATTATTTCACAGGAAATCCATGAATCAGTTTTTATTTCCACTGTTGCATTTCAACCCCACATTATTCTGGAGAATATCAAATGATTCTTTTATTCACTGACAAAGTGTCTTGATTGGAAAGGTATTCTGGGTCATTAACCTGTGATAAGTTCATGATATCTAAGTAAGTATTCTCTCTGTGAGTGGAATTTCTGCCTCAATCTTTCACATCATGAGAACAAATTGCTTTGTTCTAAGTTATTACATTTTTAACTTTAATTGTCAATTTTAGAATACTAAACATGCAGAAGTATGCTGTCCTTTTTTATTCTATGTCTCAAACATAATAATAGGTATTATCAAAGCTTAGACAATTTCAGGGTTTTTATTTCTCTAATTGATAACTACAGTGTTAAAGCAAATACTTTATACAATGACCAGATTTTAATGAGTAATTGTCTGTTAAGTGTTCCCACCCATTTTTTCAAATATAGACAAAAATTTTCCATAATGATAAGCACTGATATTTTAAAAAATGCAATGGAAACTTAGTTAAATCAAATTCTGTCACAGTAAATTTATATTAATTACATCCTGTCACTACAGCATTTAATAATTCCCTTATGGCTGAAGACTTTAAAGGAGGGATGCTTGTGGTGCTAGATTCATGAACTTTAATATTTAGAGCAGTTTTGCATTCATAGCAAAATTCAGCAGACAATATGGAAATTTCCATAGGTCTCCTGTCCCTGCACATGCACAGCCTTCCCCATTTTCAACAGCACCCACCAGAATGGTACATTTGTTACTATCAGTGAACCTGCATTGATATATCATTATCACTTGAAGTTCAAAGTTTACATTAGGGTTCACTCTTGGTGTTATACATTCTATGAGTCTGTACAAATGTGTGACAACATGTGTCCACCATTGCAGTAACACACTGAGTGGTTTCATTCCCCCCCAGATCCTCTATGCTCCACTTTTTCGTTGCTCCCTTTGTCTTCTAATCTCTGGCAATCACTGATCTTTCCTCTATTTCATGGTTTTATCTTCTTCAGAACATCATAGCTGGAATCATAAATATGTAGCATTTTCTAATTGTCATCTTTCCCTTAGTAATAGGTATGTGAGTTTCTTCCATGCCTTTCTATGGCTTAATATCTCTTCTTTTTAGCACTGGATGAGATTGCATAGTCTAGATGGACCACAGGTTATTTATTCATTCATCTACTGAAGGACACCTTGGTTGCTTCCAAGTTTTAGTAATTATGAATAAAGCTTCTATAGACACTCATGAGCAGGTTTGGTGTGGGTGTAACTTTTCAGCTCTTTGGGGTAAATACCAAAAAGCATAATCACTGGAGTGTATGGTAAGAGTATGTTTAGTTTTGTAAAAAACTGTCAAACTGTTTTCTAAAATGTATCATTTTGCATTCCCACCAATAACAAGTGAGAGTTCTATTGCTTAACATCCCCAGCCACATTTGTTGTTAGCATGTTGGATATGGACATTCTAACTGGTGTGTAATAGTATTTCATTGTAACTTTACTTTCATTTCTATGATGACCAATGATGTAGATCATCTTTTCATATGCTTATTTGCCATGCTCTGGCTAGGTGTCTGTTCAGATCTTTCACCCATTTTTAAAAGTTTAATTTTTATTGTATGTTTTTTCCATTACCATTTAGTCCCCTTATACTCCCCCCACCAGCAATCACGACACTGTTGTCCATGTCCATGAGTCCACATTCCTTTTTTGCTCAATCCCTCCACCTCCTAACCTCCTCCACCCCAACTAGCTGTTATCTGCTTGCCATCTATGAGTCTGTCTCTGTTTTGATTGTTAGTTCCATTTGTTCATTAGATTCCACATATGAGAGGAATCATACAGTATTTGTCTTCCTCTGACTGGCTTATTTCACTTAGCATAATGATCTTCAGGTCCATGATTACTGTCATATTGTTGCAAAGGGTAAAATTTTCTTCTTTTTCATGGCTGAGTAGAATTCCATCATGTAAATGTCTCATAGTTGTTTTATCCACTCATCTACTGATAGGCACTTGGGCTGCTTCCATGTCTTGGTGATTGTAAATAATGCAATGATCATAGGGTGCTTATGCTCTTTCAAATTAGTGTATTGGGTTTTTTGTGGATATGTTCCCAGAAGTGGGATTACTGGGTAAAAGGCAGATCCATTTTCAATTTTTGAAGTATCTCCACATTGCTTTCCATAGTGGCTGCACCAGTCTGCATTCCCACCAACAGTGCAAAACAGTTCCCTTTTTTCCATATCCTCACCAGCACTTGTTTTTTGATTTATTGTGATAGCCATTCTGATATGTGTGAGATTTAATTGTGATGCTTGTTTTCTTACTGTTCATTTTACAGGTTCTTTGTATATTTTGGTTAATAACTTTTTATCTGATGACTCTTTTGCAAACATCTCTCCTAGTCATTCTATGGACATTGTCCTTTGCAGAGAGGAAGTTTTTAATTGTAATGAAGCTCAGCTTATCAGTGAATTATTTCAAAACTTGTGCCTTACCATTGTAGCTAAAAGTCATCATTGTACTTAAGGTTATTTAGTTTTTTTCCTATGTTACATTTTAGAAAGTTTATAGTTTTATATTTTACATTTAATTCTGTGATCCATTTTGAGTTAGTTTTTGTGAAGAGTATAAGGTTTTTCTTTTGGAGATGTATGTCAGGTTGGTGTAGCACCATTTGTTCAAAAAATTGTATTTGCCCCATTGTACTTTTATCTGTTTAACTCTTTGAGAAAAAAGATTTTTGTAGATGTTTTAAATATTACCACTATTTTCCTATTTTCTTAATCTTATGTTTCCAAATTAATTTTATGGAAGCTTTTACTAGCCTTAAGCAGTTACTGAGCACTTATATGTTTAACCACTGTGTCAGTTAGATTCTGGATAAATTGCCAAAGCTAGACTTCTCCATAAAGGTTCTCATTTTCCATTGGTAAATAAAAGTAATATTAGCAATGAGAAAATATGAACAATGTTTCCTATGTAATTCAATCTAAATGCAATAGGTATTCTTACAAGGGAAGATTGATGTGCTTTGGATGATTAAAGAATCAAAGTATTGAAGCTGCAGGCACTGAAGTGCTGTCCATAGGATGGCAGTACCTGATGGAACAGGAATTCTTAAGTGAGAGCCTTGTAAGAAAAGGAGGGTTGGTGGGTAACTAGGATAGAAAGAACCTTTAAATTTTGGTTGGAAGTGTGGATTTGATACAGCAGATGAAAGTAGTGTTATTTTTTGCACCAAAAGTGGAATGAAGTTCTTGGCAACAAGTTTTATCTTACTTTTCTTTTTATTTTCAAATAATTATAGATTCAAAGGGAGTTGTGGAAAAAATTACACAGAAGTTTCTGTACCTTTCACCCAGGGCCACCGAAATGCTAACAATTTGCATAGTTATAGTACATCAAACTTAAAAGATTGACATGTTGGTACAATTGACAGATTTTATTCAGATTTCACTCAGATTACATAGATTTATGATTTTGTGTTTATAGTTCTATGTCATTTTGACATTTAGCTTATTCTAAAATTAATAATATTATTATTATAAATACAAAAATCACTATTCACCAAGTTTTTGACTCTCTATTTAGGGCAAATTCTAAGATGTGACAAATTTTAATCCAAAGTTATGAAAATTATTAAGCCCTTCAGACATATTATTAAACTTTTTTCCAAAGCATTTGAATCAATTTATACATTCACTGGTATATTTATAAGCTATCATTTCTCATACCACCTCCAATGCACCGTAAGAGTAAAACAGTATCCTGCTGTTTAATTTTCTTTTCTTTTATTAATGGTAAGATATGATTAGGACTATTTCTTTATTGTT
Organism: Trachops cirrhosus; assembly: GCA_028533065.1. Taxonomy (NCBI): domain Eukaryota; kingdom Metazoa; phylum Chordata; class Mammalia; order Chiroptera; family Phyllostomidae; genus Trachops; species Trachops cirrhosus. The sequence goes on from CM052538.1 coordinate 64,550,162, forward strand.
GGTTTGCATATTGGCAACATTACTTTTAATGTCTAGAGTTCTTTCTGCAATAGCTCTGGTGTAATACAAAGTAAGTGTGATAGTTAATGTGCTTTGTCCTAATAAAATAAGAGAGAAGGTCCAGGGCTGCCAAAATATTTAAAATTTTATATTCTCTGCTGATTGTTATAGTCTTCATACATCAAAAACATACATAATTTTCTCATGTATTATAAGGTAAGCCAGTTAAACATGTGTTTTAAAGGGGAAAAGAGGTGTGTTCTCAGAACTTTCATTGAATGCTAGATTGCTAACTTTACAGTAATTAATTTACTAATATTTAAGTAACATGCATTGACTAGTGTGTGTCATGAGCTGAGCTAATTGCTTTAGCAAATCATTGCACTTAATCCTACAAGAGCACTCTGAGGTATACATTATTGTTATAATCATTTACTAATGAGGAAGCTGACATTAGAATAGGTAGGTACTTGCTAATGTCACATAGCTGGATTTCAAAACAAGTCATTCTGACCACACGATGTAATGCTTCAAAAACAAAGATTGTCATGGACATTCATAGCTATAATAAACATCTTGTCCCACTTCCTGCTGATGTGCTTATCCTCCCGCGCTCTAATTATTATTACAATCTTACAATGGCTTTGCTATAAGAAGTTGCCTTTAGGTTTAAAGAGAGTTTGGCTCAAAAAGAGACAGATGGTTACTCTGCCACTGTTCTCATGTAAAGGGGAAGTGGCCATAAACTATGGAAATATCCCTCATCATTTGTATTCAATATCCTCCTTCCTCTCCTCCACATATATATGCTGGTTCTGACTACTCAGTTGGCATCAGGTAACAAAATGTTACATTTTAAAGGAGTTACAGAATTGCAAGTAATTTAGCAGCCCTTAACCTTTCCTGACTCATCACATAATTCTCTTTAATGACTCACTCTTTTTTTTAACTTTTTAAATTTTAATTGTTGTTCAAGTACAGTTTTCTGCCTTTTACTCCCATCCCAGCCCACCCCACCCCACCAGCTCTCCCCACCTCCCTCCCATTTCCAACCCCCCTTGTTTTTGTCCATGTGTCCTTTATACTTGTTCCTGCAAATGCTTCCCCTTTCTCACTCTTTTTAATGACAAAAAAATTGGGATTTCAGGGAGCAGTCAGCGATACTTTATTCTACCCATACTCTGGTCTGTGTAACTATTGGTCCACTTTCTACTGGCAAAAAAGAAAAGGCAGGCAGTACAATAGTTCAGATTGTCACATTAGTCTTGTCCAGTCACTGTATAGTCCGATGGTAATTTTTGAAACTGGGAAAGTTACTTTGTCACTGTTCTTGCAGAGTTTCTCACGTTTTCTTTTATCAGAGGAAGATTGTCAGGGAGGCACTTTGTGCCTGCTTCTTCCTGAGTCCTGTTTGCTCCACATTCAAACTTCTCAAATAGAGAATGCTACAAAGAGGGAGTGGTCAGTGTAGGTGACCCGACTTGCTATTCACTGGCTCATGACTACACGGCCTAGAGAAGTGAGAAACTGTGCTAGATAAGGAAAGGTACTTTTGTGGTGAAACACAAATAGAGAAAAGGCTAAGGACAGCAGCAATGCCTTTGCCTCTGTCTAACCTTTGTGCTCTCTTAGGATCTGGCAGCTGGGTGAGAATGCCACACTCAGAGACATAAAATATGGAAGCCCTCATTTCCTTTCTTGCCCCTCCATGGTGAAAGTTTCTGTCCCTCTCTTTTTCCAGGTGCTAGTGATGATGTGAAATCCTAGTATAGTAATTCAAAACACCAAGCTTGCACACTAAGCTACACAATACTTCAAATAAAAATGGTGCTGGGTAGGATGCCATTTGGTTGTTTTTATCTTGGTAAGGAAACAACAGTAAATTTTAGCATACTTTCACCCCTGTTAGGGCATACCTAGGGCAGGGATGTCAAACTCATTGTCACTGGGGGCCATATCAGCCTTGCAGTTGCCTTCAAAGGGCCGAATGTAATTTTAGGACTGTATAAATGTAACTACTCCTTAACAGTTAAGCGAGAGCTTGGCTCTGCCACCAGGTAGAAATAAGGTGCCAGGATAAAGCAAGGTGGAGGGCCAGATTTGGTCCATGGGCCTGTGTTTGCTGCCTGTGACCTAAGGACACAGTTTCTTCCAGGAATCCTGACCTACTTAAGGTCAGTCATTCATGAAAAGTCATCTTCAAGTCATTCATGAAAAAAATAATTAAATGCTCAGGTCATCCATTCATGCTATGGCATCTGTTCAGCATATTTTACTCTTAGCTTTTGAAGTAGCATGATTTTGTAAAGAAGGTTGCCTTATGTTTCTTTCTCTCAATCCAATTTAATATTCCTTTCCATTTATTGTCCTTATTGTGTTCTAGTCTGGGACACATGCTAGCATTCTCATTCTATAAGAGGAAACAAAAAAAAGTAAAATGAGTGAGATTTGAAAAAAAATAAATAATGAAGGAAGCAAAGACAAAATTGAGATTTTTGATGTTCACCAAGACTGCAAATAATATATTTTTTCAGTCCTGAAAAATATAATATGAATGCTTTAGGTTCTAATAATACTTTATGTCCTCATATACATTAAAAATAAGGTATGTAATTGGGCAATAAGGTTTATAAGAAGGTACTAGCATTTTACTAGGCAATAGTAAGAAGGTACTCCCTACATGACTGCTTTTTCACAATATTCAATAACTCCTTACTCTTCTTACTAACCATAAGCTACCATCACACAAGGTTTTCCACTGCCCCATGTTGGGAGTGCTGTAGGTTAAATTTTTTTCAAAGGTGTTAGTAACCTCAGTGCAATCCCTTCTGTTGGTTCAGGGAAGCTGGTGATTTTCATTAGCAAGAGTCATTAGCTTAAAAAAATGAGTGTCTTCATTAACATTGGCTGAGAACATATCTAGTTATCACAGAATTTCTTTTGTGTCAAATGAATCATTTTGATTTGTATTTTCTAGTTTCTTCCAACCCCCTGTACTTCTCTTAAATGTGATTAATTCCCATAACAGGCCATATTTGATCTTTGTGAGAAAAAAATATGGAGAGCTTCACAAATCCCAAATTCATGCAAACTTCCCTAGGTTATATTTTATTGTAAACAATCCAACAATGTATTTTTAAGCAACACATTATATTCATTGATGAACAGACAAAGAGCTAAGTAATCTGCAATGTCAATGTAGAATAACTTAACCCTAAGTAACTTGCTCCTCAGCTCAGTAAAGTACTTTGTTCACATTGGTGTTTCCTCCAAATTATTAATTATTATATTATGGACATGGATCACTGATTAATATTTAAAACCTATAATTTAAATTTATTAACATCAAAAGCCTTCTGTGTAACAAATGTGGGTACCATGGATAACCACTTTCTAAGCAAAACTTATTTAATATTGCAATAAAGAATGTAGTTCTAGTATTAACAAGATATTTACCAGAAAGAATATTATATTAAATTCATTTGTTTTAATGTCCTATGTTGTTAAATAATAAAGCAACAAGCATATTATGATTATTTATTAGGTTGAGATCAAATAGTTTGTTTTTCTTTTTCTTTTTTAAAAATCCTTGTTCAAGTATAGTCTCTATTTTCCCCCCACAATTCACCCCTGCCCCATCTGTTTTTCTAATAATATAATAGTTTATCATGGCTAGAAATAATAGCTCCATTAGAGAAAACCCATATGTTCTCCTGTTATATATAACAAAATGCAGTATTTTGGTTTCTTTAAACAATTTGGTAGTTTCTCTTTATTTATTGATTTTTATAGACATGGAGAAAGGGAGGGAGGTGGGCAGGAGAGGGGAGAGAGAGAGAGAAACATCAATTTGGTTGATACTTGTATGTGTCCTGACCAGGGATTGAACCTCCAACCTTCGTGTATCAGGATAATTCTTCAACCAACTGAGCCATCCAGCCAAAACCATATAGTTTCTTTCTTTTTCTTTCTTTCTTTCTTTCTTTCCTTCTTTCTTTCTTTCTTTCTTTCTTTCTTTCTTTCTTTCTTTCTTTCTTTCTTTCTTTCTTTCTTTCTTCTTTCTTTCTTTCTTTCTCTCTCTCTCTCTCCCTCTCTCTCTCTCTCTCTCTCTCTCTCTCTTTCTTTCTTTCTTTCTTCTCTCTCTCTCTCTCTTTTTAGAGAGAGGGGAAGGGAGGGAGAAAGAGAGGGAAAGAAACATCAATGTGTGGTTGCCTCTCACATGGCCTCCACTGGGGACCCAACCCACAACCCAGGCACGTGCCCTGACTGGGAATCGAACCGGCAACCCTTTGGTTTGCAGCCTGCACTCAGTCCACTGAGCTACACCAGCCAGGGAAGTTTTTGTTTTCCTTTAATCAAGAATTTAATTTGTTTCTGATTATGCATCAAGCTTAGAAATTAATGCTAGTTTGTGAATCAAGGTGCAGTCCCTGCTTTTAAGCAGCTTATAGTTTTAAATACAGGTCTCATTTAAAACAATTTTTTCTCCTGATCAGCACAGATAATAAACATATTAATTTATCATATTTTATTTTTAAATATTTTTAAAAAATCAACTACAGTTGACATACAATATTATATTAGTTTCAGATGTACAGCCCAGTGATCAGATATTTATATTAGTTATAAAGTGATCACCCAGTAAATCTAATACTCATTTGGCACCATACATAGTTATTACAATATTATTGACTATATTACCTGTGCTATACTTCATATCCTCATGACTATTGAGTAATTACCAATGTGTGCTTCTTAATCCCTTTACGTTTTTCACTTAACCCCTTAAACCCCTCCCTTCTGGCAACAGTCAAAAGGTTCTCTGTATCTATGAGTCTGTTTTTGTTTATTTATTTTGTTCTTTATATTCCATATATAAGTGAAATCATATCATACTTGTCTTTCTCTGTCTGACTTATTTTATTCAGTGCAATACTATCTAGGTCCATCTATGTTTTCATAAGTATCAAGGTTTCATTCTTTTTTATGGCCAAGTAATATTCCATTGTGTATATGTACCACTCTTTTTTATTCATTAGTCTATTGATGGGACTTAGGTTGCTTCAACATCTTCGATATTGTAAACAATGCTTCAGTGAACATCTAATGCATATATCTTTCCAAATTAGTGTTTTGGGTATCTTCAGATAAATACCCAGAAGTGGAATTGCTGGGTCCTTCTTTATATCTTATTATAGTCTTTGTTTTAAAGTCTATTTGTCTAACATAAGTATTGCTATCCCAACATTTTTGTTGTCATTGTTCTCACTTTTATGAAATATTTTTTCATCCTTTTACTTTGAGTCTGCATCTTTCAATCTGCTGTGAGTCACTTATGGATAGCCTATGTGTGGGTTTTGTCTTCTTATCCATTCAACCACCCTGCATCTTTTAACTGGAGCATTTAATCCATCATCTTTTAAAATAATTGTTGATAGATATGTATTTAATGCCATTTTATTATTCATATTTTTATCTTTTTTTCATAAAGAAGATCCTTTAACATTTCATATAATACTGATTTGGTGGTGATGAACTCCTAAACTTTTTCTTGTCTGTGAAGCTCTTTATTTTTCCTTTTGTTCAAATGATAGCTTTTCTGGTATAATAATCTTGGTTGCAGGTCCATGCTTCTCATCACTTTGAATATTTCTTGCCAATCCCCTCTGGCCTGCAAAGTTTCTATTGAGAAATCAGGTGACAGTCTACAGGAACTCCCTTATAACTAGGGAGTTCCTAGTTGTAGGTAACTAACTACATTTCTCTTGATGTATTTAAGATTCTCTCTTTGTCTTTAACCATTGGCATTTTAACTATGATGTGTCTTGGTGTGAGCCTCTTTGGGTTCATCTTGTTTGGGACTCTACACTTTGTGGACTCATATTTCCTTTGCCAAGTTAAGAAAGTTTTTCCACTGCCCCCATAATATGAATGTCAATATGCTTTTGTTGTTGCACAGGTCCCTTAAACTATTCTCATTTTTTCTGGATTATTATTTTCTTTTTTCTGTTCTAATTGGGTGTTTTCTACTACTTTTCACATTGCTGATTCAGTTCTCTGCTTCTGCTAATCTACTATTGATTCCCTCTAATGTATTTTTCATTTCAATTATTATATTTTTTAATTGTGGCTGTTTGTTTTTGTTTTCTATTTTTATTATTACGTGTTCTATCTTTTGGTTGAATTTTTCACTGAGATCATTGAGCATCCTTATAATAAGTATTTTGAACTCTGCACCTGTAGATTGTTTGTCTCCAATTTGTTTAATTCTTTGTCCAATGTTTTGTTTTGTTCTTTTAATTGGAACATGTTTCTTTGTCTCCTCATTTGGGCTGTCCTTGTTTCTGTGTATTAGGTAGAGCTGTGATGTCTTCCAGTCTTGGTAGAGTGGCCTTATGTAGTAGGTGTCCTATGGACTTCAGTGATATAATTTCCCTTTTCACCTGAACTGGCTGCCTCTCTTACCAGAGATGGGGCTGCTTGACAAGATGTACAAAGCACCCTAAGGCCAGAGGCTGCTTATCTTGGGTTTTTGGACTTTTGAGAGATTTTAGGAAAGCCTATGACATAAGCCAAGACAGGTCTTTTCCATGGAAATGTCACTGGAAGCAGTTTATTTGGTCCCACAAGTTAGATCAGACATAATGTAAGGGAATCACCAGGGCAGGGCAAATGGTGTTATCCAAGATAATGGAGACCAAACTATGGGCTTGCCTGTCTCTGCAGTGGGGAGGGCTCAGTGAAGGAGCCATTGCTTCTGCCAGCACTTATGCCTGAGAGAAAGCTGCCTTACAACTTTCAGTCCAAAGCCAGACAGTTTAGCTCCTCCCTGTATAGCCCTGGCCTTTTGAAGTGCTGTCCTAGCACTGGAGTTCAGAGTGAGTGAGTCAGAGTAAGTCCATGTGCAGGCCCTTTAAGAGGAATGTCTGTGACTCCAGAAGCTATTTGTCTCATTCAGCCACGATATTCTTGGGTTTTCACAGCCAGAAGTTATAGGACTTCTCTTCCCACCACTGAAAACCTGGGCTGAGGACCTTGGTGTGTATCTGGAACTCCCTGCTTCTCAGGTGGGAACTCTGCAGCTGAGCTATTCCTCCTGATTTTTAATCACCTCACATGTGTGTTAGACATTCTTTATCACTGCCCCCTCCTACAAGTCTCAGTCTTGATGTGGCTTCTTTTGTATACCATTAGTTATAGGACTTTCATTCAGCTAAACTTCGGACAGTTTTCATGATTCTTGTAGCTTAATAGTAATTTTGATGTGGTCACAGGAGGATGCAAGTACTGCATTTACGTACACTGCCATATTGACCAGAAGCCAAACATACTAAATTTTACCTTCATTTAAAAACAATTGTTTCTAGCTGGTGTGGTTCAGTGGATAGAATGCCGGCCTGTGAATCAAAGGGTCACAGGTTCCATTTCCAATCAGGGCACATGCCTCAGTTGTGGGCCATGTCCCCAGTAGAGGGCACTCAAGAGACAACCACACATTGATGTTTCTCTCCCTGTCTTTCTCCCTCCCTTCCCCTTTCTCTAAAAATAAATAATAAAATCTTAAAAAAATGAACAGTTATTTCTAAGTGTTTATTTTACCTAGAGGTTGAACTATGATATTTGATAGGTTTATGCCTAATAATTTGTGTTATGTTAAATGATTCTGTAAAATAATATTATAATAACAAAATTAAAACATTAGGGATTATTTAGTCATTTAGAGTCTTATATTCAGAAAAATAATGGCACTATTGTGTTGGACAACATTGCTAAAAATCTTAGTTTATTTTTCATAGTTCTTAATACTAGACATTCTTCAATGATATTAATAATTACTACATTGTATACAAAGTGCTTGCTTACTTATTGTTCTTGTTCTTGCCTAGTCAGTTGAGGACAAGAACAAATAACATAGGTTACTAGAACTTAGATTATAAATTCTAGTTATATCTTGCTTATATCTAACTTTCAATGTTATATCATCTGAACTCTCTTGAATTTTGACAGTTGGACACTTTTTATTTCTCAGATAAACCTATTATTCTCTTGGCTTTATGACACCATACTTTCCTCATTTGCTTCCTTCTCAATTTCATTGATTGGCACTTCTTTCTAACCTAACTTTGGATTAAGATTTTTTTAAGTCTTCTGCCTGGAACTTTTTTCTTATTATTCTATATTTTATCAGTGAAAAATCTTATCCATTCTCACAGCTTCATTTTTTCACTATTTTATTTAATAACCCCAAATTCAAAACTCTCTATATATGTAAACATTTAAAAATGCTTAAATCTTCACCTGAGGATATATTAATTGATTTTAGAGAGAAACAGAAAGAGAGAGAGAAAGAGAAAGAGAGAAACTTTGATGTGAGAGAGAAACATCAATCAGTTTGCCTCCGTATGAACCCCAAGCAGGGATTGAGCCCACAACCTACATTATGTGCCTTGACCGGGATTGAACACACAAACTTTTGGTGTGTGGGATGACACTCTAATCAACTGAACCACCTGGTCAGGGCTATATATATATACCTAAGCATTTTAATAAATGACTTCATTGTATATAATATAAGCACTTCCAAAAAAATATACCTGGTACAGCAAAACAAGTTTTTTTCAGTGTTCTTTAACTTAGTAGCACTAGCCAGCTGTTTAAGCCATAAGCTGATATGATCCTAAAATATGCCTGTATTTCCTGTATTTGACATCTGCTTGCTATGTAGTCTGCTGTCAGGCTCTACTGACTCTCTTCTGAGTAGTGCTGAGATCTCTCCTTTTATGCTTCTACAACAAACATCCTAACCCAAAATTTATAATCTTTCTTGTGGACCACTGCAATTAGCTTTTAATTGACTACTGAAATATCACATTCACCTATGTCAACAACATGGGTGATATCTGAAATACTTAATAACCAGTATGGCATAGATATAAACCAATAAGAAATAAAGCACTCTTTCAACTCTAAAGCATATACCAACTTTGACTACAATCATATCACTCAACTCTATACCTAACCTTGTATTTATGGACTAAATCTATAGTTACAAAAATTTTGAGTGAAAGAACTTCCCTGTAATTATTATTTTGGTAGATAAAATGAAAGGGACCAGAAAAAGAGTCATAGTTGAAATGTTTCATACTTATTTGTGTACTTGTATAGAGTTTGTATCCTCTCACTAAATTTTATTTCTCTGATGGTACAGACAGTCTTGTTGACCACTCTCATCAAATTTCCTAAAGTAGCACCTGATAATAAGTCCATAGTAAACAGTGAGTTACTAAATCAAAAACTGACTGAATGAATAAATAAATTATATGGAGGAAGGTTAAAGTTTAATAAAATTAAAATTAGAAGTAGCAACAAATCTGTAACCTGGCTCTTCTTCATCTTTTTATTCTCATCTCTAACTAGTTTTCCCATATTTCAATGTCTTAAACTTGTATAGCTTCTACCAAACTCAATACCCTTGTACACACTGTTTTTTTTTTCTGTATGATTTATAACCTTCCCTCTGAATAACTACTGGTAATCAGGCTTCCCATCTCAGCTTAAATGTCACTTTCCTCCCTTGATGCATTTTAATTCTTTTATTTCCCTGTACCTTACCATTGTTAGATTTATCACAATTATGTTCAAATCCTTCTTTGTGTAATTATTTTTAAAAGCTATTACCTATCAGACAGTAAGTATTAAGAACTGTTTATCTTATCTCTCCTGTATCCTAGGTCTCTAGATAGTGCTTTGCACTAAGAAGTTATCAAGAAGTGTTTGTTGAAAAATACAATCATTAGAGTATTAATTGTTATTTTCATAATAAATATCTCATCATCCCTGACATTGCCTTTAAAATCATAAATATTAAGCCACATTTTTAGATGTATATTTTTAGAGCTTTCATATTTAGCAAAACTGAGGGCTATTACAGAATTTTTTTTTCATACAGTACATAGACATCCATGAGTGTACACATACAAACTGATAAGAATTGAAGGAGATGTTCAAATTTGGAAATCATGAAATGTGTATATTTATGGAGGAACAAAAGCACTGAAGCTAGCTTTCTTCAAGGAGGTCACTAATAATATACACATGCACATGAGAAATGAGAAAAATCCTGGAACCCTATGCACGGTGAGGAGCAAATCAGAGACTTACACACAGAATGAAAATAACTGGAAAATGACAATTTTAATGAGTGAACTAGGTCGAAAATCTCTCAGAATACAAGTATTTCAGGAATATTTAACATATTTTGATTTTTATTTGGATGGAGGGTAAAAAATCTTCATGACAATATTGTATTTTATTTTGTCTGGATTCATAGTGACCCCATGGTCTTGACAATCAGATGGTCCATGGATTTGGGAAAAATAAGTAATTTCAAGGTTTAAATAATTTGAACTTAGAACATGTAATTTCAAAGAAGGTATTTTCAATATTAACAAAATATAGAGAGAGCAAATAAGGAGACAAGTCATTATGAATTGAGAGGGGCTGAAACAATAACATAGAATCTATTGTTTTACAACCAGTAATTAGAATTAATACCCATAACAAGTAAAATAAACTTACATAATATACGTGAGGAAATAACAATAAAAGTATGGATGTATAACAAAAGACAAAGAGAATATAAAGTTAAGAATTATATTTGTAAATATAGAACTAAAACATTTAGAAATTAAAACATCATTATTAAAACAAAAACTTCAATAGACTGATTAACCAGCTGAACCTACAGTGAAAGAGGTCCTAAGTAAACCAGAAGACAGGGCTGAGGAAATTACTGAGAAGGAAATAGGGGGAGAGAGAAACAGAAAGAGATGCAAAAAATGAGTCTACAAAGTTTAGAGGGTAACTTATGTTTTCAGAAATGACATACATCTTGTATCAAACTAAACATCCTGTAGAAAAATTTAAAATATTGTGGAAATAAAAATAAACAAAAAAGTAATAAATTTCAAACTGACCAGAGTATACAGAAAGGGAATTTTTCCACAGAGGACACTCTCTGGTCTACACTTATAAGGTAGTATCTCCAACAAAGAGTTGGGATCTTTTTATGAGTCCAGGTATTAATGAACAGAGGTCAGAACTACTATACTGTAACATTTGGGAATTGAAGGTGAAAATATTCAAAATGAAGAAGCCTCATAAATAGTTCCAAAATTGGCAAATAAAATATCCTCACATTCTTGGCTACTTTCTAAACTTTACATGGGTGAGATATCTGAGTAGTCCCATGAAAGCAATAGCCAGAAGACTGATAAAACTGAGTGAACATTAAAACTGTTGCCTACCACAACACAGGAATTTGAGTTATTTACAGATGCTCAGTAAATGCCTTGGGCTTATATTACAATTCAAAAGGGCCATAAATTAGGAGTAAGAATGACATCCTTGGATAAATCCAAAACTAATTCTGATACAACCAGTATTTCAACCAGAAATAATTTAAGAAAAATGAAAGAAAAGGAAAATGTGATTCAAGATTAAGGTAAAAAGAAACCTATAGAAACAGACCTCAAGATGACAACAATGTTAGAAATAAAGCTTAAAAGGCAAAGAAGCTACTATAAATATAAAAAAGTTAGTCAAGTGAATAAAAGCATTTTCAATGGAGTGATGCAAATATTTTTAAAATTGGGAAAATGATGATGGTAGATGTAAAAATATCTATATTCCATATTATGTGTCTATACATAGATCGGATATACAATACATACAAAGTTTGTCCAGAAAGTATCCAACCATGTACTATGAAAAATAGACACATTTTTTGAAGAAGATATAAGAAGTATTGTACATAGGACCATGACACCTCAGTCCCCTTCAAAGTAGGCACCTTGGGACCTCACACAGTTCTCTCTGCATCTCTTCCACTGTTCAAAACATTCTGCAAAATCCTTTATTAGAATGACCATCAACTGCCTCATTGTATTTGCCTGAATCTCTTTGACAGTCTGAAATCTCTTCCCTTTCAAAGGTGATTTTAGTTTTGGGAAAAGGCAGAAATCACAGGGCACCAAGTCCGGACTATAGGGAGCCAAGTCACCTGGGTGATTTGATGTTTCACCAAAAACTCTACAAGAGATGTTATGCATAAGCGGGCACATTGTTGTGATGAACCTGCTAATCACCATTTGCCCACAGCTGCATCTATTTTCATTGTTCTGCATTTCTCAACTAATGAAGAATATTGAGGTAGGGCTCCCTATTTTTTATTGTTGTTCAGTTACAGTTATCCCACATTTTTCCCCATTGCTCTCCCCTACTGCTTCTGTCCCAACTCCCACAGTCAATCCCCCCCATTGTCTGTGCCCATGAGTCCTCTATTCATGTTCCTTTGCTTGCCCCTTTCCCTCATTATCCTCCTCCCTGACCCTTCTGTCACTGTCAATTTGTTCTTTATCTCTAAGTCTCTTATTCTATCTTACTCTCTTGGTTCTTTTGTTGATTAGGCTCCAGTTATAGGTGAGATCATATGGTATTTGTCTTTCACCACCTGGCTTATTTCACTTAGCATAATGCTCTCCACTTCCATCCATGCTGTTGTGAAGGGTAGGAGCTCCTTCTTTTTTTCTGCTGTGTAGTATTCCATTGTGTAAATGTACCATAGTTTTTTTATCCACTCATTTACTGATGGGCAGTTAGGCTGTTTCCAGCACTTGGCTATTGTAAATAATGCTGCTATGAACATTGGGGTGCAGAGGTCCTTTTGAATTGGTGATTCACAATTCAAAGGGAACCCTAGTACAATGCAGGTAGTACTCCTTACTAATTGCTTGGCCTGGAGGAGTGTACTCATGATGGATGACACCTTACCAATCAGAAAATACAGTCTTAAATTTGTCATGATTTTGCCATGCTTTCTATGGGCTTGGAAAACTAGACAACTTTCATGGGGACGACTGGGCCCAGTCGTCCCAGTTATCTGGATTATAACCACAGAGCCATGCTTCATGCCTGGTTATTACCTTCTTGAGGAAATCTGGTTCATTGGTAGTGGTTTGAATTAAGTCATTAGCACCTGCAGCACAATGTTCTTTCTGCTCTGGTAGCACAAACTGTGGAACAAATTTTTCCACAATATGTTTCATGCCAAGATCTTGCATCAAAATCTCAGACACAGTAATTTTTGGAATCCCTGAGATCAGCTTCTATTTCTCACACTGTCTGTCACCGATCTTTGTTGAGTGCTAACACATGCCACATTCTCAGGTGTTCTGCTTGTTGCAGGCCTTCCAGAACATGGATCACTTTCAACAGATTCTCAACCATCTTTGAAGTTTTTGTGCCACACTTTTACTTGTGCTGCACTCATTGAATCATCCCCAAAATACTTCTGAATCCTCTTTACAGTTTCTGTAGAGGAATGTTCAAGCTTATCCCAAAATTTGATGCAGACAGTTGCTCTACTTGCTCAGTCATTTTGAATGTGATGACCACACAGTACACATGCTCACTCAATGGCATCTACCACCCTCAATGACTAGTCCAGTGAAGTCATCATTATTCACACATGCACAATCCAGTCTACTCTCCTTGGGTGCCAAATTACATTGATATTGTGCAAATTGTTCTTGTTACATTAACAATTTCTGGACTTTTTTGGGATAGACCTAATATGTATATCAGATATACGTATAGCAGTATTAATAGCAGCAAATTGAAGAAGAAAAAAGGATCAGTAAACTTTATAATAAATCAATATTTCCCAATCTGAATAACAAAGAAGTAAAAACTGAGACTTAATGATCTGTAATACATAATACAATATCAAAGAGCCTAACAGAAATTTAATTTGGCTTCTGTAAGAAGGGCAGTGAGATAATGGGTTATAACATTATGAGAAGTAATAATGGCTGAACATATCCCTGAAGCATCAACCTGCAGATATTAGAAGTCCAGCAAACCTCCCAAAAGATATTCCACTAAAACCACAGTTAATGATATTATACTCAAATAACTGAAATCAAAGATAAAGACAGACCTTTGAAGCAAGTAGGGAGTTGAGGTGGGCAGAAGAAATGTTATACATATGAAAAGAATGATATGACTCACTTCTCAGAAACATTGGATATCAGCAGAAATAGTTGATATTTCAAAGTCCAGCAAAAAACAATGCTCTCACCGAAGAAATCTATCTAGAGAAAATAATGCAAATGAAAGGAAAACCTTTTAGAAAATAAACTTCATTTTTAAGTAGTTTCTGATTTACAGAAAAATATGATAGGATAGTGACTTTCCATATACCCTTTCATCCATTTGCCTCTATTAGTAACATCTTACGTTAGCATAGTATGTTTAATGCAAGTGCTGAAGCAATAGTGATGTATTATTATTAAAAGTCCATACATTATTCAGATTCCCTTTGCCTACTGCCTTTTCTGATCCAGAAGCCCACTGAGGACACCAGATTACATTTAGTTGCCATTTTCCCTTTGGTACCATTTTGTTGGTGTGACAGTGTCTCAGAATGTCCTTGTTTTTGAAGACCTTGACAGTTTTGAGAAGTACGGGTCAGCTATTTTGTAGGATGTTCTTCTATTGAAATTTGCCTGATTTTTCCTTTAATCTCCTGAATTGACTGTGTTTATGAGTTTTGTAGAGGAAGAAGATAAACGGCCATTTTTATCATGTCATATAAGAAATGCTTTCTATAAACAATTTATAACTGTTGAAATTGCCCAGAATCACCTGGGTAAGGTAGTGTTTCTCCTTTCTCTTTTCCATACTGTCCTATTGGGAAGCAAGTCACTAAACACAGTTCACACTAAAGAAGGGGATCATGCTCACTTCCATAAAGGCAGCGTGTGTACTTCAGTTACTTGGAATTCTGATACTCTCACCCTAATGTGGACTTGGACCAACTGGATCTGTGCATTGTGGCTGCAGTGAACAAATTCACATGGACTACAGAAGTCCTGTGGAGAAAAGGGACAGCATGGCTGCTCTCTAAGTGAGAGAGGGCCCCAACCCTTGCCTGGACAGACTTTTATTGCTTTTCTGGGCACATTACATGGAGGATGGTCCTCATTTTCTATGCACATGTTCGCTTTAGGTGATTAACTTTTACAGATAACAAAGGAAAGGATGTTGCTGATTACTTCAAAGAAAAGGATGTTGCAAATGCAAGGGGAAAAGTGGTTGAATGGGTTACACTCCATCCTTGGGAGGTTTAGCACAGACTTTAGGAAGTGACTTTAAAGATATGCAGTAAACATTTGCTGCCGCAATTCAGGATGAGGGAGTTTTAGTTAAAGCAAGCCTCAAAGCAGCCTAGGTACAATGCAGCCCTGGTTCCCCACAGAAAAGCTGATCTGTGGGCCTGGTTCTTGTGTGCTGCCTCACTCTTGCCAGCTTTCCGAATTAGGGGCTGGGCTACATTTGCCATTGCTATGCAGATCAGTTCCCTATATCACCCAAGCAATCTATCCAAGAAAAGCTACAGCTTGGATGACTGAAATAACAGAAATTTAGTCCTCTCAATTCTGTAGGCTTGAATTCCAAGACCATGGTGTTGACAGCCTTGGTTTCTCCTGAAGGCTCTCTCCTTGGCTTACAGACAGCTGCCTTTTTGCTGTGTCCTCACATGGCCTTTTCTCTGAGTACACCCTTGGTGTCTCTTCTTTTTCTTATAAGAACACCAGTCCTATTGGATTAGGCCTCACCTTTATGATCTTGTTTAACCTTAATTATCTCTGAATGTACATCTCCAAATACAGTCGCATTGGGGGTTTTAGCTTGAACATATGATTTTTTTTGGTGGGGGCACAATTCTGTCCATAACATGGGGACAGGCCTGGAGAGGCACCTGGCACTTTATAAGGGAAGACCTCTTTTTTTTTTTTTTTTAATCACACCAACAGGGAAAGTGCTAGCTTCTACTATGGAAAGATGGGTAACATCTACTCAATAAAAATCTGCAAGTACATCCACCTAGATGACCTTATTCCATTTTCAGTGTTTCACATTTTCTCAACCAGAGCCTTGATCTTAGCCCAATAAAAATGTCTTGTTGAAAGTCTCTGAAAAACGTTCCCTCATTTTTTCTAATCCCCTGTTTCTCACCCATGCCTGCCCTTCCCCTGTAGGATATCAGGACCTGTTTCCAAACTAGTGAAAGGGCCCTCTAACTTTCATATCCATCTCTGTTTGTTCATGGTTTCTCATTTAGTTTCTCATTATTCCTTGTCAAGGCAGATACCACTTGGCAATAATCTGCCACTTTTGCTGTTCTTATGGGCATTTTTCCTCTGTATTTTTTAAAAGCCTGCCTCGTCGAGTCTGAACTATTCCACCTGTGAGAGCATTGCCCCAGTTTTTCCAGGTTATTTCTTATGGAATCTTTAGCAATCAGAACTTAATCTTATTTCAAGGACTATCTATACTCAATATAATATTTGGGATGTTGTTCTGTTTGCTACTTTGTTAGTGAATAAACTAATTCTCAAGTACCATCTTACTGCTGGTTTGCTTAACCACTCTTGGTAATCTCTGGGTTAATTCAGGTCCTCCAAGCAGATACCAAGAACAGCATTCAAACATGCAGAGGATGTATTGAGAGGATGTATTGTAAGCAAAGAGAAACTTGAGGGAGTGAGAAGCTTCACAGAGTTATGTGGTAGAAGGAGAGGAAGATGGAGGAGGAAGAGTCTCCCCTCATATAAGCATGGGTCAGGCTGATCGGGGGTTCTAAGCCTCAGGTGCCCTCTAGAGGTATCCTGCACCTAAGAATGGGCCAGCACTACTACCTCCACCATGCTTAGTCTCTGAGAAGCTCCTCAGTGAAGAAAGCATGTTCTCCACATGAATGCTGGCAGATCCACATGCTGTCAATCAGCTAGGAACCCCCTGCTGAACCCCTTGTAGATGAGAGCCATGCATTCCATAGCCATCACAAAATTGCTTGCAAAAAATTCGTATGATCCAAAGAAATGAAAAGAAGATTTTCAGAGTGAGAAAAATAAGACGAAGCTGGAGATAAGATTAGTAGGCAAAAATATGCCATAAATTATTGTGGATCACAAAGTTTGCTATGAGATTTTTACTATTTGAAACAAAGAAGGAAATATCAGTTACATAATTTAGTTTGGCTAACAGATAAATATATTTAAGTTGTTCAGAGAAATTAAAACTATTTCTAAAGCTGAGATATCAGACATAATCCAAAAATAAATATTATGAGCTAAGAAACACTTCAAAAGACATGTGGAGCGAGTGACAAATATAACTCACCTGGAATCATAAAGCCAAACTTCTGTTGACTAAAGCATCCAGGTAGCACATTTATAGTTGTCTGATCTCACCAAATAATAAGATTTATAGTATCTAAAGAAATAAATTACCCAACAAATGGTCTTCCATGCACATTACTGAAAAAAATATTTTATAGTGGCTGGAATGTAAAAGCCTGTTCTGCCAATAAAAAGAATATATGCCTGACTTTACCAACAGCCAAGAAAAGGTCAAAAACATGCCTGAACAACTCATCTGTGCTTAGAGAAGCCGTTGAGGCAGTGTGAGAGAATAGGGCACACCAGTAAATTGACCAATGGACAATTAAGGCCTTGTGATTGTTTTCTTTCTTTTTCCCTTAGAGCAAGGTTACAATAACATTAACTTGAAAAATGTTAAAGTGCTACTAACCTCATACTTTGAATGCCACACTTTGTGAACATGTAATTTCTAATAATGTGCTGTCCAGGTTTAATCCTTTAAAATAAACAGGTTACAAAAGTACTCCCAGGTAATTTAAAGGATTGATGTAGTCTGTGGAGCTGTTAACTCTAAGCTGAAGAACATTTACCAAAAATTATTTTGGCCTTGGGATAATTCATTTTAACTAATTATTTATAACAGTAATTATGTAGAAGTGCCATTTATCTCTTAAAACTATCCCTAATTTTCAATAATATAGCAATGTCATCTCAGTTCAACTGAATGTCTATACTGTTTCCATTTTTTAAGGGGACAGGAAAGGACACTCAGCTCATTCAAAGTGATATAAAATTATTACAATTCATAAAAAAAAAAGAGGACAGGAACACTCCTGTGTTAATTCCAAAAGGAAATTATTATCTAGCACATTAAAAAATGATTCTTACTGACCCTGATTTTCATGGTATTATCAAAGAAATATTTAATTTCAATATTAAAAGCTAGAATAATGTGAATTCACAATGGATTTTTTAAACAGTTACATTTTTTTATTGTTGTTCAAGTACAGTTGTCTCCATTTTCACCTCACCACTTTCCCACACCCCACTTGCCTCCACCTCCCACTCTCAATCCTACCCCTCTTTGGCTTTATCCATGGGTCCTTTATACATGTTCCTTGACTTGACCCTTCCCCTTGTATCTCCCATTATCCTGCTCCCCCTTCCCCTCTGGTTACTGTCAGTTTGTTCTTTATTTCAATGTCTCTGTTTATACTTTCTTTGCTTGTTTGTTTTGTTGATTATGATCCACTTATAAGTGAGATCATATGGCATTTGTTTGTCACCGCCTTGTTTCACTTGTTTTACTTAGCATAATGCTCCCCAGATCCATCCATGCTGTCGCAAGGGGTAGGAGCTCCTTCTTTATTTCTGTTGCATAGTATTCCATTGTATAAATGTGCTCCTGCATTTTTAATCATTGTTATAGTAAAATTAATAATAAAAATTCACTATTTATTGTGTAGTTCTATGCAGTAGGCAGTGTGTTAACCATATGAAATATCTCTTTTTTCAACAAACACAAAAGTAATCTTGAAGCCATTTTATAAAAGAGGAACCAGAAGCACGCAGGATGTCTGTATCCAGCTATGTTCTGAAGGTAGCACAGCTAAAAAGCAACAGGTCCAGGAGCAAGCTCCATGCCACTCAAAACCTTGTAATTTTTCTCTATTCCTATGTCTGCCAATCCAAGATTCCAAAGATAGGAAAACACTTATGGGCAACTATATTACTTTGCTTAATACAATTTTTACATTTCTGGCTATATATTCTCATTTAGGTTCACTTAAAAATATTTTATGGAATTATTTAATTTCCCAGAGATAGCCCCATTTGGTGATAATTTGGGGGATTGTGGCCACATTAACTCTTGATATCCCTTCATGAAGTTACTACCATTTCATGATTTCAGGCCAGAGGAATGCTAAAACCATAAAGTAAAATACTTTTGACTTGAGAAATCATATAGATCATCTTGATAAGTATGCTTATCTCAATCAATGTCAGTTGTAGCCTGCTGCTCTCCAAAATAGCTGACCTTTGTGAAATCTATCTTACTAGCCACTCTCTACAGAACTGCCAGTAGCGGAAGTTTTCATCACTCTAAGTAAAATAGAACTGTGTTTCCTCTGGCAAATGACTCTAAATGAGTCTGTTATCAGACAATACTAAATCTTTGCTTATCAGTCATTCCTATGGTATTTAAGCAGAGTTTTCAGATCCTGTTCCTTGACAAACTCTCTCTCTTTTTTTGCAATAGACATGATTAACGAAGTTAAAATGAGCACAGCGAGAGACACCCTTACAAATTAGAATTGTTTGTGTAATATCTATAGCTAATGCTCATTCACTTTGGAGCTGAGAAGAATCTAGAAGGATTACTGTGTCTCCTGTGTCTTGACTTTCACCTAAAAGTATTTGTTATATCAGTGACCTTATTAAATACGTGGTTTTGATGATAATGTCTTTTATGTTTAAAACTGAACCAGTGAAAGCTACACTCATGAGACAGGTGCTGATGAGAAGGAAAGTGGTTTATTCAAGTGTTGATGACTTGAGAAGATGAGGGACTCATGTCCTTAAAAACCCATATTAATTAACATCTTAGAGTAGGCAGAGGTTTTTATAAGGAGGGGTAGAGAAAGCATGACAAGGAGGTCAGGGGGAGAGGCTGTGGACGTGCAGGCAATGTCCTTGCTGGTCCCGATATGGATCTTTAATGTCAGCGTCCTGGAGCTGGTAGGCACCAGCTGAGTTCCAGCAGTGGGAGGATCTGCATCACCCAAAGTCATGGTCAAGGCCATGTCTTGTACAAGCAAGAATCAGAACTGTTGATGCCTGCAATGTGCTTACAAAGAAACAGTCAGTATGTGAATTATTTTTGTCATTTTGTTGGTACATTTTATTCTACTTCTAATTCACAGTAAGTTAGAGTAAAGGTTTATTCCCCTGTTATATGTTGGCATTTTTTCATGATTGGTATTTCTCTCATGATTTATCTCTAGTAAGAGTATTTGGCTATATCATGTACATGTACAAACTTGCTAATCTGTTTGAATTTGCTGTTTTTGTATTTGATAATATCTAAGACTGTGGACTTTTCTCTTCTTCCCAAAAAATGGTTATGATTCTTCAGTATTTTATACTTTATTTTGGCTTATTCCTTACCTGTTAATAGTCATGTGCAACTAGACATTACTTTGAAAGTGATTGGCTTCCAAAAAACTTAGTGAAAATGCTTCAAATTGTTCCCCACAGTTCACTATAAATTATACAAATATCTCACTTATAGGCATTTTATATGTTATCTCATATATAAACAATTAGTTATTTCTTACAGCAATAATAAATTATATATATAAATTTTAAGATGTTACCACTACTCTGCCTTTACAGATTAAAAAAAAAATGAGAGAAATTAAGAAACTTGCCTAAAGTCACAAAGTTAATAAGTTTTAAATTCAGGAATATAGTCTATAATCATTTTACTCTAAGTTTTCAAGATAAATAATGCAAATGATCATTGTCTTTAAAATAAGGTTTACCCACAGGGTTGCAGCAAGAATTACCACAGATAAAGCATAGCATTAATATCATTATTATTTTATTTTGAATAAAATATTTTATTTTCCTTTGAATAAAATAAAATAATAATGATATTAATTCTACGTAAATATTTATGTGTCACTGTAAGCTACTTAATGATTTTACAGTTGGAGAAATAAGGTGACTAGAAAAATACTTATAACATTAAGCATATAAGCTTTACAAAACTCAAAGTGTCACCTGAGTTAAAAGGAGGAAAGAAACACGTTAGGATGGGATAAATGTATGAAAAAACCATGCTGGAGTTGGGTGTTAAAGAATACACAAGATTCCAAAGGGAGTGGATATAGATAGCATAGAATTTTCTAGAAGGCAAATGAACTTAAATGTTTTTCATAGACCAATTTCAATAATTTATAGGATATTTCAATTCCCTTTGCCACAAGCATGGTTCATCTAATAAATTAAGTGTTCTTTAACACTGTTACTTATTAAAAATCATAATAAAGAAAAATCGTGATTAATTATGTATGTTGAAAAGATAGAAATGACAATAATCCCCAAGGTCACATAGCAACTCTGGAGAAAAATATGAAGAAAACATGATTTTTCTTAAGGATGGAAGTCATCTAACAATTAAAGCACTTTTATCCTAAGAACCCTGAAACACTAATTCAAAAGAACCTCTGCACCCCAATGTTCATAGCAGCACGTTTACAATAGCCAAGCGCTGGAAAGCAGCCTAAGTGCACAGAAGTGAATGAGTGGATTTCTGTTAGAGCTTAATAAACTATATATGATACATAATTGTTTACATTTTAAAGATATCCTCTGCCTAAAAGTAATGGTAAGAATTCATTACTTGCTATGAACCTAGTAACAGTAAAAAGCTACATTCTCCAAGAAGGTTCTATTGCTATGGTCAACTAAAAACTCTGCATTTTAAAACTACATGTTTTGAAAACTGTATTTTTCTAATTGAAGATATAAAATGTTTGCATGTTTTACCAGGGCTTTATGTTCTCACTAAATTGTAAGAATTTATCTTTCCTAAAATGTACAGTTAGATTTAGGCCATGTGAGATTTAGTGGGAGTAGGGAGACAAAGATAATAAAGGAATCTAAGCAGAAAACAACCATGGTACATTTACACAATGGAATACTACACAGCAGAAAGAAAGAAGGAGCTCCTACCATTCATGACAGCATGGATGGAACTGGAGAGCATTATGTTAAGTGAAATAAGCCAGGTGGTGAAAGACAAATACCATAGGATCTCACTTACAAGTGGATCCTAATCAATAAAATAAATAAGCAAGCAATATATAACCGGAGACATGGAAATAAAGAACAAACTGACAGTGACCACAGGGGCAAGGGGAGGGGAATAACAGGGAAAAGAAGGGGAAGGTTTAAGTCAAGTAATATGTATAAAAGACCCAAGGGGAAAGAAAATGGAGGAGGGAGAGGACTGAATGTGGGAGATGGGGGTTGGTAGGGCAAGGGACAGTAAAGGGGGGAAATGGGGACAACTGTAATTAAATGACAATAAAAAAAGAATATCTTATGAGAGATATTATTCTTTTTTAGGGGAAAGTCACATCCAATATCTGTCCCTTGTGCTGATCTCTCAAGTGAAAATCACAAACTTTTCTGAATGTGGAAAATAAAATATATCTTTTTCAAACTTAAAAAAATACTTTTATCAAGTTTGTGGGTCATACATAGCTAGATATGACTCCTGTTTTCCCACTAGAGCATTTGTAAGGGAGGGGCTGAAAAATTAGATTAGGTCTCAGGTATTCATCATGGGAAGATAGATTTAGTATAAAAGCTTTATAAATTTTTTTATTTTACTTTTTTATACACTTTTTTAAAAAAAGATTTTATTTATTTATTTTTATAGAGAGGGAAAGGGAGGGAGAAAGAGAGGGAGAGAAACATCAATGTGTGGTTTCCTCTCACACAACCCACACTGGGGACCTGGTTTGCCACCCAGGCATGTGCCCTGACTGGGAGCCGAACTGGCAACTCTTTGGTTCACATCCCACGGTCAATCCACTGAGCTACACCAGCCAGGGCATAAACCTTTTAATAAAGACTCTATGAAGCAAAAATTACATATATGTGTGTGTGTATATATATATATATATATATATATACACACACACACATACAGATACTCCAGGAATCCCTGGGATGAGCTGAAGCCTCTGTTGTAAAAAACATCTTATTCTCCATCTGCCCAATCCTACTTCCTTCATTTTCTCACATTTTGTCCCTGAGAGGATTCCCCTAAATAAATTTTCTACATGCAAATATATCTCAGATTCTGCTGAAAACATGATTTCCTCAATCACTGTGGTATATCAAAAGTTATTGGAGAACTGTACATAGGATTTGCAGTCTGAGCTCAAATGGCACATATGTCATTTCTACCAACAGCCCATTGGCCAAAGTCAGTCTCATGACCCTGCCTAACAGCCAGTGAGATGGTGAGATGGTGAATGTGAGGAAGAGAAGAAGTAGTCAGTAAACCTCTGCATACATTACACTTCCTTGTGTCCAGGGACAATTGTCTTTCTTTTTATTGAGTCTACAAGTATCAGGGTGGGGGACAAATTGTGAAGTATAGATTGTCTAACCATTATCTTATTAACCTGAAGCTAATACAAAATAATATTACATGTAAACTATAATTGGAAAAAATTAAATTAAATTTTTTTAAATTTTATTTTAATTAAATTTATTGTGACATAAGTTAATAAGATTATATAGGTTTCTTATTAACCACTGTCATGCCAATCAATTTAATTTTAAAAATTAATCATTTTAATTTTATTTTTCAATTATAGTATACAATCAATATTATTTTGTATTAGTTTCAGGTTTGTAGCATTATGGTTAGGCCATGATACACATTACAAAGTAGTCCCACCAATATTTTCATACCCACCTGAAATTGTACATAGTTACTACAATACCATTTGCTTTATTTTCTGTGCTGTACTTTACATCCCTGTGACTATTTTGTAACTACCAATTTGTACTTCTTTCTCCCTTGACCTTTTTCACCCAGTGTCTTAAGCCCCCTCTCCTGTAGCAACCATCAGTTTGTTTTCTGTATTTGTCTGTTTCTATTTTGTCTGTTGGTTTCCATTGTTCTTTAGATTCCACATGCAAGTGTAATTATATGGTAGTTTTTCTTTCTCTGATTTACTTCACTTAGCATAATACTTGGACAATGTCTTTTTCCCTGTTGAATCTTTAGCATTTAGTCAAATGCCTGGCACTGCTAGTCAGTGTTCTGTATATACTTTCATCAACTAACACATGCAATACTGATAAAAATCATTTATCATTTCAGTTCAATGGAAAAGACTTCCAAATAACTGTGATGTTATACAACTACATACTTTCTAAAATGATGTGGGAAAAGATTAATTTTAAGGAAAATATGAAGAATCTTAGTTTTAAATCAGTAGAGCTGAGGCATTGGAAGGCTATTTATGTAGAACTACTGCATTATATGTTGGGGAAAAGATCAGAAATTGAGGTTAAGTCACCAAAAGAGGTGATAATTGCAACTGGGGTAGGTGTGTACAACTGCCAAAGTTATAGAACACACAAAAGCTGCTGGTTCAATATATTAAAAAGTGAAGCAGTTACTTGTGCTTGCTATTAGTACAGTAATGCATTAACTATTCACAAATGAAATATAGTTTTGCTTTATTAAAAATGATGAAGTACTCTTGAGGATGGATTCATCAGATACACAATATTTGTGAAAAAAGTGATTTATCTTTCTCATTCCCTGATTAACACCACTTGACTGGAATCACTCCTTCACTTGGCATTTCAAGTACTTATCCTTTATATCACAGCTAATTTGTTCTTGTTTGTATATTGCCGGGTGAAGTGTTTTAAAACCATGCCCACATGTGTAGTATCTACCCAAAATTAATTTTCAGTTTCTAAGAAACTCTTTTCTATTTTTTCACTTTCATTCAATTTTCAGTCTAATACCATGGTTCCTTTGTGCCAGACACTAAGTACTTAAAAATATTATCTCAATTATTACACTGAAGCTAAATTTTTATTTTTAACAATATGCCATGGAAGTAGTGTGCCCTTCTCAGTGCACCATATTAAAATGTACATGATGTTGAAATGTCTTATTAGTGGTGAAGTTAATGTTGATTTTCTCATTAAGGTGGTTTAGGCTGAGTGTCTCCACTGAGAATATACTATTTTTCCCATTATAAAGAATAAATGATTTGGAACTTTGCAAGATCCCATCTTTCCTCAAAGTTTTTCTCACTCAGTTTGTTTTCATTGGTTCTGGTCTAAAGTAATTATTATTCTGGCATTCTAATGTTGATTTTCTATTTTTCTACTCTTTTTGCTTTTATTAGTTGGAACTCTATAAGGAATAACTTTGTTTTATCCCTCATTTATTTATTCATTCAGTTACTTATTTACTTCAGTATGGAATTATTTATTCTATTTATGGGTTATAATCTGTTGCTAATACTGTTCTTCGTGGCCCAATAAGTTCCAGGTTCGGGCATTGGAAACTCAGGGTGGCCCCCTTGCCCCTTTGACATATGCCATATATATTTTTTAAGTGTTCTTGCTTTTTGGCACAAGATGCTCCAGATTCATCTGCCAATAATTCCTGTCCCAGATATGGACTGTAATTCTTCTTCAAGTTTTCTCTTATTGGCAAATGGAACTTATGCTCATTGCTATCAAGTTGTCATTGTTTCTAGGCTTTCTTTGTTGACATACATCTGTGTATACTAACCCATGTTACATACACATTCATATATATTTTACATTTATGTATATATGCATTTGTCTATTTATTAACCTATATACCTCTACCTGTTTTTTAAAGTGTGTTAATTTTGGTTCTCAGCACCTCCTGTTTGACAGACAGCCATGTCTTCCTGTGCAGTGCCAGCCTCAACCCTGAGACACGATGCTGAAGGTCAGAGTGAATGGATTTGTCCATTTTGGGTGCCTGGTCACCAGGGCTGCATTTTACTCTGGCAAAGTGGATGTCACCATCAATGATCCTTTCACTGACCTCAACTACATGGTCTACATGTTCCAGTATGATTCTACTCATGGCAAGTTCAAAGGCACAGTCAAAGCTGAGAACAGGAAGCTTGTCATCAATGGAAAGTCCATCTCCATCTTCCAGGAGCCAGATTCCACCATCAAATGAGGTGATGCTGGTGCAGAATATGTTGTGGAGTCCACTGGTGTCTTCACTACCATGGAAAAGGCTGGGGCTCACCTGAAGGGTGGAGCCAAGAAGGTCATCATCTCTGCCCCTTCTGTGAATGCTCCCATGTTTGTGATGGGTGTGAACCATGGCAAGTACGACAACTCTATGAAGATTGTCAGCCATGCCTCCCGCATCACCAAGTGCTTGGACCCCCTGGCCAATGTCATCCATGACAACTTTGGCATCACTGAGGGACTCATGACTACAGTAGGTAATCACTGCCACTGAGAAGGCTTTGGATGGCTCCTCTGAAAAGGTGTGGTGTGATGGCTAAGGGGCTGCCCAGAACATCACCCCTCCTTCTACTGGTGTCACCAAGGCTGTGGACAAGGTCATCCCTGAACTGAATGGGAAGCTCACTAGCATGGCCTTCCGTGTCTCCACCCCCATTGTGTTGGTTGTGGATCTGACCTGCCACCTGGAAAAAGCTGCCAAATATGATGACATCAAGAAGGTAGTGAAGCAGGCATCAGAAGAGCCCCTCAAGGGCATCCTGGTCTATACTGAGGACCAGGTTGTCTCCTGAGACTTTAACAGTGACACTTACTCCTCCACCTTTGATGCCAAGACTGGCATTGCCCTCAATGACCACTTTGTCAAGTTCATTTCCTGGTAAGACAATGAATTTGCTAAAGCTACAGGATGATGGACCTTATGGTCCACATGGCTTTTGGAGTGCAGAGGAGTCAGAGGCCCCTGGACCACCAGCCTCAGCAACAGGAAGAGAGGCTCTCAGCTGCTGGGGAGTCCTTTGCCCCAGATTGATTTCTCAACACAAAGTGAATCTCCTAATCTCCAGTTTCCATCCCAGATCCCCTGAAGAGGGGAGAGTCTTCGGGAGCCCTACCTTGTCATGCACCATCAATAAAGTCTGCTGTACTCCCACCCAAAAAAAGTGTGTTAAGTCTGATGCTTCCAATTCAATTCTAGTATAAAGTTCATTCTAGCCCTTTTAACTTTTCTCTCCAACAGCAAGGACTCTGGCTCTAATTTCTATATTGTATGTACTTCTTTGTTCAAACTTAGTGTCCCCTAAAAAGTTTTAGAATCACTCCTCATAGTCTAGTGAGAAACTATTTTCTGACTTGAATAATTTGTTTATAGTACTTTTTGTCTTCAGCTTTTCATTACCCAATCAAAATATTTTACAAAGTTATATAGGTTCTTTTTTCCCTCCTCTCCTTCAGTGTATTATTGTTATTCATTTGTAATCCAGTTCACTTGGTATAGTTCATATTCTGTTTGGGTTTTCCTCATATCCTATTTAATTTTTATAAATTTACATATGATAAAATTCATTCTTTGTGGTATATGGTTCTATTGGTTTGAACAAATGCTCAGAACTTTGTATCCACTGTCACAGTTGTGACATAGAACAGTTCAAATAATTCAGAATATTCCCTTGTGCTGACCCTTTGCAGTGAGCCGCTCTCTCTGCTCCAGCCCTTAGAAACCACACTGATCCAGCTTATTGTTGCCCATCCCACAATTTCGCCCTTTCTAAAATGTCATAGAAATGGAATTATAAAGTATTGAAACCTTTGTGCTTGTCTTCTTTTACTTAGCAACATGCATAAGATTCATTATGTTCCTACATTATGTCCCGGAAATCAATGGTTTGTTTTTATTATTCAGTAGGATCCCATTGTATCATGTACCACTCTTTGTTCTTCCATTCACTAGTTGAAGGCTGTATTGGTTGTTCCCAGTTTTTAGTGGTTATGAATAGAGCTGTTATAAACATTCATTGCAGGCATTTTGCATTAACACAAAGTTTTCATTTCTCTTGGGAAATGTCTATGAGAGTGAGGGCTTAGTTTTATAGTAATTGTATGGTTAACATTTTTTTCTTTTATTGATTCTAGGGGGAGGGGAAGGCAGGAGAAAAGGGACAGAAACATCGATGTGGAAGAGAAACATCTATCGGTTGCCTCTTGCACGCACCCCAACTGAGGACTAAACCTGCAACCAGGCATGTGCCTGACTGTGAATTGAATCCACATCCTTTCAATTTGTAGGAAAACACCCAGTCAACTGAGTCACACTGGCCAGGGCTTATGTTTCATTTTTGTCAAACTGCTTTTCACAGATACTGTACCATTCTGCATTTACCCCAGAAATGTATGACAGTATCAGTTATATTAGGCTAGTTTATTTTGCAGAATTTACTGGTATTTAGAATGTTTAACAATATTTATTATAATTAATTTAATTTTTGAATCTTTACTTACATTCTAAAAAATGAAGTGGGATCCTCCAAACTTGACATCTATCCAGTCTTTAACATAGCAAAATCATTTGGTGAGTTTGCTTCTAGAATAACAATGTATGCCTTTAGGAGATTACTGATCACATTTGATCCTTAATCCAAGCAATGACATCTGTATAGAGACAAGAATTGTGGAGAAACAACTACATAAGAAATACTCTCCAAATGTACAGCTAAAACAGTCCTGGGAAATTAGTAATTTTGTTGAGATAATTTGCTGACCTACATATTCAATATTTGCATAGGCAACAGAGTATCAAAGAGGTTAATTAATACCCAAAGCTACACAGTTAAAAAGAGATAGAACTGAAATTGGTATTAACAGCTCTTTGAGACACTGGGCATGGCTAGCTATCATGCTGACCTAGGTTCAAATTCTTAAGGGATTGGAACTATTGCTTTTGATTATATATTTTTCCAATATTGTTTTATTCAGTTTTGGCAGGTTCCTAGCTGAATTCTGACTGTTAAGTGAGTCACTTTTAGTGAATATCTGAGGTTTAATGCTTTCCTATAGATCCTAATGTTTGTTTGGAGAGTCATTCCTGAAATAATGACCTCTGTGGGTGAGCACAATCAAGTTCTGTGAACATCTGAAAATCTGATGTCATCAGTTAACATGTTTCCCTGACATATAAGAACTAACAAAATTCTATTGTATCTGAGTCGATTGGTGCTTTAAACAATATCAATTGTTGGAATAAGAACATTAAAATGATACATTATTAGATTCAAAAATAGATGAGCCCATCAGAGTTCTGACTTCCCTCGTGATAAAATTGAAAAAGCTCATACTGTTTATGTTTATGTCTCAAATAATTTGCAAATCAATTATTTTAGAAATATTTATGTTTTTTTTCTCAAAACCCTGTTCTATAGTCTTGTGCTGTTTATTTAGAATAAGACTCTAGACTCTACTCCAGGGTTTTAGAAAAAATATAGATTCCTTCAATTTGTTTAAGATGGAATAGGAGAAACTATCAACTTTTGACATTTAGAAATGTTCCTTCTTCTGGTATAAATAACTATTAGGGTTAGTTTATTTTTATAATTGATAAAATTGATGAGATTCAGGGACCATGGTGGTGAAGAAATAATTGCAGGGCATTCACATTAAGCGGAGAAGCAGGGTTCTCAAATAATCGAAACTGAACTGAAGAGTCTTACCATAATTTTCTCCTCTTATCCTTAGTAAAGAAATAAACAATTGTCTGTATTTTTCTTTCTCCTCACCTGCCTCTCAAAATATAGCAGGTTTTCTCAACACAATTGTATTTCACGGGAAGGGTGTGAAAAGACATAAGTTAACATTTGTAAAACACTTTGAAGTCAGAGGTGCTATACTCGATGATAGTGAGAAAGTAGAAAGAAAATAAGTGACAACTTGCTGAAAAATCTGTCATTGTCCATTTATAGATAACTTCAGAGTGGCTCATGATAAAGTCTTTACCCAAAGGTATTATGAATCTGTTTGCACAGTCACATGCTGAGTATTGCATAAAGCCTGCCAGGAACTTTTATACCTGTCTTTCAAAATGGCAACAGTTGCACAGAGACACATAACTGAGGTTACACTGCAGTGCTGACACACCTAAAAAACAAACAAACAACAAAAAAGACAACTTGTGAAAAAATTATGCAAGGCAAAACAAACTTCCTGCAATTAAAAATTGAATGAACAAATTAACAAATTATACTTTCCTATAAATTCAGTGGTCCCAGTGTGGCTTTTGGTCCTTCTCTGAGATTCATATCTTGAATATTGTCTTCACTATACACTCAGCCTTCCTAGTTAGAACGGAGAACTCAGCCACTGCCACATTACCAGTCTCCATCACAGACAATGGCCACGGTCTTTTATAACATCTTACCAGCAACTCTATAATAACATCCTAACTGGCATATTTGCCTTCAACCTTCTCTAATTCTCCAACTTCACAACTCAGCCTAATGACTGTCATCAAATTTTATTCTCCCACACATGCACGCACATGCACATACATATGTCATTCTGGATACCATCATTCATACAAAAATGGCTCTGTTGATGCTTTTGGCCCCTAGGATCAAACCCAGGAATCCAAGCACTGCAGATCTTGCTAATTATACTCTAGAATTTGATCTCACACTCCTCTCCAACTGTGGGCTAAATTCTGCAGTAAAGAGAACTGCATTCCCAAATATATCATGCTTTGCTGATATCATCATCTCTGCAATGGCTTTTTTTTGCTTATAATGTTATTTTCTCATTTCCTAAGATAGAAAACACAAGAACAACAACAAAACCAAAGAATTATTTTTTCATTTTAGTTAAGTTGGATCATCATTTTGTGTACTTTTGCAGGACTGAGTTTTTCTTCTCTCTTTTTATGTATCTTCCTCTGTCAATTTGAGTCTTGAATTGTGTTGTAGTTATTTATTTATTCATTCCTTCATTTATTCATTTACTTACTTATTTACTTATGTACATATTTATTTATTTGTCTCGCTTGCCACTGTGAGTTCTGTACCCCTAGAGTTTATTATAGGGTCTGACACATAGATCAGCAGGTGTGGTAACTGAGAGTGAAGAGAATTGAAAATAGTAAAGTGAAGGAGAAGAAGCTATCTGGTTGTAAGCTCTAAGCAGTGAAGGCTATAGTTTACTCAACTAACTTTCCTCATTTTCAAGTTATTGTCCTGGAGTAGCTGTTCTCAGATGGGGAGAATATACAAAACAAACTGAATCAAAAGGCATAGGAGTGAACTGTAGCAGAAGTTGTAGTGAGCCTACAGGAGACCACCCATCTTTAGGCTTGGGGCACTCTTTTCACCAGCTGCCCAGACTGCTGTCTGTTAACCCATCTCAGCCTGATTCTTTCCCCAGAATTCTCCTCAGCTGAAAGAAGCTGCATTACACAGGCTCCATGCTTTCTTGGGAAGCAACCCATGTCTAAGCAGGTCCACAGTCCCGAGCCCCTCACTTCAATTAGGGATTTCTCTGAAGGGATACTCCAGCTCAGGTGTTACAAGTGGGACTGATTGAGGACTCTGCTGTGACTCCATGGTTGTTCTACTTTCCTCCCTGCCCATCCTGACTTCCTCTTCCTCTACTAACCCACCTGTGCACAAGTGTTCAACTAAGAGTCCGTTTCATGTGGAATCTGACCCACAAAGGGAAATGGAGGTTGTTACTGACTGGCACATGTATGATGACAGAGAAGACATTAGACAGTAATGTTTATCATCCTTCATCCTTGATAGGGTCTATGAACTTCACTGAAATGATGTATAATGAAACCAACTTTACTGTAGGCTAATTGATCTACAAAAGATTTACGTTGATGACATTTACTTGTGTGCAGTTGGCTTGTATGGAGAATGATCTAACGAAATGACATTGAACAAAATGACATTATTTGAATACCTGCTTTACATATTCTTATCATTGATCAAAATAGGGAAGAACTATTAACAAGAGCACTTTTGATGATGAACTTCTGCCTTTTACAGTAAGGTTCAACATTCTTATTTTGCAGAAGAGAAAACTGAGGCTGAGAAATAAAAAATACTTTTAACTTTACCATGTAAATTAGAGAAACATTAGAACAAAGAACGAGTTTTTTTGACATTTGGAAATTTCTCTTCATACTCTTTTCCTTGAGTAAAAGGCCTCAAATCCAACTTCATGTCAGAATCACAGACCTTAGTTCTTTTAGTTTGATTATTCTTTTGTTTTATTAAAGATTTCCATACCTATCCCAAGCATACTGAAGGAAAACCAATTGTGGAAGTTTCCAGCAGAATCTATATTTTTCAAAGTTGCACAAGTAATTCTGATGACTAGGTAAGTTTGGAAAATGTGATCTAGAGAGTCCATATCTAGGCAGTTGTGTTGGTTTGCTCAGGCTTCCTCAACAAAATACTATACTATAAACTGAGTGGCTTCAAAAAATGTATTTATTGTTTCTCTGTTCTGGAAGCTAGAAATGTGAGATATTTAACCTTTTATAGGGGTCTACCATTTGCAACTATCCCTGTATTACTTGATCCAAAAGTAAGGAAGAAAGAAAAAAAGCTAAATAGGTAAGCTAAGAACGTGAAAATTGGTGGAAAAGAGGATTCTCTCTGTTGTAGTTGGTCTCTGATTTCAAGTTGTAGATACATCAGTACAAGGTTGTGGGTGGGAGGGTTATGCTCCATCTCAAACTGAGATTGATTTAATTCTACTTTTTTACATCTTAGTGGAGACAGTTCACTCCTCTTTTTCATCCATTGCTACTACCATGAAAGAAGACCTCACCATAATTTTGTTATATTAGAATTTTTGCCTCTCCTAGTGGCAAAGACTTGGTCACTTTAATTATTTATACCAGTTTTATTCCTTTAACATTTTGTGATTTCCAATTTTTATGATAATTTTATTATTATTTTTCTTTCAGTGTTCAACAACTAATAAGTATAACCCAACATTTACTGATTATCCAGTGTTTAAAATCGAGCTGTATGAATTAGGACAAGAATATAATATAATATCTCAATCCAGTTTCAGTGATTTTACTAACTAAAGCAAAAGGTTAGAACCAATAAATATTTGTGTAGTTGCAGAATTGATATAAGTGATTTTTAAGGTCAAACACACTTACTTTAAGTAGCTCTTGGATTTTTTTCTCCTAGTTTTTCAGACTGTTTTACTGAATGTCACATAAGATAAGATAAATTTTCACTGCCTCCTGGACATGGTCTAATAAAAAGGGATGCTATCATTTTAGGAAGATAATCAATACATTGACATTTTTCAAGAGTGATGTTTTATAGAGATTTAAGATATAAATAAATAAGCAAATCCTTGCTTGTAGGAGCACCTCTATAACTTAAGGATACTTTTCCCAAAGAATCCCCAAAGAATTTATTTTAATTAGTGGCTTGTAAGCTAAACACTATTGAAGACCTTTCCAAGACTTCTACAGAAGGAAATTGTTAGCTTGTTTTCTCAATCCTTGGAGGCAAGTAGCCAAATTGTGTTTTAAAAAAGGTTAAACTAAAGGAGAATTTAAGAAGCAAGTTTTGTTCTATTTATAGACAGCTCTGTACAGAAATCTTGTGCAGATAGGAACCAGATTGACAAAGATCGTTGTAGACTTCTTAAGAAATACATCTTTAACATTTTATTTCAGCACTGCAATAAATCTTTCCCATCCTGTCAATGAAAGGAAAAACAATCCCTTTTGGGACTTGCCTGACTGGTCCTCAACTTGAGTAGTTCAGTTCATCTACAGACTGTCAGTGCAGAGCTCAGTTTGTTATCAAATTCTGCAAAATTAGTGCATATAGTGGTGAGGAGAAAGGTAACAAACCTGACTAATTTGTCTCAGAGCCAGTGGTCATTCATCTCCTGGGACCTCTTTTTAACTGGAATTGGGAGGGTAGAGGGAATAACAATGTTAAGGAGCTAATACTGTAGCTGTTAGGCTTCTGATTTTAATCATCATCCCTACCTCCTCTTAACACACCCCTACACCCCCCACATAAAAACTCACAGTACAAAGTGTGAAGGGGGAAAAGGTAATTAAAAACTAAAGACTATTTTCTCTTTCATTCTCTATTTGGGGATACCACTTGTTTTGTGTGTATCAGAGCATAAGAAGTGGACTCCTTCACCTATGAGTAGGCTTTAGAGGATAGTGACAGCTTTTGTGGTTGCACTGAATGCTCTTTGGGCTTCTCCTTCAAATTTACAGACTTCTTCAGGGGTGTGAATCCCCTGGGGTGTGAGAAGAACTGACATTCCTGTTTACAGAATCTGTTGGCTTTTACATGTTTTCATCAATGCCTTAAGAAATTCTTCCAAAAGTCTTTTTTATCCATTTGGTAAATTTTTGGCCTAGCTATTTGGTGTTGATGCAGTCAGGCTACG
The DNA here is from genome assembly GCA_028533065.1 of Trachops cirrhosus. Lineage (NCBI taxonomy): Eukaryota > Metazoa > Chordata > Mammalia > Chiroptera > Phyllostomidae > Trachops > Trachops cirrhosus. The sequence goes on from CM052538.1 coordinate 64,584,397, forward strand.
TAGAGATCTGAAGTAGAGATGAACTGTTTATTCCTAGCAAGTGCAGATATGGGAAACAAGTTAAGCAGTATTTAGGAAAAATTTCCAAAATCAAAGGACGATATAAGCCTTTAAGCCCTAATCTTTTAGCCAATAATATTATGCAGATGGAAGCCAACAGAGCAATTCTTCTTGCAGGAAATTACACAGCATCCTTTAAATTTACTCTAGTAATTAATGGATCATACGTCCCAACCCAAGGATCATTTGATCCAGAGAAACCTTGTTTTTTCCCTATGTACATCTCCTCAGAGCTCTAAGAACAGAGAATCACAGTCTCATACTTCTAAGATCATAACTTTTCTGGCTGGGGTACATTTCATTTGGTATCTTAATCATTATCAGTGAAGGCTTTCTGGGTCTGACTAGGACCCCCCTGTGACCTAGAGAAGTATACATTGATGCAGAAAAATAAAGAAGAGAACGGGAAATGAAATTTTTGAATGAGGCTGTCACAGCTATTGGTGAAATGGAAGTCAGGGCCATCCTAAAAGACACTGAATGTAGAAAATGGATTACAGAAGAAGAGGGGAGGGGAATCAATAAACAATAATGAATATGAAGAAGAAGCCACTTCATCTTTCAGAACCTTCCCAAACTAGGAAGATAGAAACATTCCATTCCTTTGAGATATTTCAGATGAGTAAACTAATTAAAATCAATCAATCAATCAAATGACTGAGCTACAGTAAGAAGTTATATTTAAAAATAATACAAAATATTCTATGTATCATAGATAACATTTTTATTATGCACTTTATAAATGCAAATTTATCTTTATTGATTTCACTGATTATTTTTCAGTTTATTCAATGGGTTCTAATGTACTCTTACTTCATGCCCAGTAAGTTTTGAGTATCATATTGTCATTTCTTATTGATGTGTTGAGCTGAGGTCCATTGTTGGGAAACAAAACAGAGCTTGTATCTTGGGCAAGACCTCAGATCTAGTCATTAAATACACTTTCTTCCAAATTAAGAAAATCCAGAGAAAGACGGGTGTGTGGCGCTCTCTTTCTCTCTCTCTCTCGGTATTGTTTTTTCTGTTTATTTTCCAAGCTTTATTGCAATATCATTGATATATAACATTATATAAGTTTAAGGTGCACAATGTGTTGATTTGATAGACGTGTTGCAAAATCATTACAAAGATAGCCTTAGCTAACAGCTCCATCATGTCATATAATTATTTATTTTCTGTTGCAAAGACATTTAAGATCTACTATCTTAGAAACATTCAAGTATTTAAAAGTATTGTTAACTATATTCACCCTGCTGCATATTAGACAGCATTATTCATGTTAATTATTCATGAATAATTATTCACCCAGAATTATTCATGTTAAAACTGGGAGTTTGTGTCCTGTCACCAACATCTCCCCATTTTTACTCCAGACCCTTGTAACAGCCATTATACTCTCTGCTTCTATGAGTTTGATATTTTTAGGTTCCAGATATAAGTGCTATCATCACACAATATTTGTGTTTCTCTGTCTGGCCTATTTCACTTAGCATAATGCCCTCTAGGTCCATCTACGTCGTCCAAAATGACAGAATTTCCTTCTTACTAATGGCTGAGTAATATTCCATTACATCTACATAGCACATCTTCTTTATCCCTTCATCTGTTGATAGACACTTCGGTGTTCATATACCATAACTATTGTGAATAATGCTGCAGAGAATATGGGAGTGCAGATACAAATCCAGAAGGAAGGCTTCTGGATCATATAGTAGTAGTATTTTTAATTTTTGAAAGAATATTTATACTGTTTTCCATAGTGGCAGCACCAATTTACATTTCCACCAATAGTACACAAGGGTTCTCTTTTCTCTACATCCTCACGGACAGTTATTTCTTGTCTTCTTGATAATAACCACCTAAAAAGTCTAAGATAATACCTCATTGTAGCTTTGATTTGCAGTTCCCCTATAATTAGTGATCTTCAGCCCCTGTTGACCATTTGTATGTCATCTTTGGAAAATTTCTATATGTTTCTCTGCCTAGTTCTAAACCTGATTGTTTTTTGGAATTGAGTTGTATAAGTTCTTTCTATATTTTGGATATTAACCTTATCAAAGAGATAATTTGAAAATATTTTCTCCTATTTCATTGACTCCCTTTTGTTTTGTTAATTGTCTCTGTTGCTGTGTAAAATCTTATGTTTTATTTAGTCATACTTTCTAATTTTTGCTTTTGTTGCTTGTGTTTTGGTGTCATATCCAAAAATTGTTGCCCAGACCACATCAAGGAACACTTTCTTACACTTTCTAAGAGTTTTATAGATTCAGGTCTCATAGTTAAGTCTTTCTTCCATTTCACATTAATTTTTGTTAGTGGTGTAAGATTAAATTGAACACAAAGGCAAGAATCAATAAATACTGAAAAATAGTAGTATGTATGGACATGCCTTGCCAGTTATAAAAATTATTTATTATAATTCAAACATTGAAATAATGTCATATTTAAACACTAGCACATTAACAAGTAGCACAAAAATGGAGAGTTCACAAATAGGCATAAATTTTTATAACAGATAATATTAAAAATTACTAAGCAATTATAAATAATTCAATAAAGTGTTTCAGAAGCTGTTTCTCCTGTAAAGAAAAAATATTAGAACAGTTTATTTATATGTATCTGTAAAAATGATGTTTTAATGGATTAAAATACAAGAACAGTGGTAGAATAAACTATAAAGTAATATTTTATGATATTCATAAGCAAGTCACACAATCCAGATATCACAAAGGGAAAGATTATATAACATTTAAAACCTCATGTACAATACAGCATTAAAAACAAAAAACTGAAACACATAATGTAAAAAATATTTGCAATTGAGAAAAGATTAATGTCCAAGTTAAAGTCTTCAGTATGAATATAATCAACAAACCATGCTATAAAATTCTTAACAAAGATTATAAGGTAGAAAACAATACCATATAGTGAGTAAATATATTAAAAGATAATTATTGTCAGTAATCATCAGTGGAAGAAGATATTTTCAGCGTGAAATAGTCAATAACGAAGAAGTGTTATGCAGGAATATGGATATGTATTCTTAATTGTTGGTGAGAGAAAAAGTTGTTGAATTATTTTGATAGAGAATTGGCAGTATCTGTAATTTTGGAAAGTGCATTACCTATCACACATCAACCCTATCTTAAAATATTCACTAAAACATTGAAAAAAACCCCAAAAGTTGTAACAACTTAAATGCTTGTCAGCAATAGAGAGGTTACATACTCCATAGAGCATTCACACAAAGTCATTAGAGAGAATGAAGTAAACCCACCTACACTAGTGTGCCAATATGGATAGAGATGCAGGATATATTAAATGATTAGAAGGAAAACTAGAAAGCCATTTGATGTACCTATGTTATATATGAGGTCTGTCTGGAAAAAGTCCAACCACTATTAATAAAATGAGAATAGTTTGTGCCCAATATCAATGTAACCTGGCACCAAACAAGGGTGGAAGTGAATATGTATGTGTGAACAATGATGACCTCACTGTACTAGTCAGTGGGGTGGTAGACACCATTGAGTGAGCAAGTGTACTGTGTGACCATCACATTCAAAATGACTGAGCAAGCAGATCAATCTGCACCACCTTTTGCATTAAGCTTGAACATTCCTCCATGCAAACTATTCAGATGATTCAGAAGCTGGCATCTTTGGGCAACTGGTGACTGGCCTCTTCATCATGACAATGCATCTGCTGGTGTATCAACTCTCATGTAGAGTTTTTTGGTGACACATCAAATCACCTAGGTGACTCCGCACCCCTATAGCCCAGATTTAGCACCCTGCAGCTTCTCATTTTTCCTACAACTAAAGTCACCTTTGAAAGGGAAGAGATTTCAGACTGTCATTGAGATTCAAGAAAACATGATGGGGAAGCTGATAGCAATTGGGAGAACTGTGTGAAATCCCAAGTTGCCTACTTTGAAAGGAACTGAGGCATCATTGTCCTATGTGCAATGTTTCTTTTCTCTTGTGTCTTCAATAAATGTCTTTCTCTGGCATAGTACATGGCTGGATACTTTCTGGACAGACCTTGTGTATACGCCTATAAATTCATGGTCAGAGAAATAGGAAGATAAATACTAAAAGACTGACAGTGTTTAACTGTCAAGAGGAATGACAATAGAAAGGAAGAATTGTGTAGTATTTGTATAATTTTTTATACATTGGTATCAGAAAATATTAATTGTATTTGGCAAAGCAATCATTTGATTTTAGTTGGGAACACAGAAGCTCAATTGTTGATCAAAGAATAAGTGAGAAGTAATTGAAGTAAATGAATAAAAATATTTAATCTGGAAAGGCAATAATGACAAAAACAGGACAGTTAACTAGCAGGTTTTTATGTATTTTAAATGAAAGAATTATGTTTGATATGTTTGTTTAGATTGTGTTTTAAAGCTGAACATGTGAGTATTCAATAAATATTTATTATTGTTACATGTTCTAATTTAAACAAATTTTTTTACAATTATCAAAAACAGTGAGAATAGAGAATTAAAAACTGAACACATTTTTGTCTACTACATCCAGCTCTCCAGAACAATAGAAACATATACAAAATAGCCCTGTTTAATGTCTGACTTGTAAATGTGCCATTTTTCTGTCAGATATTATCAGTCTTTGCTTTTAACTTCACTGTAGGATTAAACATCTCTATCTTAACTTCCTTTTCTTTAAAATTAAGCATTTTAACAGCAGTGGTTTCTCCATAAAGATTGAGAAAGATTGCACAGAATGCAGGATATTACTCTATTGAATGAGCATGTCCCTGAGTCTTTGAGATGGTTAGGCTGAATATTGTATTGTATTTATAAAATTTTCCCTCAATCCTAGATTATTCTCTTCTCTGATCACTGATGTTCCTTGCTATTTGATGTGAGCTTTGAGAAGGAAAGGGATCATTTATAGAGTAATTAGATTACTTCAAATCAAACTTATCTGGAAGAAGAGCAGTTTAGTTCAGGTTGAAGTATATTTTTTCTTTGTTTTCTTTTTGTTTCTGTTTGTTCTTGTTGTTTGCAGATACATACATTTGAAGAATATCTACCAAGAGATATGATGATATTTGCAAATAAATGAATTAAAAAATTAGAATCCAAATGCCAAAAGTAAAGGAATGTGAATAAGCAAAGTGTTTATATTTTGAGTTGTGGATTTAATATAACTAGTTTGGGTACTTGTCCAATCTATTATGCATTACGTATAACTTGGATAGTTGTTAGTGGCATGCATTGTTCGGTGGCAATAACTGGATAATTAACGCAATAGACTGAAGATAATTACTTGCAAGTAATCTATGTTTTGGGTTTTCTTTTTGCCACATGAAGCTGCTCAGATACTAACCACAGCTTTATAAATGATGCAGTATGCAGAATAGGACGGCTGCATTTTCCTGTTATTCCTTGTGGCATATTTACTAATTTGCATAGGTGTAGCTTTTACTGTTTTCATGCTGGGGAAGTCATCACTCCACAATCAGAAGTAAATATGCAATTGCTGTTTTTTTCTTCCCTGTAGAGTAACCCTCTGGCCTCCAGGCAGTTCTTTTAAAAATTGTTTCTGCCTACCTTGTGCCAATCTTATCACAGATACGATTCCCTTCCTTACTGTCCAGAACTAAAATCAGCCTTCTGTGTTCAAGAACAGTTCATCTGAGCCCAGATTCCTTTTATATAAGTCACTGTAGTATATGTCATCTTGAGTTGTTGATGTTTATATAGTTTTATCATCAAAGTATAATGACAAACAATATTATATGAGTTTCAGGTATACAACATAATGATGCAACATTTGTGTATACTGCAAAGTGATCACCATAATAAATCTAGCCATCCTCTTTCACCTAAATTACAAATTTTTTTCTTGAATAGCAACATTTAAGATTTGCTTTCTTAGTAAATTTTGAATTTGCAATATAGTATTATTGACTACAGCTACCATGCTCTATATTACATCTGCATGACAATATCTTATGTATGATAGTTTGCACCTTTTAATCCCCTTTATCCATTAAACCCTCTGCCCCAATATATTTCCCCTTTGGCAACCACCAGTCTGTTTTCTCTGAGTTTGGCTTTGTAATGTCTTGTTTGTTCATTTACTTTTATTTTAGGTTCCACATATAAGTAAAATAATATGGTGTTTTTATTTCTCTTCTGATTTATTTCACTTAGCATAATATCCTCATGGTCCATCCATGCTGTCACAAATGGTGAGTTCTTTTTTTATGAATGAGTAGTATATCATTGTATTTGAATACCACATATTCTTTGCCCATTCATTCATCAATGGACATTTAGGTTGTTTTTATATTTTAGTTATTGAAAGTAATACTGTAATAAATATAGGGGTGCAAATATCCTTTCAAATTAGTGTATTGGATTTCTTCAAATAAATACCCATAAGTGGAATTGCTGGATCCCATGGTAGTTCTATTTTTAACTTTTAAAATAAATATTCGCACTGTTTTCTATAGTGGTGGCACCAATTTACATTCCCACCAACAGTGTGTGAGAGTTTCTTTCTCTTCATGTACTCACCAACACTTGTTATTTCTTGTCCTTTTGATAATACTCATTTAGAGTGTTTGGAGTGTGGGTAAAATGGGTGAAAGGAATAAATAGGTACAAACTTCCATGTTTGAGGTGATATCTCATTTTGGTTTTGATGTGCATTTCTCTGATAATTAGTGATGTTGAGTATCTTTTCATGTACCTGTTGGCCATCTGTATGTATTTTTTAGAAAAATTTCTACTCAGATAAACTGCCAATTTTTTAATCAGATTGGTCTTTTTGTTTTGTTTTGTTTTGTTATTAAGCTGTATGAGTTCTTTATACATTTTGTATATTAAAGCCTGATCAGACATATAATTTGAAAATATCTTCTCTAGTTCTGTGGGTTTCATTTTTATTGCATTAATGGTACCCTCACTATGTAAAAGCTTTTTAGTTTAATGTTATTTTTTATTTTATTGCCATTTCCTTTGAAGGCAGATCACCCCCAAAATACATCATCAAGAGCAATGTCAAGAAGCTTAGCACCTATGTTTTCTTCTTGGAGTTTTATATTTCCTCATCTTATATTTAAGTCATTAATGTATTTGAAGGTAATTATTGTGTAGATGTGTCATAGTGGTCCATGAAATCAGGGAGCATGTTGCCTTGAGTTTTGTTCTTCTTTCTCAAGATTACTTTGACTATATAAGACTGTGATGCTACACAAATTTTAGGTTTTTTTATTTCTTTGAAAATTACCATTGGCTTTCTTACAGGGATTTCATTGAATCTGTAGGTTACTTTGGGTAATATAGATATTTCTACAATATTAAATCTCAAATCCATGAGCATAAAATACCATTTTATTTATTTGTGTCTTCTTTAATTTTTAATTGATATCTTACTTTTCAGTGCACAAGTCTTTCACCTCCTGTTTAAATTTATTTCTAGGTGTTTTATTCTTTCTGATGAGATTGTAAATAGGATTTTAAAAGATTGGTTTTGAGAATTTGTTGTTAGTATGCAAAATCACAACAGATTTTTGGATATTGATATCATACACTGGAACTCTACTGATTTTGCTTGTTAATTCTCACAGTTTTTGACTGAAGACTTTTGGGTTTTCTGTATATATAATACCAAGTTGTCTACAAATAGTGACTGTTTTACTTCTTCCTTTCTAATTTAATGCCTTTTATTCACTTTATCTGCCTAATTGTTCTGGCTAAGTCTTTATTCAATATATTAATATATTGAATAAAAGTGGCAAGTGTAGATATCTTTGCCTTCTTTCTGATATCATGTTAAAAGCTTTGAACTTTTCACCATTGGGTATGATGTTAGTTGTAGGTGTGGGCTTGTCATTTATGGCCTTAAATGTTAAGGTGTGTTCCATCTATATTCACTTCATTGAGAGTTTTCATCATAAATGGATAATAATTTTTTTCAATGCTTTTTATGCCTATATTGAGATGGTTATATAATTTTTATATTCTTTATTTTGTTAATGTGATATATACTTTGATTAATTTAAGAATTTTGAACCATCCTTTAATCTCTAGAATAAATCCCACTTAAGCATGGAGTATTAGTCTTCTGTTACATTGTTGAATTTGGTTTGCTAATATTTTGTTGAAAATTTGTGTATTTATGTTAATCAGGGATATCATCATCTATATGTGTGTGTGTGAGTGTGGTGCCTTTTCCGGTTTTCATATCAGGGTAATGCTTGCCATGTAAAATGAATTTGAGAGTATTTCTTCCTCCTCAATTATTGGGAAGAATTTGAGCAGGATAGGTATTAAATCTTTGAATATTTGGTAGATATCACCAGTGAAGCCATCTGGTCCGAGACTTTTGTTTGCTGGGAGTTTTTTTATTACAGATTCAATCTACTTATTAGTAATTGGTCTAGTCTAATTTTCTATTTCATAATGATTAAATCTTCAAAGATTGCATGCTTCTAGGAATTTTTCCATTTCTTCTAGCTAGTCCAATTTGTTGGCATAAAATTGTGCATAGTAGTCCTTGTGATCTTTGTTATTTATTTGGTATTATTTATAGTTTCTCCTCATTCATTTCTGATTTTATTTATTTCTGCCTTTTTTAGTAAGTTTGCCAGTTTTATTTATCTTTAAAAAACAATTCTTAGCTACACTGACCTTTTCAATTGTCTTTTTAATCTGTATTTCATTTATTTCTGTTCTAATCTTTATTATTGCTTTCTTCTACTTTTATTGAGCTTTGTTATTGTTTTACTGGTTCCATTAGGTATACACTATTTATATGAGATTTTTCTAATTTCATGAGGTAGGCCTGCATTGCTATAAAGTTCCGTCTTAAAAATGCTTTTGGTGCATCCCACAGAATTCGGTATGTTGTATTTCCATTTTCATTTGTCTTGAGGTATGTTTGCATTTTATCATTGATGTATCTGTTGATATATTGTTTAAGTAGCATGTTATTTAATCTGCATATATTTGTGATTTTTAAAAATTTCTTCTTGTAATTAATTTCCAGCTTCATTCTGTTGTAGTCAGAAAAGATGATATGATTTCAAATATAGAATTACTGGGTCTTGTTTGATGCTCTAGCAAATAATCTATCCTGGAGAATGTTCCATGTGCACTTGACAAAAATGTATATTCTGCTGCATTTTGAAGGAGTATTTTATATATGTGTGTTAGTTCTATTTGATCTAATAAATTATTTTAAGCTGATATTTCATTTTTGATTTTCCATTTGGATGATCTATCCAAGGATTTCAGTGGGGTATTATGATCCTCCATTAATATTGAACTGCTGTAATTTCTCTATTTATATTTTAATATTGGCTGTATATGCTTATGTGCCCCTATTTTAGGTGTATAGGTATTTAAAAATGTTATGTGTTCTTGTTAGATTGACCTTTTTATCATTATTCAATGCCTACCTTTGTCTTTTATTGCATTCTTTGTTTTAGAGTCCATTTTGTCTGATATAACCAAAGCTGCTTCAACTTTCTTTGGATTTCTGTTTCCTTGAGATCTAGTTTTCCATCATTTTATTTTCACTCTGTGTGCATCCTTACATCTGAGGTACATCCCTTGTAGGCAGCATATAAATGGGTCTTTTTTTAACCTAGTTAGCCACTGTATGTCATTTGATTGGAAAATTTAGTCCATTTATATTTAAAGTGATTATCAATATGTGTGTACTTACTGCCATTTACATTTTTTCTGGCTGTTTTGTAGTTTCTCTCTGTTTCTTTCTTCTTATTTTGCTTTTGTCCCTTGTGGTTTGATGACTTTCTACAATATTATACTGAGATATCTTTCTCATTATCTTTTGTGTGTCTATCACAGGTTTTTATTTTCTGGTTGCCATATGACTCACATGATAGCCTAACTATGCATGTGTGTATGTTACAAACACACATATACATATATATTCTATTTTAATTTGATTGCACATTACATTTGAAAGCATTCTAGAACTACATTTTCAGTATTCTTCACATTTTAAATTTTTGATGTAACATTTTACAACTTTTTTATTTTTAATTTTATGTTTTCTTGTTAATAGTTAGTGCCCCTTGCAGCTTAAAGAAATCCCTTAGCAATTCTCCTAAGGCTGTTTTGATGCTGATGAACTCTTAGTTTTTGCTTGCCTACAAAACACTTAATTTCTTCTCAGTTCTAAATGATAACCTTGATGGTTGGAAGTTTTTTTCTTTTAGCGCTTTGAATATATCATGTTACTCCTTTCTGGCTGGCAAAGTTTATGCTGAAAAATCTGGTGATTGGTCTTATGGGGGTTCATTTATACATAGTAAGTTGTTTTACTCATGCTGCTTTTAAGATTAAATCTTTATCTTTAACATTTGACATTTGAGTTGATCTTATTTGTAACTTTCAGGGTTTCCTGGGTCAGGACATCTGTTTCCTTTTCCACGTTAGGGAAGTTTTCAGTCATTATTTCTTTGAATAAGTTTTCTGGTGCTTTCTTTTTCTCACTTCCCTATTTGAGGTGTATAAAATGAGAATGGTATTCCACTTGATGTTGTCCCATAGGTCTCTTAAGCTATCTTCACTTTTAAAATTTCTTATTTTTTGGCTTCTGTGTGTGAGTTCCACCGCCCATTTATCCAGGTTACTGATTCATTTTATAACTTCATCTAATCTGCTGCTGAACCCCTCTAGTTTACTTCATATATTATTCAGGCCTATGATTCCTGCTTGGCGCTTTCTTATCTTTTGTATCTCTTAGTTGAAGTTCTCTGTGTTCATCCATTCTTCTCCTGAGTTTGGTGAGCCTCTCTGTGAGTGTTATTTTGAACTCTTTATCAGGGAAGTTAGTTATCTGCATTTCATTAAGTTTTATTCTGGTGTTTTATGTTGTTACTTTGTTTTGAATATAATCCTTTGTTTTCTAATTTTGCTTGACCCTTTGTGTTTTTTTCAAATAATATGAATTAGATGAAACAGCTACCTCTTCCAGTCTTGAAGGAATAGCTCTGTGTAGGAGGTAAACCTTACTGTTAACCTTGCCCTCGTTCTTGGTTGACTCTCAAACTGTATCTCCAATTGCTTCAGACCTGTGGGGCCTAAAAACATAATCTTCTCTGCCCACCAGAGCCTAGGGCTCAAAGGGCATTTCCTGTGTGTGCTGAGTGCACCGACTGCTTTTGATAAGGCCCCGAGAGGTGTGTATGAAGGACTGAGCTGTGCACCCACTGTCTCAGTTGGGCTGCCCACCTGCCATCTCTGGTTAGGCTGCTATAAGGAGCAGTGTGAGGGGCTGCTTGTGGGGCTGGCGTGTGGTGGTGTGGCGACTGGACACCTCTTTGGACAGAGCTGCTTGCCTGCTACTGCTAGCAGGTTAGAATGAGAGTGCAAAAATAGCAGCCACCGGGACAGGTGCTAACAAGATAGGAGAACACAAAAATGGCACACACTTGTACTTTTGTCCTCAACGGAGTCTCAACAGCTTTCTCCTTCTCCGTAGATGTATTAAGGTTAGCAAATGAATGTTCATATTTGGTTTAGGTTTTTTAGAAGTAGCTATTTTGTGCTTGGTCCCAGGGCAGGTGAGTCTGTGCATGAGCCCTTTAAGAGCAGAATCTCAATTCCCTACAGCCCCACGGTTATCTTGGATTTGTCTCATTATTTGTTAAAGGCACATGTTTTGGGGGCTTATCTCTTTGGTTCCAAGGGTTTGGGTGCCTGATGATGTGCACAGACCATTTCTTCTTTAGAAAAATCTCCTTAGTTGTTGATGTTTGTTTGTTTGTTTGTTTGCGATCTCTCCAAAATGTAGGTTGCTGTGTCAAGGGTGAAGTTTTGGGCAATGGTGTGTGTCTGATTCTGCTACCAACCTTAATGTGGCCCTTGTATCCTTTGATGTGAGGTAGCTTATCAGATAGATCTCAGGTGGTTTTCTGAAGTAATTATTCCAAATGTAGTTGTGGATACATTGTGTACATGGGAGGAGATAGGCTCAGGATCTTTTTACTGCGACATCTTGAACTGCTCCCTCCATAAAATTTTTACTTCGGGTTCCTATTAGAAAGTATTTATTTATTGTTGTTCAAGCACAGTTGTCTGCATTCCCCCCTCCACCATTTCCCCCTACTGCAGCCATGCCCGCCTCCCTCCCCTGATTCCACCCACCCTTGGTTTGTGTCCTTAATAGTTGTTCCTGAAAACCCTCTCCCCTTTCCCCCCACCTCTCCCACCTCTCCTCTGGTTACTGTCAGATTGTTCTTAATTTCAGTGTCTCTGGTTATATTTTGCTTATTTATTTCTTTTGTTGATTAGGTTCCACTTAAAGATGAAATCATATGGTATTTGTCTTTTAGAAATAAGGCAATAAAAAGAATCTTTGTGCCATCCTATCTTACCTCTATCATCCCTGTCATGCTGACAGCTAAAATAAAAGCCTGAAAGAAAGTTAGTTCATTCACCCACAAAATCTAAATATTGCATGGGGTTGTTGTATCAAATGCATTTGTTCTTAAGATGACACTATTTGGCTATGTATAATAGAGAAAAGCACCTAAAACTGTTAGTCTTTCTACTAACAAAGAAGAAATGGTTATATGAAGGATGGATACACACACACACACACACATGTATATATACCATACCATTAGAAAATGGCACAATATGATAAATAAAAATATATATTTCTTAATATCATATTGTTTCTATGAACCTAGAGTTGAAAACTTTTCTCCCTGTGCAAAACTGACTCTAGAACATAAATAAGAAATCTAGTCAATTTCTTTTCTTTTTAACAAATTTATATAGTAAAGATAAATTAAAATATAAAGATGTAGTCTATTACTTAGTTATTATAAATATAATGTCTTGGGTCACAATGGTTTTCAGCCAATAAAATTTCATCAGAATTCTAACAAAAATGAACCATACATAAGTTTGAATGTTTTCCACTTAGTTTTGAATTGTTTAAATTCTTGAATTGTTTTAAAAAATCATTAAAGAGATTTTTAATGATTATTTAAGCATCCAGGTTACATTATCTGTGTGCCTTATGACTAACACAATTACTGTGGTTACAGGGACTTTTATCTTTTATTATAATTAACCAGATATTTCTAAGCTAGTAGTTTAACCTACCCCTATGGCTAAATGTCATTACCAGCAGAGAGACATGCCGATGCCATTAAGGAAAATAAATGACATCAATGAAAATCTTGAGTTGTGCTCTAGATTCCTGCAGTGTTGTACATCCTGTAAACATCATTACTTTCCTTAAACTCTTTTTCTTAGATTGTGTAGCATTTATGGCCATGATGAGCACCTCTACCACTGCCATCCATCGATTTATTTACTCATGATGTTATCTTTTAGTGTCTGCAAGCCATGTCCTAGCTGTGTGAAAGTGAAGGAAAATGATATTGCAAGAGGAAAGAATAAATAACAGTAGCATATAGCAGACAAAAGAAAGTCAGGCCACCGTGCACAATTTTGTATAGGGAAGAAATAATCTTTTCACTCACTGCCTTTCTGAAAACTTCTGCAATGGCTTTGGATATTTTTCAAGCAAGAGGACCAGATGCATAGATGTTTTGTTACTCACTCAGTCTAGGTTGTGCTTTAATGTTTCATATCTGTGTTCATTTTATTCATTCTAGTATGATTATTAAATTTCAAGTTTTATTCTCCCTTTTCTTTATTATTGATTAATGTCTCAAATAATTTTTAAAGCCCTAGTTTGTACCAGTTTCATGGTAGAGATACAATACAGAATTATAGCCATGCATTTAAGGAATTTACAATTTAGTAGAGGAGGCAAATACAAATTAAATATTTACAAAATTTATGCAATTATAAACTATTACAAGTACTATGAAAGAAAGTCATAATTTAAAAAAATATTTGCCCTGGCTGGTGTAGTTCAGTGGATTGAGTGTGCACTGTGAACCAAAGGGTCGCCGGTTCAATTCCCAGTCAGGGCACATGACTGGGTTGCAGGCCAGGTCCCCAGTGGGGGCCACAGGAGAGTCAACCACACATTGATATTTCTCTCCCTGTCTTTCTCCCTCCCTTCCCCTCTCTATAAAAATAAATAAATAAAATCTTTAAAAAATAAAATAAAAATATTTGTGAGTCATAACCTGTTCCAGTTGCAAGAAGTCACTTTCAAGTTGGGGTACATAAGATGTACAATGATTGATTAAGAAATGAGGAGGAGAGAAGAACAGCATGGGTCAAAGGGACATCTTATGTTAAGGGTCTTGGTTGAGAGACAGTATGTTCCATTCAGGGAGTGAAAAAAAAACCAGTGAAGGTGTAACCCAGATAGGAAAGGCAAGGGCAGGAGATGGGGCAGGAGTTAGAGCTGGGAAGCCCTTATAAGCCAGTATAAGAATTTGGTCTTTTTCTAGGAGATATGAAGTTATTCAGTATGAACATACGTGTTTTTCCTTAACTTTATCCTCTACTTACCTAAGTGGCAAGTTGATCACAACCTCAATTTGATTCATGATCAGCACCTAGATTTAATAAAGCAATTTTGACTTTCTTTTGATTTTTTAGTAAGTTTCTAGTCAATCTGCTCATAGGTATACTGATGGTGTTTTTATGCCTTTCCAGCATTTTTGTTTTGTTCATTTTTGCAACCACTTTTATTTTTTTTAATTTTTGATTTAAATTTAATCTCATCACAAATGTCATAGATTAATTTCTTCACATAATACTTTTTATGTTTCACAGAATTTCTTTGTGATTTTATAATCAGAATATATTGCTTTTAAATCAGTATTCTCTTTGTAAACACACATTTAAATCCTCATACTATTCCAGAGATCTAACCCATAAAATAAAATTTTTTCTTTTTTTCTCACAACTTTGATAAAATCCTAGGCTTCCTAAAATCCTAGGTTTCCTAAAATCCTTTCCTAAAAGCTCTATGAAAATAATATAATAATTCATCTGGAATTTCTCTTTTTACATGGAAGGGAGACAGATAAGTGTTTGGTTCAAGCAACTGTCTTTAAAGTAAGCTCATTTGCTTCTTTTAAACATGGGAAAACAACGTGGAAGTCTCTTCCCCATTTTCAAAAAAGATTTAACTTAATCAATTAGAAATTTCTTCAGTTAAGGATTTCTGTCTCTGGATTTATTTATACTTTTGTTCTTGCCTATTTGTTAACAAGATATATCTATGCAAAACATCAGATGTGGGTATTCTTTATAAGAACATGTTTTTAGTTATTTTTTTTGTAACATCTGGGTCTGTTTTTTGCATCAGAGTAAGACTGGTTTCACAGAGTAAATTTTAAGAATGGGTACTTCCTCTCAGTTTTTGAAAGTGTTTATATGGATTTGCTATTATTCCTGCTTTAAATGTCTGGTAGAGTTTAACTCTGTAATCATTGTACCTGGAGTTTTCTTTGCTGGAAGGTAGTTGGCTTTGAATTTAAAGGAGAGTAGAGTATAGCACCTCAATATATGCCTTTTTAGCATAAGGATTATTTTAGGAAGATTATTTTTTAAAAGAGCAGATAGTTCTTATACACAGAAATGATGTATTGTACAATTGTATACCTGAAACCTATACAATCTTATTAACCAATGTCACTCCAATAAATTTAATTAAAAAAAATTAAAATCATTCTCTAAAAGAGAAGATATTGGAAAAGCTCTGAAAACAAGTTAGAAGTTACCTTTTTATAAGAGACATTTACATTTTTGAGGGGAACCTCTATTTTTAAGGGTGTCTCTCTAGCAATACTCTAGGGAGAATGATCAAATCTCTAGAAACTCTTATCAATGTGTTAGCATAGGTAGCTAGATATTAATAAAGGAAGGGAGAAAGGTAATCATACATCAAGACTGATCTACTATGAAGCTCAATCAGACAATACACCAGCTTTACCAGGAAGCTACAGCTTCACACACTCCCCAGGGAATTACAGCATTGCCTGGCCAAGGGGATTAACCTCCTCCATACCCACTTGCTGCTTCTGCCTGTAGGGAGGAAGGACGGATCAGCTTTCAATCTCTCCAGGGTACAACTGGTCCATTTGCCCAGACTATGAGGGGAAGAAATAAACAGCAGGAGACACTCCTCTGCAGGGTGCGGTGCCCAGTCAAAGCCAAGATGGCACAGGGGGAGGTCCCTTTACTCTGTGGCATGTGCAGTGGAAGCCAAGATGACAACCATAAAGTGTGGAGCCTAGCCTGGAAAATGATCAGATTTCGTAAGGGACACAGAACCCTAGAAAATCTAGAAAAGGGATGGATTGAGGGAAGAACCGGCAAAAGCCCTGGAAGGATTGCAAAATTAATTGCTTGGTTTGAAAAAGTGCCTGATCCTTCTCAAGCCTGAGATAACATAATCCAAGTTTAACAAACAGCGCTATCTCTCCCTCTCTCTCTCTCTCTCTCTTGCCCAGTAACATATGCTCTCTCAATTTGTTTATGTGTTCTCTCTCCACAGTAGCCATGTGAACTTAGCACTGTACCACCAGCAACTACAGGGACTCCAAATTCAGGGTTCAAGCACAAGCCTGAGTATAGCAACACAAGGTGAACTGAAGCACAACCAGGAACTGACAAAGCTAGCCAAATGGAGACAGGAGCTGAACTGGACTAAGCTTGGGCAGAGCACACAATTTTTGGATACTGGCCTCTATTCTGGGCCTGATGAAGATAATGTTGAACATTTTCCACATAGGGACAAGGGAAATGAGACACTGGGAACATGGGCACAGGCATTTATTTCAGCCCCAATAAATCTAACCTCTAAACCTCATCTTCTTATGTATGGGTCCTAGGACATGCTTTCTTCATAACTCTGTGAAAGAACCCCATTTCCACCAGTAGCAAACAGGGAATGCACTTACATATCTGCATAACAACATACCCGTGCGTACTGTACTTTTTCCGGTAATATCCCATGAGAAGTTCCCCAAGTCCAAAGTCTTTTCATATTTATCTGAAAATGTCATTTAAGCTGATTGCCTGGCCCATTTCAGGGAGTTATTAACTTTTCCTGGGTCTCTCCCAGGATATGAAGGTACACCCACTATCAAACTTATGTTTGTTTTTGTTTGCTGTTAATGTCTTTTATTCTAGAGGAGTCTCAGCCAAGAACCTAGAAAGGTAAAGGAAAAGTTATTTTTCTACCCCCCAAATTTATATTATTTAACAGATGCAGGGCTATTCAGATTTTTTGTCTCTTCCTGAGTGAGCTTTGGTAGTTTGTGTCTTTTAAGCAGTTTATCGATATCATCAAAGCTGTTTCACCTTTGTTGCTCAAAGTTAGTCATGATATTCACTTATCTTTTTTAATATTTGTAAAACTGTAATGTTGTGATTTTAGTCATTATTGGTATTGTTAGTATGTATTTTTGTATTTTCTGTTTCTTTCCTGATATGTTTAAGACTAATCAATTTTACTAACCTAAAAAAAAACAGTTTTTGGCTCTGGCTGGTGTAGCTCAGTGGATTGAGCATGGGCTGCGAACCAAAGGGTCACAGGTTTGATTTCCAGTCAGGGCACACACCTGGGTTGCTGGCCAGGTCCCAAGTGGGGGCCACGTGAGAGGCAACCACACATTGATGTTCTCTATCTCTCTTTCTCCTTCCCTTCTCCTCTCTAAAAATAAATAAATAAAATCTTTAAAAAAACAGCTTTTGGTTTCATTTCTTAATTGATTTTCTCTTTTATTATTTGTTTATGCTCTTATGATTATTATTTTCTTTTCTCTATTCACTTTGGGCTTAGTTTACTCTTCTTTTTTAGTTTCTTAATTAGTAACTGAGATCATTAATTTACATCTGCTTAACTTTTCTAATATAATCATTTTAGCGCTATAAATTTTCTTCTAAATTTTGCTTAACTATGCGTATCCTGAAAACTTCATTTGATGTAAACCCTGAAAAGGAATTTATCTAATGAAATGAACTCCCCATGGTCAACAGAAGACTCAAATTTTAAAAATAGTAAGAGCCTAGTGGCCATTTGTTGACAAGGACTTTTTACATACTCTGTGTACCAGGAAGAACCTCAGACTGAACTCTGGACTTCAGGCACTGTGCCCACTGGTTTATACTGTCTGAGGCAACCATTGCAGAGAAGTTCTGGTTTTATTTTTCTACCAAGGGACTGAGACAGGCCTCATCCAATCACAACTACACAATTTGGATACCTCATTTACATAAAATGGTTCTAATTGGGAACCTCAAACTGTGTCTCCTAGGCTGCAACAATTTTTGTTCAAATAAATTTTTTGTTTTTTATTAAAGTCTAAAATTAATTTTCATTTACAACTGCCATCCACAAATTTTAATCTGTAGAACTTCATTTTGATGTAGTTTCAAATACTTTTTAATTTCTTTTTTGATATTTTCTTTTACCTATAAATTATTTAGAAATATGATATTTAGCTTCCAAATATTTTCCAGGTATATTTCTGTTAATTTTCAATTTAATTCCATTGTAAGATAAACTAAATTGTAGGATTCTAATTGTTTTGAATTCATTGTCATGTTATATGTCTCAGAATCTGTTTACTTTGTTAAATTATCTGAATGTACTTGGAAAAATTATGCACTGTGTTATTCTGGGGAGAGTATTCAAAATACCATTTAGGTCAAGTTGGTCCATAGTGTTATTCAAGTATTCCATTTATTTACTTATTTTTGGTCTTCTTGTTATTATTAAGTATTGAATAATACTATTAATTAATAATATTAAGTATTTAAAGCACTAACTATACTTGTGAAGTTTTTAGTTTTTGCACTTCTATTTGTTTTTGCATCGTATATTCTGAGGTTTTGTTATAAGAAGCAGAGGTGTTCAGGACTGTCAGGTTCAGCTGATGAATGGCCTTTTGTATAATTATGAAATGGCCCACTTTTTTTTGCTCTGAAATCCACTTTGGCTGTGACTCCAAATTTATTATACTTACAAATTTCTTTATATTCTTTAAATTTTAACTCATTTGTGTTTTCATAATATGAGTAGGTTTCTTATAGTAGCACATAGTTGAGTCTCAATTTTGTACCCATATGAAAGTCTCACTTTTAATCAAACGGCTCTATAATTTACAAGCATTTTTTGAATGTAAAGCAATCATCTTGCTCTTTGTTTTCTTCTTGTCCCATCTGTTCTTTGTCCTTTTTCCTCTATATTCCCTCCTACTTTTCAAATATTTTTCATGATTTCATTTTGTTTTCTTTCTTGGCTTCTAAAATAAACATTGTGTTGCCTGGTTGTAGTGGTTACTTTTGGGGTTATGACATACATTTTTAAGTTATCACAATTTTCCTCTAAGTAATATTTCACCACTCCACTTACAGAATATGAACCAACCAACAGCAATGACCACTGTTTTCCTTTTGGGCATTTTGGTATGGTTATTATTGAAATTAAGATGACTTCCATATGTCTTATGAGCCACATAGTATATTGGCATTTGTGGGTTTAAAGTCATTTTAAAGAAAATTTTAAAATAATAACTTTTTTAAAAGTCCATACAATTGTACAGGAAATTGTAACCATTTCCTGTACAATTCATTCTCTGTGCAGATCCATAGTTCCCTCTGTTTGTCACCTTCCTCTTATTCACAAGACACTCTTTAACCTTTCTTTTGATGCAGTTGTGCTGGTGCTAACTTCTTTTAGCTTTTGTATGTATGAAAAATTCCCTATTTTGTCTATGTAGTTGACAGATATTTTGCTGGGTATAGAACATTGAGTTGACAGGTTTTTGGTGGTTTTCTTTTTCTTTCTTTTTGTTCTTTAAAGATGTGGCTTGACTGTATTCTGCCTTATGCTGTTTTTAATGACAAGTCCATTGAGTTTTATGTTTGTCCCTTTGGATTTATGTTTTTTTCTCTGTCTGCTTTGGAATTTTTTTCTCTATCACTTGTGTTATGAGGTGACTGTTTTTCTTTCTCCAAATTCCTATGAGAAGGATAAAAAAATAGTATTACAGGACCAGAGAGGTGAGGTTGTAGGAAAGGTATGTTTGAGTAGATAAGTAGATAAATAGATAAGTAGAAAAGAATCCTATGGAGAAGGTGCAAGGTACTGAAGATTTGAAGAGTAGACATTTTGATGACAATACAGGGTTATCCAAAACATATAACATAGTATTTTAACAGTGAGGTAGTTTCAGAGTATATAGTACAAGTCAAGAAGTAGCATTATATTTGCTGAAAATATTAGAAAGGGCATAGCAATTCCCCTATATAGTGGAAGAAAAAATCATAAAGTTTTAGCATATATGGTTAAAAAACTGATTTTTTAAGAAAACTTCCCAAGTTCATAGTAATATATAGATTTGTACTTTCAGTTGAATAAGACTGTAGAGGTGAGTTGGTTAACTGGATGCACAGAGTAAAAGTTGCTGATTTGTGAATTATGAACAATAAGAAATGGTTTTAGGAGAGACTTTAAATAGAAAGCAATGACTAGCAACTTGATTATGTAATGAGATACTTGCTGAAGTTTTTAAATAAGAGTTGCAAAATAAACCCTAAAACTACAATATAACTTGTTTACAACTATGTAGACACAACCTCACTCAAACTTTATACCATATTAATATGTAGAAATAGAAAATACTCAATGACTTCTAAATAGGAATAAAATACAAACAAATGCTACTGTTCTAATTTGTCAGAGACCTAAGAACAATAATGACATATATTTCAAATTATCAAATAAATGCAATAAATTATAGGCTGCAAAGACTAAAAACTGTGATTAATAAAAATCCAAAGTAAGCAACTCACATAGAAACTTATTGAAAAATATGTGGCTTTTCAGGGACATTAAGGAAAGATACAAAACTGGTGAAAATAATTTTGATTGGCGACCAGAAATATAAACTATGGTTATTCCTCATCTTTTATCTGTACAGATTTTTATGTAATCAGTATCAGTTTATAAATAAAAGATACATTTAACAAAGTAAACCTATCTCACTAAGAGCAATACATTTCAAATGAACACAGGTGTATGCTTTGCTTTATATATACCTGACATATTTAAGTATTAAAATATCAATTGTTTTCTCTTAATACCTTTGTACATAAAAATTATAAAAAATACAAAACTCAAAATAGTTTGTATCCTAAAGGAGCTTATAATCTTTTTTAAAAAGCAAGGAATCTACATTTTAAAGAAGTGTAACAATACATAAATATCAATGAGAAAATAAATTTAATGTTGAAAATAATCAGAAGGAAGTAGACAAGGTTTTTATTCAAATAACTACAAAGTCTAACAGTCAAAGAACAAAATAAAGACCTTAGGAAGATAGGGAATGAATATCCAATGACCCATGTTTATAGGTATTGTCTAATGAACCAAGACTGCCATTTGCATATATCGGTGAAGACAATTTTTTTACTTTATGGTTTTTGCTGTATTAACATGAATGTAGCTCCTATTCTCATTGGCTGCTTCATAGATGATTGACATAAGTCCAAAAAGAGAAGTTTAATATGGTCAAGATGAATGGTGATAACTTCAGAAAAGATATAACACTGCACATTCAACTTTATTTCTGATTATTTTCTATAAATTAAATAATTTTTTAAAATTCTTCATTATAAATATTTTCAACCTAAAGAAATTACGTAATACAGTCTATCAAAAATTGAAAATGCACTCTAAATGGTAAATAATGTTAATTTTTTACTGAGTTGGCAGAAAGGGAATACATCATCACTTACGAGTTCTGTTGCTTTTATTTTTATTCCTATTTGTGATTGATCTGGAAGAAAACATAATAAAAAAGGATAGTGAATTAAACTTATCTTAACCCTATCTAAAAAATATGGCTCTATGCTTCCAATTATTAGCAAACAATATAATATTTTGCAGAAAGAATTTGGAAGATCGAGAACTGAGCAACTCTAGCAAAAGTTTTATGTGATGAGCCCTGGATAAATTATTTGAAATGGAAGGAAGGCTGTGATGAAAGATGAAAATTTTGAAGTATTTATGATTGTCTGAAACATGAGGAAAACCTGCACATAGAAAGACCAATGTTGGCAGTGCCTAAGATAAGCCCATATTTGAGTAAACGGGCACATGAAGAACAGAAGCCTGTTCTACATAGTAGATAACTGCAGTCCAGGTAACTTGGAAAAAAAACTCCTGAAAGCTTTCTTTGCTTGAGCTGCCCATGTGTTTCTACCCAAATCAAAAAGTCTGCAATTTACATTATCATATGTGACATAACATATTTCAATATTTAAAATACAGAAAGAAAAATATCTGTGGTGTGAGGAAACTACTGGCTTCTTTGTAACTGGAGGTTGCTTTGAGTGATGGATAATTTCGTGCACTGCTGTTTTAAAGTTTTCTTTTATTTGTAGAATTCAACATTGCTGCAAAATTGAACCATAGCCACACATTAATGCTTGATCTATCTTCTACAGTATGCCAACATACTCTGTGTTCTGGACCAGAACATCCTTACGGTGTGTAATAACTGAGTGCAAGTTATTCATGTGTGGAATTGAGGGAGACTGATGATTGCAGATACAGTTGAGTTCAAAATGAAAACGTTCACATTGTGCTTTTTGGGATTTAATTGCCACTAAAATGATGCTATCACTTGTATTTTTAGGTGTTCTCTTCTAGCATGCCACAAGAAATATGAGTTTTAATAAAAGCAACACTTTGAAGTTAAGCAATCACCATCTCCTCTGTCCTCGCCCAAGGTGTTCACAGAATCCTAAAGCACATTTTTGCAGTTAGCCTCACAGTGACCTACAAAAGAGAGAGCTATGGAAATCCAGAAAAAGGCAATAAAACGGAGGGAGATGCAGGTTATAAAGAGCCAGTGTTATTTTTCTTTAGCTTTAGAAGCTCCTAGAGTGAGATTTGACTCAGTAAGACTGATGGTTACTATTGTCAAATTTGTAAGATTAGACTGTAAACATATTCATAGTTTGAATCTTCATTAAAATATTTTCCTTTGATCAAAAAACAATTTAGAAAAACTTATTAGTATGTTTAGAGCTGGGAAAGATACAGAGAAATATTTCAACTTTTCCACTACTCTCAGGAAGAGCATAATACATTATGATATTATACAATATGTAACTTGAGAAAAAGCACTTACAGATAGATGTTGGTGGGGATGTGGAGGAAAGAAAACCCTTGTGCTCTGTCGGTGGGAACATAAATTGGTATAGCCACTTTAAAAAACAGTATAGAGTTTTCTCAAAAAATTAAAAATAGAACTAGTATAGGATCCAGCAATCTCACTTCTGGTTATGTATTTTAAAAAAATGAAATCAGGAATAATACTTAATTTCTTAATAAAGGCAGTAGAAAAAGTCATGATTGTGCCTAATTATGATTCAATTACTCTTCATACAAATGGAAACATGCTAATTCCCTCTACAAAATGATTTATAAACTTCCATGTCTCACATCCACCTTTGAGCGATTTTTCTTGTATCTGAACTATACTCTCTTTAGAATACCCTGCACCATAAATCTGAGATGTAAATTTAAATATACCTTATGTAAGGAGAGAAGGGAAGGGGAATTCTGAAAAATAAAAATAATTAAATAATATATACACAATATTTTGTAGCAAAATAAGAAAGCAATTATTATAATTTATTATATTCTTCATTTCTGCACTAATCACAAGGTCATAGCTGGCACTTAAAACTCTCTTCTACTGCCTAGTCATATCCCCTTTGCTTTTAGGAAGCAGTCAGGTGGTCAAGGTTCCTTGCCTGGTAAGGTATTCCACACCTTCATTTATAAAGGTTCTGAACAGTTGCAGTCCTTCTTGTTGTATTTTCCCATTAACTTTTTATCACAGAACATGGGGGTGTCAAGCTGCCTTCGAGAATCTTTTGCATTTAATAATAGTCTTTTCTCACCCTCATTGTATTTCAAAGATCAAGTCTCTTTCCTGCAGCCAGGGTTCAATCACCCTAGTTATTAAAATAATCTTTTTCTGTTTCACTGGCATGAGAAGTACAATGCAGCAAATTTCCCTATTCTACCTCCTACTGGTTCCAGTTTCATGGAACCATCACTGTGTTCCCTTGGTGGTATTCTTTCCCTGTTGAGTACAGGTTTATGGAAACGGGAAATTGTTAGTGGATTAGTTGGAGTAATAGAGGAAATATTTCCATCACCAACTCTTGATTTCCCAGCCCTGTGAGCTTATCCCAACCCTGCAAGATGATAGCATTGTAGCTCAATCTTCAGAAGACTATTACAGCACTCTATCAGTGCAGTCACTGTAGAGTGATAAAGAACCTAGTGAGACAAGCATCAGCTCATTACCAGAGCTAATTTTCTTTAAAATAACTTTGTTTTTCTTAGCCAATGCCATGAAGAATATTATGATGGTGAATGAGGCATTTATAAGTTGATGAATAATGGTGCAGAGAAATATTCTTGACAGGAAAATCAGATTTATATCTCGAGTAAGAGTATGTTCTGGTGAAAACAAAGTGTTCCCTTGCATAATGGGAATGCTGTAAATAATTGATTTCAGTTGGTCACTGGCTAATATCCCTGGAAAATGGTGCCCTATGAGGGCTCAGAATTGGTCTCTCTTGTCAGGTTGGTCAGACAGCATTGGCAAAAGTCAAATTATTCTTGATGAGTAGAAGCCCCTGTTACAGAATCTATGCATAATTCCATCAATGCTGCCTACCATGATCACATTGTTCCTTAGCTCAGTCCTGAATAGTGGTGGCTTGGGAAAGAAGCTAACATAAACAAAATAGTTTATCTTGTTATCCTGATTATTAAAATTCTATTCCACTGAAAATTCACCTGGGATGCTCATAGGGGACACACTCAGTGTCTATGGAGAAAACCACCCAAGACCTCTTTCAAAGGTCTCCTTGTTATCATTTTTCTAATTGTGTTTCTTCCAGTCTCTGACCACCTAGCCAAATCATTAGCCACTGTATGTAAATTGCTGTAGATCCATGCCACTGGTGACTTCTTTCAGATAAAATGGACAAAATAAATTCAAAGGGTACTTTTTGAATTTCAGCTGACAGGGAGTTTTCTTTCCAATCTCTCATTTATGGTCACTCCAGATTAAGGCTTAAAATTTGTCATTCACTTTCCTTCTTTTTTTATGGTTTGATTTTTACTTATTTACTTATTTTTGTTGTTATTAAATTACAGTTGTCCCCATTTCCCCCCCATTACTCTCCCCTGCCCTACTTACCCATGTCTCCCACATTCAATCCTCCCCCACCATCATCTTTGGTCATGGGTTCTTTGTACATGTTCCTTGATAGCCCTTCCCTTTCTTTGCCCTATTATCCTCCTCTTCCCTCCCCTCTGGTTACTGTTGGTTTGTTATTTATTTGCATTTCTCTGGTTCTGTTTTGCTTGCTTGTTTGCTTTATTGTTTAGGTTCCACTTTGTTTAGGTGAGATCATATGGTATTTGTCTTTCACTGCCTGGCTTATTTAACTTAGTGTAATGCTCTCCAGTTCCATCCATGCTGTCACAAAATGTAGGAGCTCCTTATTTCTTTCTTTCTGCTGCATAGTATTCCATCATCTAAATGTACCACAGTTTTTTGATCCACACAGTTTTTTCATCTACTCATTTACTGATGGGCACATAAGCTGTTTCCAGCACTTGGCTGTTGTAAATTGTACTGCTATGAACATTGGGGTGCATGGATTCTTTTGAATGGTATTTCAGGATTCTTAGGACATAATCACAGCACTGGAATTGCCAGGTCAAAGGCAGTTTCACTTTTAGATTTTTGAGGAAAGTCCATACTGTTTTCTACAGTGGCTGCACCAGTCTGCATTCCCACCAACAGTGCACTAGGGTGCCCTTTTCTTCATAGCCTTGCCAGAACTTGTCATTTGTAGATTTGGGTATGATGACTACTCTGACTGGTGTGAAGTGGTATCTCATTGTGGTTCTAATTTACATCTCTCTGATGGCTAATGATGCTGAACATCCTTTCATGTGTCTCTAGGCTCTCTGTATGTCCTATTTGGAGAAGTGTCCGTTCAGATCCTTTGCCCATTTTTTAATTGGATTGTTTGTTTTCCTGGAAAGGGGTCGTGTGACTCCTTTATTTATTTTGGAGATCAAACCTTTGTCTGAGGTATCATTGGCAAATATATTTTCCCATATGGTTCCCTTTTCATTTTGCTGATGTTTTCTTCAGCAATGCAGAAGCTTTTTAATTTGACAAAGTCACATTTGTTTATTCTTTCCTTTATGTCCCTTGATAGTTCCTGTATTACATGTAGAATCATCTATACACTATACCCATATTATTTGTTCCTTAGTCACTAAATAATAGAAAACTCCCCATGATGACGTAAGGGGCAGATTGAAAAGAGGCAATGTAGCAAGAGCGGTACAGGCAATGCGCACCTGAGCCACTTTCTAATGAAACTTATGCTTTCAGGACTTGTTGAAATCTGACTGCCCATATACTACTTCCATTTGATGCTGGGGTGCTGAGGTACATACCCAAATTGACAATGATGGGGTAGATAGCTTATAAAATAGTAGGTGCTTTGTATGTTTTGCCTATGCTGTATAAGGTTCTTTTCCTGCTAGGTCTTTCACCTGGCTACTGTTGAGCTCTCTATATTCTGGAAATCAATGCAGACTGTATAATCTATTTTATGCTAGCAGAGAGTAAATATGAAGGCTTGTAAATCTTTCTCCCTCTGCCACTAAACACACAAAACCCTCCAATGTAACATTCAAGCAAGACAATACTTGGAGTGCCACCAAATCAATTAAAATTTCAAACTCTTCCCACAGGATAATTTTATATCTTTAATTTATAATAATTCAGTTTTATATAGAGGCAAATACTTTGGTTACATGCTGAGGTATAGAGACAAAGGGTTGATAAGGTTGAATTGTTCTGCCATTTTATTTAGAGTGTGTTGATTAATAACATTGATTTTTACTACATTCCTCTTTTCTAATGCTTGCTTTTTATATTGAAGAACTCTAAATTCACAACCTCTCCATGGCTGCACCTAACAGGAGAAATTTCCTGTTTTAACATTAGCTTTTAACTGAGTCCTGAGTTGTGATTTCATCATTATGGTTTCTATTTCTTTATACTTTTAATCACTACAGTGATTAACAGTGAAACAGTTCCTTTCTGTTTTCCAGAAATTATTCAGAATAGCTATTTTACTGATACCTCTTTCTTTTTTATTCACATTTTAACTATATCTTCTTTTTATACATTGTATCTGTCATAGTAATAGGTTACAATGGCAAAGGAGGGCAAATGTAGTGTCTTTTTAGTCAACCTTCTTAATTAAGATGTTTGTATGCCAATACTTTGTATTAAATTTTTTATTTATTGATTTGAGAGAGATTTGTTGTTCCACCTATTTATGTTTCATTGGTTGGTCCTTGTATGCCTAACTGGGGATTGAACTCACAACTGGCATTTTGGGATGATCTCTAACTAATTGAGCTACCTGACCAGGGCCATACTTTTTGTAACATGAAGCTGAAAAGAAATTTGGAATCTTCTTATACCACTTGTAAATTATGTATTCAGAATTATCTTGTCATGTTAAAACTGATATACTTACAAAAGTTGCTTGCCTCAGAATCCTAAACTCTATTTACATATAAGAGAAGTATGTGAAATCCAGAATCCAGCTACATAGCTCTTGACTCTTCATCAAGCACATTTTAATTCCTTATCTTTTTGGATACCCTCCTCTTCAGATTCATGTACTACATTAAATTATTATACTGTTTGCCATTATAGAAGTATGCATTTTATAAATATGTATATATTTTATCCCAAAATCCTTGTCACATTTAACCTGCTTATTTTAGGGCCTGTTACTAAGAAATCCCATTGCTCTGGCTGAATGTATCACCCACACCCACACGACCTCCAGTTTCTGAGATCTAGTACATCCCAATAGCTAGTATTTTACATGTCCTGAGAAAACTTTGGGAAATAGGGAATATGACCAAGCACAATATGTTATATAACATTTTAGAGTTGAGAAGAAAGGAAATGTCAGTTCTGGCTAAAGAGTTAGAGATAAGAATTAATAATATGCTTGACTTGTAGTTCATTATGCTGTGTGAGCTGAGAAACATTGGCTCTCATAAAAATTCCATCATCTATATGAAAACTTGAACATTTATTCATAGTGTTTTAAAGAAAATTGGACATTTTTATGCTAGTATTGCCTAGATTTCCTTCTCATACATCCAACACCAACTTCCAACTTCCTTCAGTTATTCTACACTCCTAAATAATGATCAAGCAAAGTTTTCTTTTAAGAACTAGTGTAAAAATTGATGAAAAATTTTGAAAGAGGTCTACTAAGCTATGATTCTGTGGTACTGTCACATCACACCCCGAAGTTTAATTTTTAATCATTGTTTCATGCTGCAATATTTATATTCTGTCTGGAAAGCAGAAGACATCCTTTTTTTTGCATGGCATAACTTTCCAGAAATATGAAGAATTACTAAGGTTCCATGTGGGGGTCACAAGACTGTGTAGTCTTTATATCTTAACATCAGCTTTCTCTCCCCTTATCTCTTGCTGCTTCTAGGATTCTCTCCTTCATTTTTACCTTGGCTAATGTAATTATGATGTGCTTTAGTGTGTTCTTCCTTGGGTCCAACTTCTTTGGGACTCTCTGAGCTTCCTGGAAGTCTATTTCCTTTTCCAGATTGGGGAAGTTCTCCTTTATTATTTGTTCAAATAACTTTTCCACTTGTTGTTCTTCCTCATCTCCTTCTGGTACCCCTATAATTCGGATGTTGGAATGTTTAAAGATGTCCCAGAGGTTCCTAAGCCTCTCCTCATTTTTTTTTAATTCTTTTTCTTCATTCTTTTCTGATTGTATGTTTTTTTTTCTACCTTCTGGTCCATTCCATTGATGTGAGACCCAGTTTTCTTTCCATCACTATTGGTTCCCTGTGCATTTTTCTTCATTTCACTTAATGTAGTCTTCATTTTTTCATCTAATTTGTGACCAAAATCAACCAATTCTGTGAGCATCCTGATCACCAAATGCTTTGAACTATACATCTGATAGGTTGGCTATCTCTTGGTCACTTAAAAGTATTGGCTCTGGGGCTTTGATTTGTTCTTCCATTTGAGCCTTTTTTTTTTTTTTTTTTTTTGGTCTGGTCGCACCTGTTACGTAGTGAGGGGGCAGAGCCTTAGGTGTTCACCAGGGCAGAGCAACTCAGTCACTGGGTTGTGACACTGTATGTGGGGGCAGGGTCTGAGAGGGAACAATGACACTTGCTCTGCTCTCTGTAGGATTTCAGTCCCCTCTGCCACTTCCCCCAAGCAAATTGGGCCCTTCTGGTGCTGATTCCCAGGTGGGTGTGCTTGTGCATATTCTAGGACTCCATGGGTCTCTCCAACCCACTCTCCTGTGAAGCTCAGAGTCTCTCCCAGCACCTCAACCCCCATAGGTCTTTTCAATCAGTGCTTTTAGGCTTTATTTCCCGACACTGGGGCCCTGGGTTGCATGGTCTGTCTCACTGCCCGTTTTCACCTGGTTTATCTGTGCACAAATGTGTGGCTGAGGACAGCCAGCGGCCTTGTGCGCCTCACCGGGTCCGCTCATTGCCTCCCCATGCCCGCAGTCTGCCACCGGGGTCTGCTAGCCACCACCTGTGCCCTGTGCACCTGGGTCGGCCAGTCACCGCTTTTTCCTGCCTCAACCCCTCTCTGCCGCCACCGACTCTACCCCTCTTAGCGGTCTGAATGAATGGTTGTCGGGACTTCTGTACAGTTCAATTTTCTGTCTGTTCTAGTTGTTTTTTTGTTTCTAAATTTTTGTTGTCCTTAATTTTGGTTGTACAAGGAGTCACAGTGTGTCCACCTACACCTCCATCTTGGCTGGAAGTCCTAATAATTGAATTTCTATCATAAGTTCAGAATTTACTAGCCCAGTCTCAATTCTGAATAGAAGAAATTAAGTTGGGTTAAGAAGACATAAGAGATTTTCATTCTGTTCAATATATTTTGCCTTTATGCAGAAATGATATGCCTTAATAAAATACTTATGATTATGTGTAAATGTTTAGGTACTGAGATGTTCATTGCAGAATTCTGCCTGACAGTTAATATATTTAAAATAAACAACCTAAATGTCTAATTAGTTATATGTGTAAAATACATATATAAGTGATAGAGTGTACTATAAAAGTGTGTCTATTGACAAGAAAAATTATAGATTGTACACATTGCAATCATATTTATTATAAAACTACACACACAAACATGCACACACACTAACAAACATACTGGCTAATGTTATATGGCTTAGACTACAGGGTAATTATTTCTTCTTTCATATCTGCAACTATACTACTACTAATAGTAATCTTTTTAAAACTTTATTGTTGCACCTGGCTGGTGTGGTACAGTGGATTGAGTGCTGGCCTGCCAACCAAAGGGTTGCTGGTTCAATTACCAGTCAGGGCACATGCTGGGGTTGAGAGGAACAAGTCTCCAGTACGGGGTGTGCAAGAGGCAACCACACATTGATGTTTCTCTCCCTCTCTTTCTCCCTCCCTTCCCCACTCTCTACAAATAAATAAATAAAATCTTTTAAAAATGTTTTATTTTTGCTGTTTTACACAGGGGGCTGCTATATCCCAATGACAAAAAAATTCTAAACACATGTAGTATCATGATGGCTTAATTGATGGCACAAATTTTTATAAATTTATTTTATTCAGAATATGGCATAAAAGATAACTATCTTCACCTAAAATCAGTTCAGCTACATTGACCAGAATACACAGTGAAATATTTAAGTGTTAATATTTATTCACTCACTAAGGACAAGAAATGAAACAATGGGACATCAAACATTTAATATAGCAATGTTGCAATACTTATTTTTCTTTTATCACCAAATTCATAATATATTTAATTAATGGTTACTAATAGTATCCTTCTTCCCAGAAGTGAGAAATGTGAAATATTTGATGCCCTATGGCCTGACTTATTTCTGTTAAAAAATATCTGTCTTCTTTATTTTATTTAAAAATTAATATATAATTTAAGTTGTATATTCAAAAAACATTCTTTAAAGTTTTTATTTTTGATTACAGATCATGCTGTTATATTTATACATTAGCGAATTTCAACACCTTTCAGAACTATTGATTAAATTTGGTCCTATTTAAAAACTTAATTATATGCCATAAACAATTTCATCTCATTTATAAATTTAATACAATCACTTTTGTTTTAAAGTACTACAGTGATCTGAGTGATAACATTTCCCAAGTACTTCAGTAATTCTTTTAGCCTTGTGCAATTAAACATATAATTATAGAGAACCAAGTATATTAAATGTTCAACAATATATTTCAATTTGATATTCTTACTTGAAATCAGCAATCTAGGTCCATTATTTTCTAACAACTCTAATTTGGAATCACAAAACTCCTCATAACTCTAGCAAGCTGTATCCACTTAAACTACAAGTAAATGAAATATAAGTGAGCAGTTAGTTTTATACTAAAGTATGCATTAATGATATGGATTTGGTTCTAAACATTTCTTTATTTAATTATAAATCTTCCTGGGGTCACAGGTGTTAAATTCCTTTGAGGACAATTTCCTCTCTCCTAATGAAGTTTACTTATTAAACAAAATCTTTGATTAGAGTTATGGCTGGGGTGGGTTCCTTTTCTTTAAGACTCTATTGCAGGAACATTATAACTCAAAATGAGATTACTCTTGGGGATTTACAAACACATTGTTCAGACTCCTGATCTAGTCATGGACATTTGCAAAATAAAGAGATTTCTACATATCTTTAATTTGCTGGAACTTTCTGGGTAGCCAAGATATTTAAATATTTAATGATATTTGAACTAGATGTAATTCCATTTTTTCATATTTCTTATGGGTGGTAGAATAACACATGAGAGATGCTAAGTGACATCTAAATAAATTCTGAGAATGCCCAGAGTTATGTGGACATTTTCTTTCTAGGTGAATTATCTAACGCTAGTAATTTAGTTTTTAGACACAATGTCAAGAGAAAGGGCTTATAATTTTCATTTAAGATGTATAAAGTTGTAAAAACTATCATTCCCAAAACAACAAGAACAAGTTAGATAATTTAGGAAAGCAAACTTTTTCAAAATAATCAAAGATTCTCACAGGGCAACCAAAGGGGAAATGGAGAGTGAACACTGACTGACCTCTGACAGAGAATGAGAAAAAGCTATAGCCACATAGAGACTGGCAACAAGAGTTTAGGTAAAATTGTTAGTGAATTGTTAAAGGTTATCATGAAAGTGTAGAATTCCTGGAAGCTTTAGACAGAAGAATAATGTACATCCACTTAAAGTTTCCTCTTCTTTACAGAAATATCAAGCACTCCCTGAGGAAAAGTAGAAGTATAAAATTGGACACGAAAGAAATTTTGGGTGGTAGTGCAGGCTTCAGAGAAGGGAGTGAAAACCACTGTGGAAATGGCTCACAGCCACAACCATTCCCGTATTCCCTAAGAAACACAAGCCATCGTCTTCTACTTGAGAAGGGGCAGAAAAGCCCGTGGTCCACAGAGAAAAGGCAGAAATTGTGGCTGGGGGAAGAGAAAAGGAAAAGAGATTATTATTGGAAGAGATGCAGACAATTCCTTGGCTTAGACCACTACAAGTCCCCAATGGCTGATGGAGTGACAAAATTGTTGAGAAAGTTGGGAAAAATAAACAGAACATGGCATTGAAGAACAGCAGAAAATGTCAAATGACCTAATATAAATGCAATTGGAATATAAGAAAAAGAGAGAATGAAGCAAAAATATCTGAAGAGATAATAATCAAGAATTTTCAGAAAAAAGTGAAGACATACCATCCCAAATATAAAAGGTCAAAGAACTACATTGTAGTAGACTTTTCTGCATGGAATGGGCACAGCTCCCACTTAGAGATGTACAGGACCCACACCCACAGATAGGTTCTCCCATGGGGAATCAGGCCTGCAATGTACCTAAGCTGCTATGAGTCTTGCTTTTTGCTAAAATTCCCTAACCCTGAAGTGAGAACATTTACTGCAAAGCAACTTCCTAAAAACCATGTTAAACCTTCCAAGGATGAGTGTAACTGGTCCAGCTACTTTTGCCTTTTCATTTGCAAATATCCCTCTTCTGTGATGTGATTAGCAGCATTGGCTCCTTTGTTTTCTGTAAAAGGTAACCACCTAAAATGAGCCTGTGCATTGTTTATGAGGCCTTCTTGTAATGTGCCCAGTAAGACAATAAAAGTTCATTGGAGCAAGGGCTGAGGCTTTTGCTCCCCTTGAGAGAAAAACCATGCTGTCCTTTTTCCTCCACCATACTCGGTGATTCATGTGAATGTCTCATTTCATTCATAATGACTCGGACCCCAGGAGCCGGGGTCCGCATCACCACATCAGGGTAAACACACACATGCACACACTCACAGTTACACAGACACACACACATACAAATGACACACATCCAGACACAGTATATTTCAATGACTGAAAGCAAAATTAGAGAGAAAATCTTGAAAGTGATAAAAAAAAAGGAAAATACAGAAGGACAAAGAAAATAGTTACAGTCCAGTCCACTTCTTATTAGAAACTATGGGGGCCAGAAGTCAAGAGCTAAAAGAAAAACATCTGTCACACCAGAATAGTTTTACTTACTTGGTAAAAATATATTTCAAAAATAATGGAAAAAATAGACATTTTAGACCAACAAAAACTAAGAGAATTCATTCATAGTGTAGAAAGCACTCCAAAAAAGGTAAAAAAGGTTCTTATGACAGTAAGAATATTTCAAACCAACACTACTACAAATAGATCTACACAAAAAAACACCTATCCCGAGACATGGTTGAAATAATGGTAAATATGAAAGAATTTACTTACTAGTAATTCTTTAAAAAACAGTTGTTCTACCTAAGGCAAAAATAATATCAATGCACCAATGTATAACTGATTAATGACATATGGGAAAGAAAAATTAATAGCAATAAAATTAATGCCACAAAATATATACAGGAAAATCAGATTAAATTTATTATAAGTGTTTAAAACTGCAATATGAGACAGCATAATACTACTTAAACTGTGATCACTTAAAGATATGTGTTATAAATCATATGAAGAAATGCATGTGATTTTAGGTGGTGAAAGCACTCTTCTATATCTTAACTGTGGCGATGGTTATGTGATTTTGCTTTTGAACGACTGTTGTAACTGTACGCCAATGAGACTATATTTTCTGTATGTAAATAATACCTCAATAAACCTAAAAAAGTAAAATTTGCAGGAACATGTTTGACTCTTACTCTCACAGAGATATTGTGCGTGTTCATATCATTGGAGGGTTAGAATTACTTGGATAAGACTTATGGTCTATCTGAAAGATTTGAAGAACAGAATTTTCTACCTGGAATTTGGAGTCCAACACCCAAGATCCTTGTCAGATACGCTTAAAATGCAGAGGGAGCTGGTGCAAGGCTTTGGAGGACATGAGAAGTCTTAGAGGACATAGGTCAAAAATGTTCTTAGGCTTAGGAAATATGTTTCTTTAATTAATGTAATATTAATAGCTTTATGGGCCTGCAAAAGTATAATGGTAATAAAAATGTGCAGTTGGACTATAAAATAGCTATTATGACAAGTGGTCCTTTTAGTTTCTGCATACTGTTTCTCCTAACTCAGTTGCAGACACTGTCAGAAAACCTGCTCTTAAGAAAGCACGCAGGAATGAGGAAAATCTGAAAGGGGTGGGGTGGAGTAAAAGAGATGGATCTTAATTTTACTTTACTCTTCTAACAAGCAATGTTTTATTGGAGAGGTGCTGTGGGACCTCTGGTGTTTAATTTCCTGACATTTCCGAGAATTAAATCTAATGGTTATGGTTTGATTAACATAGTTTAGCAAGAATTTCTTTTTTGTCTCTTCTGACATGTAAGAAGCCAAACTAATAAGCAGGTCTTTTGTTAAAACAAATATTCTAAGCCAATCTTCCTATCAAGGGAACAAATGTCAGTATAGATCACTGCAGTAGTCCCCTCTTCTCTACGAGGAATATGTTCCAAAACCCCCAGTAGATGCCTGAAACCAAGGATGGAATTAAACCCTGCATGCATTAGGTCTTTGCTTATATATATGTACCTATGATAAAGTTTAATTTATAAATTAGGCACAGTAAGCATTAATAACAGTAATGATAAACACATAACAATATACTGTAATAAAATTATATGCATGGCTTTGGGGCCATTAAGTTAACTAAGGGTTACCTGAACACACACACTGTAATACCTCCACAGTCGATCTGATAACCCAGATAGCTATGCAGTGACGAGCAGGCGAGCACTGCAGTCTGAATACACTACACAAAGGGACAATTCACATCCCCCATGGGACTGAGAGGACTTCCATGGGATTGCATACGCTGATCAGAATGGCACACAATTTAAAATCTATGAATTGTTTATTTCTGGAATTTTCTCTTTAGCATTTTGGACTGTTGTAACAAATTGTTGAAAGAAAAACCTCAGAAAAGGGTCTACTGTACTTAGACTTCCTTCTGCTTTCTTTGGTGGGATGTCTGGCCTACCGTGAATAGGGTCTGAGCCAGTCTCAGTGGAGGGAAGATTTTTAAATTCTTATTGTATCCTCAGTACCTAACAGTGTCTGGCACAAAAATTCACATTGAGTATACTTTTTAACATGAGTGACTAAATGAACAGAAAGATGGGTAAAAGTTACTCCCAGTTGAAGTATTGGAAACAATAGTTAGTGGTGAGCACCAAAAAAAATGGTCATCTTGCCTACATCCCTCATGACTGGCCAAATGTCTTTGGTATTCTCAGTAAAACATCTGTAGGAGTCCTAAGTGATACAGTATATTCAGCCCATTTTGAATGTATGCCTCTAGTTATAACAATCAGATGGAAATTATCACAAACTGTTTTGAATTACATGTACCATAATAGAAATGTCTAAATATACCTTGGCTTTCTCTCAAAGGGACAGAGAAAAGGAGACATTGGCTTCTGAATCAGGCAGACCTAAATTCCAATCCCAATGCCACTTTTTACTAGTTACAAAACTATGAGTAATTTATTTCTCCTTTCTGCTCCTTAGTTTTAGTTTCTTGTAAAATAGAGCAGATAAACTCTACAAACTGATTTAAAAGATTAAAAATAAATATGTAGAGTAATGTAGACCAGAATCCAGATACTTCAGAACTGAAATATGTCCTGTACATCTTCACATTCCATCAGTTAGTTGAGAGTTTGTGCTTCAAATATACTCTTTCAGTATAGACTCAAGAGTAAATCTATCTCCCCTTATACTTTGTACTTTGCAGCTGAAAGTGGACATGACCTATTCTATTCTAGCATAGACACTTGTGTAATAATTCTGGCCACAGAAAATGGGACCAGAGAAAGTAAGAACATTCTTTGTTCCTCTGTAGGCAATCAACTTGTCACTGTAAGCCTAGAATCTGATTATCCTTCTTCATAGCCTTAGCTCAATACCTGCAAAATATAAGTGGATATAACGTTATCAAGGTTTTTTTGTTTGTTTATTTATTTTCAGTGACAATAGTCTCAAGGACTTTAAACCTCCATGAATCTTGACATGCTTCTTTTACCAGATATTTTCCTTCCTTGTTTTTAAAATATTTATCCAGAAGAATAATGGATTCATTCTTAAGTCACCTTTCATAATGTGTCCATCATGTTTATTCTATCCATGTAATATGTATATAGGCCATGTTTTATATTTTTTGAAGACAGCTGTACATAAGAAATACTTATCTAATCTGATTTTTTCTTTGCTTTTTTGAAGTAAGAATCAAATTCTCTAATAAATAAATTTGAAATTTGTCTAATAATTAGAGGTATGCTATATTTTAATACGTTTTAGATAATATATGGTGGAGATAAAATGTAATATGAAAGAAGGTAGAATATGAAATATGTTATCCTTTCAACATTTTTTTTTTGGTCTGGGATAATGGAGTGGATTCCAGCATATCTCGAGTTAATAGTCTATCTTATGTAAAGTCAAATAATGTTAATCTAGATATACAATCTAGGTATGTTCTAGACAAACAGTTCAAGAGAACTTCTGTGATGATAGAAAGATTTTATGCCTGTGCTTTCCAATAGGGTAGCCACTAGCCACATATGACTACGCATTACTTAAAATGTGACTGGTGTGATGAAAAACTGAATATTTATTTTTATTTCAATTAATTAAAATTTAAATAGTCACATGTGGTAAGTTGTTTCATGTAAGCATGATAGTATTAGATTCACCTTTATATTTCAATATTTATTTAAATCTCATATGAAACTAAATGAGCATTCAAAGAGATATATTCCATTAAATCCTGTTATTCACTCAGGTAAGAAAACCCAAAAAAAAAAAAAAAAGGTAGGGGGGATAAAAATGTGGATAAAAATGCAATGCCTTTTTATACCACTGGGAAAACAAACCCATTGTTAATACAAACATATGCAATGAACATTTATTATTTATTTTATATCAGATACTGTGCAAAAATCTATCAAAACAAACATAAAGTATAAACTCTGTCTATGAAACATAAAAACTAGTGAAGAAACAAACAAATATACAATTATAATACACAGTAATACGTACTGTAGAAAAAAGGCACATACTCATTGCAATTTGAATGTAGAAATGAAAATATTAAATTTTGTCTAAAATTGGTATTTTAGTGTGAAAGTACTATTAGCTAAGAAAAGCTTACAAGTAGAATATTTAGGACAGTCCAAGATGCCTATGTTTTAATCCTCAGATGGCCATATCATGCTCTAAAGCACTGGTATTGCTGTATTTTCTAATGAGCTTTGGCTATTCAACAACTACATATATACTCCGAGAATAAAGAAAGTTAGTACTATTTTCATTCTAGGTTTTGAATTAGTGCTCCTTGTTCTCATCTAAGAGAATATTTTATTTGTTATACAATAAACATTTTAAAACAAGTTAATTTGGAAAGATATGCATTTATATATAAAGAATTTTAACAAACAAGAAATCTATAAGTATGCAAATACATACACACACATATTTTATAACCTTAATGAGGTATGCTACACCTATCATGAAATACCATAAAATCTACCTATTTCAGGGTGAAGTGCAAGATTTTAAATAAATGTATAGAGTTGTGAAACCATTAAAACAATCCAAATCCAGAACTTTTTAATTTATATTTACTTTATAGTATTTTTTCCAGACTATCTATCTGCCTTACACCCCATTCCCCTGCCCTCTATCTATGAATCCTTCTGTATTTTGCTTGTTATTTCAGTTTGTTCATTAGATTTCACATATCAGTGAAATTATAATATATTTGTCTTTCTCTGATGGACTTATTTCACTTAGCATAATGCTCTCTAGGTCCATCCATACTCTTTGTTGCAAAGGGTAAAAGTTTCTTCTTTTTTATGTATGAATAGCATTCCATTGTGCATATATATGATAGTTGTTTTATCCATTCATCTACTCTTGGACACTTGAGGTGCTTCTAGATCTTGGGGATTGCCAATAACACTGCAATCAACATAGGTTTGCTTATATACATTCAAATTAGTGTTACTTGTTTCTTTGAATAAATTCTCAGAACTAGAATCACTGGGTCATAAGGCAGCTCCATTTTTAAATTTTTGAGGTGTCTCCATACTGCTTTCCATTGTAGCTGCACCAATCTGCATTCTCACCAAGAGTGTGAAAGTGTTCCACTTGCTGCACATCCTCACCAGCCCTTGTTTGTTGATTTATTGATAATAGTCATTCTGACAGGTATGAGGTGATATGTCATTATGGTTTTAATTTGCACTTCTTTGATGATTAGTGATGTTGAGCAATCTTTTCATATGCCCATTGGTCATCTGTATATATCCTTTGGAAAAGTGTCTATTCAGGTCCTTTGCCCATTTTTTCATTGTGTTATTTTTGTGTTTGTTTGTTTTTGATGTTGAGTTTTGTAAGTTTGTTATAAATTTTGGATATTAACTCATTAGATGTATCAGTGACTATGTTCTCCCATCCCATGGGTTGTCTTTTTATTTTGTTGATGATTTTCTTTGTTGTGCAAAAACATTTACTTTGATGTAGTCCCTTTTCTTTATACATTTTTTGTTTCCATTGCCTGAGGACATATATCAGAAAAATATATTGCTATGAGCAATGTTCAAGATTTTGTTGCCTATGTTTTCCTCTAGGATTTTTATGGTTTGGGGTCTAACATTAAAGTCTTTAATCCATTTTTAATTTATTCTTGTGGGTGGAGTAAGAAGATGGTCATCCTCTCTCTTATTCAACATAATAATGGAAGTCTTAGCTGTAGCAATCAGACAAAAAGAAATAAAAATCATCAAAATTGGAAAGGAAAAAGTGAAACTGTCTTAATTTGCAGATGACATGGTACCATAATAAAGAATCCTAAATTTTCCATTAAGAAACTACTAGAACTGATAAATGGATTGAGCAAAGTAGCAAGATACGAAATTAATCCAATAATCAGTTGTATTTTTATATGCTAATAATGGACAATCAGAAAGGGAATTAAGAAAACAATCCCATTTACAATTGCTTCAAGAAGAATAAACTATGGAGGAATAAATCTAGCCAAGGATATGAAAGACCTATGCTGAGAAAATTATTAGACACTAAAGAAAGAAATTAAAGATGTGTGTATATATATATATATATATATATATGTATGTATATATATATAGAAGCAATACCATGTTCATAGATGTGAAGAATCAACCTCATTAAAATGTCCATACTACCCAAAGTGATCTATAGATTCAACACAATTCCAATTGATATACTAATGATGTATTTCATAGAACTAGAATAAATATTTTAAAAGTTTATATAGGACCACAAATGTCCCTGAATAGCAACAGTGAACTTGGTAAAGAAGAACACAGTTGGAGGAATCACTACCTAGTATCAAACTATAATATAAGGCCATAGTAATCAAAACAGCATGGTAGTGGCATAAAAACAGACACATAGATCAATGGAACAGAATAGAAATAAACCCATGCCTTTACAGCTCATTAATATTTGACAGAGGAAGCAAGCACATACAATGGGCTAAAGATCATTTATTCAATAATTGGTGTTGGAAAATTTGGAGAGATACATGCAGAAAAATGAAACCAGATTCAGAACTTTTGAATGAGCCCGAATATTTCCCATGAACAATGTGTCTGCAGTCCATCCCTATTTCTTTCTAATCCTTACCCAAGGATATGTGCATTGCTTTGAGACCCAGACAGTCACAAAGACAGACATCAAGGTGCGAGAAAAACATTCGAACATCAATTGCCTGCCTCCCACATGTGCCCTGACCCAAGATTGAACCTGCAACCTAGGCATGCACCATTACTGGGAATCAAACTCGCAGTCTTTTGGTTGTGCAGGAAAAGGCTCCAACTGAGAGAACAAGCCAGAGCTTCCATTCACCCCTATCCCTACTACCCCATATTAGACAATCACTGATCTGACCTTTATAAATTTGGAGCATTTGGCCTATTTTTGCAGTATTTTACATAAATGGAACTTTAGGACAATTTTGAAATAACACTTGTACTGATAATTGTCTTAGTTGATTCAGAAAAATTTGAATCACCAACATCCTTACAAGGCCATAGGGGAAATGCAGTGACTTGGGGAAAGAATCTTGAACTGGAGCAGTCTTCTCCATCTTGGCTGTCATGCTTGGGGAAGGGCAGTAAACTCAACTTTCTAGCTTGTCTTTTCTATCTGTGAGCGTGATGACTAATTGCTGCAGAGAGATGGCTCATGTTCAGTGAGTGCTGCCTGTATTCTCAAACAAATGCCTCTGTATGTGAGATGCTGTTCTTCTCTTCTCTGTTGGCAGCCTTAGCAATCTCATCATGCTGGGTTAATAAGCAGGAACTAGGAGAAAAAGGTGGGAAACAGTAGTTTCTGGAGGTTGTGTGGCTTCCTTAGAATGCACTTACTTTATGCTAGAGAGTGCTTTCTCTGATAGTGTCTTTTAAAAAGCATTGATTACTCACACTCCCACACACACACACAGACATAAAAAGTCAAGTGCCACTTATGTAAGAATAGAAACTTAAAGTTCAGTTGGGATTAATTTTTCTTCTTTTCTTTCCTTCCATGCCAAACAAAAGCATGTGAGATATGTCAAACTATAGTGTG
The DNA here is from genome assembly GCA_028533065.1 of Trachops cirrhosus. Taxonomy (NCBI): domain Eukaryota; kingdom Metazoa; phylum Chordata; class Mammalia; order Chiroptera; family Phyllostomidae; genus Trachops; species Trachops cirrhosus. Next base: position 64,625,695 of record CM052538.1, read on the forward strand.
CCCTACTGTGAGTTTGTTTGCAATACTTTTTAGAGCCTTTTTGGGAATGAGGAGAAAGTCATGATTAGTGATTTGTGATTTAGTTCCATTCTGATAAATGAGGATTTAAGTTGCAATTTTTCCATTATGAATTAAATGTCACAGTTCATTGGAGTGAAGCCAATTCAGTCTATTTCAAGTTTATATCCATGTTTCTGATATTAAATCCTTTCCTCAGGATTTATTAACTTGGCATCAAGATGCCCCAAGTGTGTCTTTTTTCAATTAAAGAAGAAAACATCACAGTAAAACTTCCTCCATTGCATTAATGTTCAAGATACAGGTGTGAGCTAGAGAAGCAAAATGATCTCTTGGTCTAATACTAATGGTTTTAGAAGTAACTTAAAATATAAGACATTAAGAATTAGCAGACATAAACCAGCTTTTGCTTGTGCTTATGAGTGTAGGACAGGTGAACTACTTTTCTGCACTCTCCAAACAGTTGCTAATTTTATGAGGTTCTCATATTCCAAAATTAAAATGTAAATATACTATATAAAGTCATTTTCAAATATTTGATAATAAAGTTAGCCAATTATTTATAATTACATATTTTTCATGTACTTTTATAATTTTAAGCATTAAAGAAAACTCTGAGCATTTTAACCTGGCTGGCTCATACAAGATGCTTAATATATATTAGTGAATAAGTTAGAAACTATTAAGGATAGAGCACACTTCAGACCTATAATTTGAAGTTATTTCTTAAAATAATGTATAGTAATTACTCTTTGCTTATTATAATTTATTGTGGTAAATTATCACAATATATCACTACTTTAAGATTTGTCTTCCAGACAAAATAGGAATTTGTATGAATATATAAAAATATAAAACACTTAATGACCTGAAAAATATAAAAATGCAATCATGTGATTTTAGAGCATAATTAATATATCAAAAGACTTATTTTTTAGGAAAAATTGATAATCTACTGATTCTTATAACTTTGCTCTTCTCCTTAACAATACTTGTCACCAGAGGGGAAAGGGGAGGGAATTCCAGGGGAGAAGGGAAGGGTTTACAGGAACAAATATAGAGGACACATGGACTAAACTAGGGGGGTTGGAAAGGGGAGGGAGGAGGGGAGGAATGGGTGGGTGGGCTGGAATGGGAATAAAGGATAGAAACTGTAATGAATAAACTAAAATAAAAATTTTAAAAAATTAAAAATTAAAACAAATACTTGTCAAAAGAGCTTTTCTGTATTTGCTTTCTTCAACATCTCATCTCATTTTCTTTCCATAACTCTTTTCAGACTTTCATCTCAAATATTTTTATCTAGCTTACCAAAATCCTCTCTCCTGGTAGATTCAATTGGCAATTATTAATCCCCATCTCATTCTTGCATTTCTCACAGCTGATCACTCCCTTGTACCTGAAACACTTTTTTCACTTGGTTTCTGGACCAACACTCTTGTTTTTCTTCTAACAGTGTGTTTGTTTCTTTTAAATGAACTTGGTGCTGGTTTCATCATCTAAATTTTAGATGTCTACATTTCTGACCTATACATTTTGGTGTGCCCAAGCGTTCCCTCCTAAAACCCATCTTGGCTATAATTTATATCATTACTCAGGTAATCCATCAAGTCCCAGTGCCTCAAATGTAATCTACATTAATATTATATATTGTTATGTGTTAAATTTTATTTTCCTCAGATTCATATTTGGAAGTATATCACTTCAGAGCAAATCAATATCTGTTTGCTAGGGCTGCTATACACTGAGTGGCTTAAATAACAGAAACATATTGTCTCACAGTTTTGGAGGCCAGAATGCCATTTTATTTTGAGATAATTTTGTACTCCCTAAATGAGTTGCTAATTTTCTGAAGACACATTATTTTTAAATGTGTTGGTTAAACTTTGTGGAGTCCTTGTAGATGTAATTAAGTTACAAATGAGGTCATACTAAAGTGGTGTTCTTAATCCAGTAACACATATCCTCATAAAAAAAAAGGAAAATTTAGACAAAGACAGGCACACAGAGAAAGCCACATGAATGTGAAGACAGATATTGCGGGGAGAGGTTTGTACAAGCTAATGAATACCAAAGACTGCCAGCAAACCACCAGGGAAGCTGGGGGAGAGGCATGAAACAGGTTCTTCCTCATAACCTGCAGAACCATTCTGCTAATACCACACCAATTTTGGACTTTTGGCTTCCAAAACTGTGAGACAACTGAGACAATTATGTTGAAGTCACTCTGTTTGTGCTACTCTATTATGGCTTCCCTAGCAAACAAACATAGATTTGATTTGGAAAAATGTACAAAAAGTTTATATTTCCAGCTCCCTTAATCTCCTGAAATTTACATGTAATTATCTGCTTGGATTTCTCATTGTCATCTTATTATTTTCATCTCCTGATTCTTCCATCCCCACCCCAAACTTTCTCCTTCCCAGCAATTACATCTTAGTAAGTGGTACACAACTGTTAAGCTAAAAATGTGGAGTCACATTTTCTCAAAACATCAAGAGGCCCTGCCGGCCATTACTGCAAAAGATACTCTCACTTCAACCGTCTCTCATAGTTGCAGCACTAGCATCAGGTCTGTCAGTGAAACTCAACACCAACCTAGTTCACATGCCATTTTGTTCACCTGGATTCCTAAAAAAAGAAACACTTTCTCAGATGTTAAACTTCTTTCCACCATTTATCCCCTATCACTAATTTTCCACATGGCAATTGGAGTTATCTTTTAATAAATGAGATGTTTTCTTTTTTCTGCACAAAACCTTCAATGGTTCCCATTAAATTCTACAGCAGTGGTTCTTGACTATGGGTAACTTTGTTAATACTGCCTACTCCAGAGGAGGTTATTTCACAATGTCTGGAGACATTTTTGCTTGTTACAGCTTGAGGAAGGGGTGCTACTGGAATCTACCAGTATAGACCAGAGCTGCCGATGAACTTCCCACAGGCACAGGACAGTACAAAATATCAACAGTGCTGAAAAAGGGAAATTCTGAGCTATAGAAACTAACTCGTCTCTGACTCATAGGCTATCACTTTGTCCCTAGTCATGCTCCCTACCCACGTTTTATTCATTTTATAGCCACATTTTCAAACATGTTAAACACATTCCTGCCACAGGATCTTTGCACTTTGTTTTTTTCTGCTGAAAGGTTCTTAACCTAGATGTCACATAACTCATGCTCTCATTTCCTTTGCTTTTCTGTTAAAAGTTACCTCTGCGGATAGGACTTCTCTGATGTCCCCACCTAAAAAACACTTTGCTGATAGTCTATCACTTGACCTGCTTTAGCTTTATGCCTATTGTTGTCTGATATTTTCTTTTTATATAGGTGTTTATCTTAAACACCATCACTGTTGCCATTGCTGCCCCTGATCATACCACCATCTAAAATGTAAGCTCCATCGTTAGTAACAGGGATTTTCTATTTTTGCTTATCACTCTACCCTTAGCTCCAAGGACACTCAAGAACAAACAAGCAAAGAAACCCTTTGTGAAATGAATGAATGAGTGAATTTGCTGGTTAGTTAGCTAATATTCCATGGCTGAAAGTCAATAGGTAACCCATGTTTGGAGTAGGTGAGTCTTTTTGTCATTATATAAATCTCAGCAGAAGTCAAATGAAAGTACCAGAACTTTCTGTGCAAATGACAAGACCTCCCACCTCCACCCCTAAACATACATAGTCTCAATTATACACATAGACAATTATACACCTGGAGACCATTCAAACTAACTTCATCACAGTCACCTCAAGAAGCCAGGGTGTCCCAGAACATCCTTCATCATTCTACGTTCAAAACTATATTCAACGTGTGTTGAAAACCTAGGTTTAACCACCTTGGTAACCACTTCTTAACTCCTCCACAACTTCTGACACCCTTTCTCTGCACTTTCTGGTCCTCATAGCCACTGATTATCAACTTCAAAACTTCCTATTCTCACCCTGGCTAGTGTAGCTCAGTGGATTGAGTGCTGGCCTGTGAACCAAAGGGTCACCAGTTCAATTCCCAGTCAGGGCACATGCCTGGATTACCAGCCAGGTCCCCAGTAGGGGGTGTGTGAAAGGCAACCACACATTGATGTTTCTCTCCCTCTCCTTCTCCTTCCCTTCCCCTCTCTCTAAAAATAAATAAAATCTTTAAAAAAAACTTTCTATTCTCTCCTCTGAATGCCCCTATACTTTCTGCAGCACTTCACTTTCCAACAGTACTTTCTCGCAGTGAATATTTTCTTTTTCCTACTACCCTCTTAAGTCAGACCTAGAGGGTACTGGATGTCTTCCTTCTTCCACTTTGCCTCTTGCCAGCCTTCCTCCTCCCAATAAAGCCAACTTGGAATTTTATGTCAACTAATTAGAGTGTACACAGTGCCATCGTGTTGCAATAGTCTTCTAGGCTTTAGGGAATGTCTTCTCCCTTAAAGAATTTAGCTCCAAACACACTGTCACTCTTTCTGATAACTTCCTTTCATTAGTCACCATTCTCTCATTTTTTTGTTTGTTTTATTGTATTTTTTCATTATAATGTAATCCCCTTATATGCCATCTTCCCTGTAATCACTATACTGTTGTCCATGTCCATGAGTCCTTTTTTTTTTGTGCTCAATCCCTCCACCCCCAATAGCTGTCATCCCACCCTCTATCTATGAATTTATCTCTATTTTGCCTATTAGTTCAATTTGTTTATTAGATTCTACATATAATTGAAATCATATGGTGTTTGTCTTTCTCTGACTGGCTTATTTCACTTAGCACAATATCTTCCATGTCCATCCATGCTGATGCAAAGGGTAAAATTTTCTTCTTTTCTACAGCCAAGTAGCATTCCATTGTGTAAATGTCCCATAGTTGTTTTATTCACTTATCTACTGATGGACACTTAGGTTGCTTCCATATCCTGGTGATTGAAGATAACACTGCAATGAACATAGGGGTGCATATATTCTTTTGAATTAGTGTCTCATGTTTCTTCAAATAAATTTCCAAAAGTGGAATCACTGATCATAAGGCAGTTCCATTTTTAATTTTTTGAGGTACCTCCATACTGGTTTCCACAGTGGCTGCATCAGTCTGCATTCCCATCAACAGTGCAAAAGCATTCCTTTTCTCCACATCCTCACCAGCACTTATTGTTTGTTAATTTATTGATTATAGCTATTCTGACAGGTATGAAGTGATATCTCATTGTGTGTTTAATTTGCATTTCTCTCATGATTAGTGATGTTGAGCATCTTTTCATGTGTCTATTGGCTATGTCCTCATTTGAGAACTGTTTATTTAGATCCTTTGCCCATTTTTAAATTGGATTTTTTTGGGGGGAGTGGGTGTTGAGTCTTGTAAGATCTTTATGAATTTTGGATATTAACCCTTTATCAAATGTATTAGCAAATATGTTCTCCTATTCCATGGGTTGTATTTTTATTTTCTTGATGGTCTCCTTTGGTGTGCAAAAACTTTTTAGTTTGATACAGTCCCATTTGTTTATTTTTTCTTTTGTTTCTCTTTTCTGAGGAGATAGTTCACATAAAACATTGCTATGAGCAATGTCTAGGACTTTGCTACCTATGTTTTCTTTTAGAATTTTTATGGTTTAGGGTCTAACATTTAAGTCTATAATCCATTTTGAATGTATTCTTGTGCATGGTATAAGAAGGTGGTCTATTTTTATTTTTCTGCATATTTTTGTCCAATTTTTCCACCATTTATTGAATAAACTATCTTTAGCCTATTGTATGTACTTGCTTTCTCTGTTAAATATTAATTGACTACAGAGGTATGGGTTTATTTCTAGGCTGTCTATTCTCTTCTATTGTTCTCTGTGTCTGTTTTTGCCAGTATGGGCTATGACCTTATTGTATAGTTTGATATTAGGTTGTGTGATTCCTCCAACTTTGTTCTTTTTTCCCAGGATTGCTGTTGCTTTGTGAGGCCTTTTGTAGTTCCATATAAATTTTTGAAATATTTGTTCCACTTCTGAGAAATACAACATTGGTATGTTGATAGGAGTTGCATTGAATCAATACATTGCTTTGGGTAGTATAGACATTCTAATGATGTTAGTTCTTCTTAACCATGAACATGGTATGTACTTCCACTTATTTGTATCTTCTTCAGTTTCTTTCTTCAGTGCCTTATAATTTTCCAAGTACAAGTCTTTTACATACTTGGCTAGATTTATTCCTACATATTTTATTTTTTGAAGCAATTGTAAATGGGATTTTTTCTTAATTTCCCTTTCAGGTAATTCATTATTAGCTATTAAAAATGTAACTGATTTCTAGATATTAATTTTGCATCTTGCTACTTTGCTGAATCCATTTATCAGTTCCAGTAGTTTTTTGGTGGCATCTTGGAGATTTCTATGTTACAATACCACGCCATCTGCAAATAAAGACTGTTTTACTTTTTCTTTTCCAATTTGGATGCCTTTTATTTCTTTTCTTTGATTGCTATGACTGAGACTTCCAGCACTATGTTGAATAATCAGTACTGCAACAAATGTTTAAAAAAGAAGCTTGCTTTTAGAAGAAGGAGAAGAAAAAAGTAAAAGAAAAACAGAGAGGGGAGGAGCTGGAAGATGGCAGCGTGGTAGGAAGGAGCAGATTTTGCATCTCCCACACCCAGGGAGGGAAAAATAATCGCCAATTGGAGATCAAAAATTGCAGTGGACATTGAAAAACCTGAGGGTAAGAAGACTACATGGATCAGCGAGGGGACCAGGGGGGTTGCAGCTCCAGACCTGGCAGCGTGCCTGGGTCAGCCCCCGGGGCCCCCGGGAGAGAGCTGGGTCACCCTAGCCAAACAAAGACTGAGCAGCACCCGGGGAGCCCAGTTTACCAGACAGCGCAGAGAGAGGAGTGAGGACAAAGAGGCCCCCACACAGGGTCTGTAAGCACCTACGCAAAGCCCTGGGGAAGGTGCGCACCTCACCCCCTGCATTCAAAGGCACTGCCTCTACACCTGCGCCTCCAAGCAGGAGAGAGAGCGTGGTTTGGTGAAAATCTCAGAAACCACAGTGTTGAAAAATAAAAAGGCACTGGTGCTTCCCAGGACCTATGATACCCAAGCTGTGAATTGGGGGCAAGTAGGTGCCCTTTGGGATCCAGAAAGTGGGAACCTGGAAGAGGGGCGGGTGCTCTGCGGGACATCGGAGCACACTGCGGTGAACTCCCAAGCTCTCACATAGTTGTACCCAGCCCCCACACATGGGTCCCTTCCGGGAGACATCAGACCAGCTGGGGGAGAAGGCATGTGCCTGCACTAAGAACCGTATGTCAGAGGCTAACTGAGTCCTGAAAGGGGAACAGAGAAAACCTGTCTGAGTCCTGAAAGGGGAACGGAGAAACCTGTCTCCAGTAACCCCTCAGGGGGCGAAAGCCAGCTGGAAAAACCGGTTGGGCCAGTCTGAAATCAATAATAGGTGTATGTGTTTGTGTGTGTGTGTGTGTGTGTGT
>CM052538.1:64642528-64747004 GCA_028533065.1 Trachops cirrhosus
TTGGATGTAGGTCCTTGCCTTTCATGACTTGGAGTACTTCTTTCCAGCCCCTTCTTGCCTGTAAGGTCTCTTTTGAGAAATCAGCCGACAGTCTGATGGGAACTCCTTTGTAGGCAACTGTCTCCTTATCTCTTGCTGCTTCTAGGATTCTCTCCTTCATTTTTACCTTGGCTAATGTAATTATGATGTGCCTTGGTGTGTTCCTCCTTGGGTCCAACTTCTTTGGGACTCTCTCAGCTTCCTGGACTTCCTGGAAGTCTATTTCCTTTGCCAGATTGGGGAAGTTCTCCTTTATTATTTGTTCAAATAACTTGTCCACTTGTTGCTCTCCCACTTCTCTTTCTGGTATCTTTATAATTCAGATGTTGGAACGTTTAAAGATGTCCTGGAGGTTCCTAAGCCTCTCCTCATTTTTTAAAATTGTTTCTTCACTCTTTTCTGTTTGGTTGTTTCTTTCTTCCTTCTGGTCCACTCCATTGATTTGAGTCTTGGTTTTCATTCCATCACTATTGGCTCCCTGTGTACTTTCCTTTATTTCACTTAGTGTAGCCTTCATTTTTTCATCTAATTTGCAACCAAATTCAACCAATTCTGTGAGCATCCTGATCACCAGTGCTTTGAACTGTGTATCTAATATCTCTTAGTTACTTAGTTGTATTTGCTCTAGAGCTTTGATCTGTTCTTTCGTTTGGGGAATTGTTTTTTTGTCTTGACAGTCCTGTTACCCTGTTACGTAGTGAGGGGCAGAGCCTTAGGTGTTCATCAGGGTGGGGCAACCCAATTGCTCGGTTGTGATGCTGTATGTGGGGAATGGGTCCAAGAGAGAACAGTGGTGCTTGTTCTGCTCTCTGCTGGATTTTAGTCACTTCCCCTGCTTCCCACAAGCAAAGTGGGTCCTTCTGGTGCTGATTCCCAGGTGGGTGGTTTTGTGTACATTCTAGAACGCTGTGGGTCTCTCCAACGAACACTCCTGTGAGGCTGGAAGTCTCTCTAGGCACCTCAACTCCCACAGGTGTTTTCAATTGGTGTTTTGAGGCTCTATTTCCTTGCACTGGAGCCCTGGGTTGTGCAGTCTGTCTCAGTCCCCAGTTTTGCCTGGTTTATCTGTGGGAATGTGGGACCTCCTGGTCCACCAGCCTCCTTGCATACCACTCCCCTGCACAATCCGCCACCTGGCTGGGTCTGCCTGCTGATGCCTTGCGTGCCTGGAATCTGCCAGCCACCGCTTTTCTTTTGCCTTGACCCCTCTCCACCTGGCCGCCCAACTTCGTGCCTCCTACTGGTCTGGATGAATGTGCCCATTTTAACTCCTTGATTGTCAGACTTCCATATAGTTCAATTTTCTGGCAGTACTGGTTGTTTTTTATTTCTAAATTTTTGTTGTCCTTATTTTGGTTGTATGAGGAGGAACAGTGTGTCTACCTATGCCTCCATCTTGACCAGAAATCCATATAATCTCTCTTTGCTTTACTTTTAATGCATGTCTGCTAGTTATCTGTTTTCTAATTTTTGTCTAAAATATCTATTTTACTTTCATTATTTCAGAAATTATTACTGAGAATTATGCTTTGTAAGTTATTTGCCTTATGTTCATTGTCTATGTCTTCATAATCTCTACTGAAAAGTCAACTGTTAACTAATATTGTTTCTCATTTGAAAGTAATCTATTTTTCTTTGGATGCTTTTAAGATATTTTTCTTGTCTTCAGCTTTGAGCAATTTTACCATGATTTGCTTAGTTGAAAACTTTGCTCTTCCTCTTCCTTCCTTCCCTAATTTTCTCCTTTCTTCCTTTTGTAATCTTCTTGGAAATCATAGGACATCTTAAGTTTGCAATATAGTGCTTTTCATCAGTTTTGGAAAGTTGATAGTTTTTATCTTGGTAAATATTTTTATCTCATTTTTATTCTTTTGTTCTAGAATTCAAATTATACAAATCTTAGAGATTCTCACTATATCCTCTATTTCCAACTCTATTGTATTTTCCAGTTTTTATTTCATCATATTTTATTCTTTTTAAAAATTATTTTATTGTTGTTCAAATACAGTTGTCTGCATTAACCCCCTATCACTCCCCCCTCATCCCCAGCCATCTCCACTTTCCTCCACTGCTTCTACTCCCCCTTGGTTTTGTCCATGTATCCTTTATAGTTGTTCCTGAAAAACCTTCCCCCTTTCTCCCATTATCCCCTCCCAACTCCCCTGTTTGGTTTCTTATTTTCTCTTTGATTTTTCTAATCTGTTTACACTTATCCAATGGTGCTTTAGTTTAATGATTCTATTTCTCATTCCCACAGTTATAATTTTATTTTTTGTAGTTTTTATATTTTGTCTGAAAAAATTTACCATGTCTTTTATCATTTTTACATTTTAAGGAAAACAATTTAAAGTCTGAGTCTATCATTTCAATTTAAAAACTCTGAAAGATCTATTTGTATTGTATATTGTTTTTGCTATTTATTCATATTGTCTTCTTGGGTACCTGGTTATATTATAAAATTTTCACATATTATATTTTTAAAATGTGTTTAGCAATAACATAAAAATTGGGATAATTTTTATCTTACCCCAGAGAGCAAATACATTGGGTTTTTTTCAGGTAGCTTGGAGATAAAGAAATTTAGGTTACTTCCCTGTTGTTTAAAAAATGAAATGATTCACAGCCAAGTGGTAATGACTCCAATAATTTACGTTTTTTAATGTAACTTGTGATCAATGTTCCAGGTATTCTCAAACCCTCATGACAGAGTGGCTGAAAGTATCTGAAATTCATCCTCATTCCCACAAAGAATTAGGATTTATGAATGAACATCTTGGCTCATTGCTCTGGTTTCAATTTGTGTTGTTCTTAAAAATATTTTTTTAAAGTAAACAACAAAGCAAAAATATTCACTGTGGGAACTGAGCAGGAATGCCTCTATATGATTGCATTCTCCCTGTAAGAAAAATATTTGCTATTCCATTGGATCACTGTGAGGTTCATTTAACACTGTGTAGCAAATCTCTTTTTGTCCAGAAAAAAATATGAAGAGCCCTAGGTATATTCTTTAATAGAAATATTTATAATAGTTTGGGATTTTCAACTTAATGGAATAAAATCTTTCTCATAATATGGTTAACTGAGAACCAGATCTACCTCAAAATGGATTTCTTAAAAGGTTCTTCATATGTTAACAAACTTCATTACTTCAGAAATTTGATTTAGGAAACAGAGAAAAAAACAAAACAATGCAAACTAAACTTAGCATACCACTACTCAATAATATGAAGGACAATATCTGACAGAGATATGTCCTTATTATCAAAGACCAATTTATTATTGAACATTTATTTCAGAGTATTATAAACACTTCAAGACCCAGGATAGCAACAGTAATTTTGATTTTGTTCATTTGGTGTCTCCATCAGTGAGTACATAGCAGATTCTTAAGAAATTTCAATGGCTGGCAGGAAAGCCTTACTGCTATCTTCTATTCATCAGGAAGAACAGCCTTCCCAAATCAAACAGAGGGGTGTCCATCTGACTTTCAAAGGCCTCCAGGAAAGGCATGCCACCGCCAACTCTCAGAAACTTTCCATATTTCCAAGAGTCCAGCTGGGTCCCTGAATGCAGTCTGTTCACCAGCTGCTACTGCTTCTCACTGATCTGGCCAGAAATGTACTGGCTATTTTCCACTTCAGCAGGCTGACTCCCTAATCATTTCTAGAACAGAAAAAGGGGTGTTGGAAAAATCCTGTCTAAGCTTTGTTGCAAATATTTAAACATATCTATTTTGAAAGAATTGGAAGGTTTAAAACAAACCATCCATCAAATGATCCTTAAACAAATTTCACCTGGTATATTTGGACATATCTTTTCACAATGAATACAGGGAGGTGAAAATAGGATCCTTATTTAATTTCTACCAGGATGTCAAGTTTCATGGTACTTACTATGGTTATTTTCTTAACATTTCCTTTCTTTTATTAAGGCAATAGAAGTTTGTTGTTTGCAGTTTATAACTGAAATGTAAATGCACTATTATATTAAGTTGATATAAGTTCTTAAAATTATTGATTTGCTATTGAAAATATGAGATCCTCTGTCTCTGAAATTTTGAAAAGCAAATTCAGAGATTGCCAGATGAATAAATAATGTGTATACCTTAAAAGGACAGTGAGTGTTAAAATTCTGAGTTATAAATTTTACATCTGTGACGTTTCAGTTTTTATTGGTTATATAGCCTCTTTTTCATCCAAAAAGATAAGAAACTTGAGAAAGTTTGTATTGGGAATAAAATGATTAGTTTTAACAACGGTCTTTTCAGTTTAAATTGTCTTTTCATTACAATATGAGCTTTATGAGTATAGGATCTATTTTGTTCATTGATATATCTCAAACTGCTAGAACAATGCTGGGCACATCATTAGCTCTCAATACATATAGAACTCTGATTGTGTTTGACCATTTATTTCTCACAAGTGAATAATTGGTATTATACCTTCACAAGATAGTTATCAGTCTCAGAAGCTATTTCCTTGAGAAAAGGATCTTAGATATATATCTAAGTTTAGTTTCATATGTATCACATTTTAAAATTCTTAAACATTATAATGCCAGTAACATAAGGACTTCTTAGATGTTGAAATACTGTTAAGAGCTATCAAGCCTCATACTTTCAAAGGCCATTGGTCTTTGAATTGATGGTTCATCCATCAATCAATGCTCCTGTCTTAGGTCAAAACCCTTAATGGGAAAATACTATGTATTACTGACTGATATGTTGAGCATATAACCTATAGAATATAATGAACACAACTTCATTACCTGTTCTCCCATACTCCTTTTCTTTTGTGAATGTAGAAGCATTTATTTCAGTGATCAAAAGGACACAGTAAATGGAATCTATACCAATTTAAATTAGGCCTACACCTCTACCTGAAATTACTGTTAGTTTTGAGAGGACTAATTTTTACAACTCATTTTAAGGTAAAACATGTAATAATTTATAGATTATTTTTTAAATTATTTATAATAACATTGGTGGCCCAGCATCTGAACACCCTATCATGGACACTGGTAGCCAATTCTACCATCTCTGATATTGTGCCAACTTCCAAAAATATAAAATCATAAACACATTTGTTCTATATTATCATTATTAATGGTTTGTTAAAGCAGGACAAAAGAAAATATTTTACTTCACAGTTAACTTATGTATACCTCTCAATATTTGACTTATAGCATGCAGGCCTCCATTTGTGCTCTTGCTTTGTTCCCACAGTGTTAGGGGCCATATGACTTTCCCAGGCTAAGAAAGTACTTGTAAAATGCCTGCCTTTGAGAAAGGAGGCAAACTGGTGCCCCCTTCTTTGGTGCCTTTTTCTAACTTCCTCTTCAATAAGAGAGCTACTCTATCAGCCCAGACAGGAACATGAGAAAAGGAGGTTTTGACTTGACTTAGTGGCTTTCTGTTCTCAGGGCCTGACATATTTTTATGTCCTGGGGTGCTCTCACCTATTATTCTCACACAGTAGCAAGGCTTTCCATTCTATAAGCTGGCTACTGTCCACTCAGGTTCTCCAAAGATCTACCATGTAGAATCCTGCTCTCGAAATCCCATTAGTCCTCAGATAAGTTTCTAAGGTGGACTTTTGAAATGTCTGTATTTCCCTACACTATGGTTCACTCTTTCCTCTGGCACATTCTGGAATGCAAGTTGATACTAAGGCAGCAGTACTTGCTGATGGTGGTCTTATCACCATAGCACACCTGTTACTTGCCATCATACCTAAGAGCATGGTAGCTCTGAGCAAAAGGTCTTGCTGAAGCCTATTCTTTCTTAGTTAAAGAGTTCAGCTGATCCCTGCCCTAAGAGAGGAAATGGAACATTGCTTGCAAAGCTTTCTCTAAAAACTATTTTTCCATAATTTTCTTCCTGACAAATTTTTTCCTTTTCCAAAACTCGAATACCCTTCTATATCATTGATCTGGTTGAAGGATTTATGCCACATTCATCTTAATAACTGACATTTATTATATGGGTTATGTCATATTACCAATATACAACTAGATTTTAAAATCTCATGACATCTGTTCAAGTTGTTATATTCACTTGATAATTATTATTCTAATGCTAATATGCCATGTATAAAATCATTAAAAGATAAATCTAGAAACATTAACTTGAAAGAAAACTAGAAAAATTCAAAATCCAATTTGGTTTGTAGGTAAAAAATAAAATTTCAGCTAGAGTCCCATATTTACAATTGGGCATTGTGATTTCCATTGAAACACAATCTCCCTCCCTAAAATCATCCTCATTTTATCAAAGAGACTGCAGTAAGTCCAGTTTCAATTTGGCTGATTGTTTGCATAAACACAAGAATAGTAATTGGTCATATAGGCTCTTTTAAATTTGCTTTGCTGGAACTTCATAAGGAATCTTCAGGTTGAGCTTTAGTCAGCTTCTCAGGGCAAAGAAGCCAAGCAACAGAGTTGCCATCTGGTTTTACCTGAAATACCTATAGGTCTGGCTGGATTCCTCAAGTTCCTGAGATCTCCAAAATGTCTTGAGGTTCCTTCTTTGCCATCTTTCAGGAAAGCAACCTTCATTCCTTACCTGGAAAGACTGTCATGAAGTGTGCGACCAAGCAAGGTACAAGGCCATTTCTGCAGGCGGCTTTTATTAACTTCGAACATCAATTTCAATTCCTTCAGTCTGTCTGGTGACACCCAGAGGCATGTCTCTTTTGATCATGACGTTCCAGACAAAATCTTGGTTAATAAGACAACATTTGGAAATTGGTTCTATGTGTCCCTATTACAAAGAGAATGAATTCTTATTGGATTTATGCAAACAAACATATTGCCATTAAACTAATACCCACTCATTACAAGTTGTTGAATTCTGGAGGGATCAACTAGGGAGAAAAATATAAATGCTTTAATATTGCTTAGAGGGCATAATTTATCAAATTGTTCTAGTGAAAAACAAAGTTCCCTAATGTCTGGAAAACAAAACAGATTTTAAAACTCCCACTTCTGTCTTCACAAGTACAAGTCTCCTAATCTCTAAGGCAATAAGCAGCTGGCAGTTTGTCCTAGACTGATCCCCTGAACCTGTCCCCAAACCCCCTTTTCTCCAACATCCCAATAAGCTAAGGCAGCCCAGCCTAGGCTCTCCTCTTGCTTCTTCTATGCTAAACCCTCCTTGTTTCACTGTCCCTAGCTTATGCGTTTTCATAGTACAAAAAAAAAAAAGATAAAATTGGATAAAAAGATAAAATTAGCCACTGTGGAAAACAGAATGGAATTTCCTCAGAAAACTAAAAATGGAATTGTCTTTTGACCCAGCAATTTCACTGTTAGGATTATACCCTAAGAGTCCTGAAACACCAATTCAAAAGAACCTATGCACCCCAATGTTCATAGCAGCATAATTTACAATAGCCAAGTGCTGGAAGCAACCTAAGTGCCCATCAGTAAATGAGTGGATCAAAAACTGTGGTACATTTACACAATGGAATACAATGCAACAGAAAGAAAGAAGGAGCTCCTACCCTTTGTGATAGCATGCGTGGAACTGGAGAGGATTATGCTAAGTGAAATAAGCCAAGCAGTGAAAGAGAAATGCCATATGAACTCACCTATAAATGGAACCTAATCAACAAAACAAACAAGTAACCAAAATACAACCAGATACATTAAAATAAAAACAATCTGACAGTAACCAGAGAGGATTAGGGGAGAGGGATAATAGGGGATAATGGGGGGGGCATCAAGGAACATGTATGAAGGACATATGGACAAAGCCACAGGGGATGGTTTTGAGGGAGGAAGTCGGGGATGGGTGGGGTGGGAGTGGTGGAAATGGAGACAATTGTACTTGAACAACAATAAAAAATAAATAAAATCTTTCAAAAATAAAAAAAGATAAAATTAGAAAAGCCCTTTGAAAATAATTAGGTTTCTTAGCTGGCAATGTACATTAGGACAATCCATGACACTGTGAAAGTACTTATGACTATGCCCTACAACTAGAAATTCTGACTCTAAAATTCAGAATTAGGCCTACTCCTCTGTTGTTTGAAAACTGCACAGTTGATTCTGATGCCAAGCCAGTATGAGAAATTGCTGATCTGGTTTCTCCTCATTTTACCAATAAACAAACTGAAGTCCAGAGAGAGAAAGAGAATGCATTGAGTAAACCTGGAGTTAGAAACAGATGCCAACTCCCAGTCCCATTTCTTTCTTCTGTACCAAATGGTGATTTATCAGTCCTTTTGACAGTACTTTTTTGTTTACTGATGTTATTATGTCCCATCAGGCAGCAATTTAACAAGTAGGAAAATATTCCCAAAAGAGTGTTAGAGAAAATCAGTCTATTAGGAGAGAAGGATAGATTCACCATGTTGTTCTAAAACAGAAAAAACAAGCAAGTCCTGAAGAAACACAGGTAAGTTTTCCAATCTATGAAGAAGTACTAACTACAGGCTGTCAGCATTTGCAGTGTCAGCAGATGAGTAATTCTCTTAGCTCATGGCTCACAAAAAAAGTTAATTATTACAGTCTATTAGTAAAGTAGTACCTGAATGTTAATCTGGAGAATTTAACTGGCGGTTAATTTGCCTCTTATTTTTTTTCGTCTCATAACAATAATATTACAGAGGAAGGCAAAGTCTTCAGACTGATGAATTTTTACATATCAGCATTATTGTAACGATTTAAAATGCACTTATATTGGAGCAAACACTGACATTCTTCAAATAGACCTTTTTTAAAAAAATCAATACTTTTTAAAAAAGATTTTATTTGGTTATTTCAGACAGTGGGGAAGGGGAAGAGAAAGAGAGGGAGAGAAACATCAGTGTGTGGTTGCCTCTCATGCACCCTCTGCTGGGGACCTGCCTTGGCTCACAACCCAGGCATGTGCCCTGACTGGCACTCAATCCACTGAGCCACACCAGCCAGGGCTCATATAGATCTTTGAAGTCAAAGTATGTACTTTATCTTTTCACAGCATCCCCTCAGTAAACTTACAAAACATTATCAGTACTATTCTTAATGTCTTATAGGACAATCCATATATTTGGGATAATTTCTAGAAGCACTAGTAGTTCTTGAACAGCCTGAAATTGGAGAAATGGGCCTAGATTGTTTGGTAAAGCTTATTTTTTAAAGGAAGCTGACAAATACATTTTAAAATGTCGTTAATAATAATATTTACAAAATTCCAAGTAAGTTTGTACTTCAATATTAAAAGTAATTTTCAAATTTGTGCAAATAAAATACAACTAAGATCAGTGATCCCATATTTCTTTGGTCTTCATGCATTAATATATATTCAGTCTAGTTAGATAGGCATTTCTTTAGTCATGGAAACTTCAAATCTGGGAGGACTTAAGAGTCCATCTTTTCAACCTCCTATCCAATGCAATGATGTGATGTATATGTTCTCCCCAAACCCTGATTTCCTGCAAAAGCATGCATTAGAATAGTGCTGAGGGAAAATGGGTTAGAGACAGACTCTTTGAACCCTAAGAAAGGCCAGGCTGATGAGTTATGGGCACAAGCAAAAAATTTACAAAGAACTGTGCGGTGAGTTCTTCAGAGTTTGAGTGTGAAGCTTCACTGAGGTAGCTGAGGGGATGATCAAGAGGAAAATGGATGGCTAGTACAACAACACTGTATTCTTCTGTGGCTGATGGGATTACTGACTGTCTCAATTTACTTTGCACCATTTGGAAGCTAAAACCATTAACATCCTTAGAAAAGTCACACGTAACCAGTACAACCTCCACATTACAATAAAGCTATTCCCTACACATAAGGGAGATTTTACTATTTACCATCCTATTTTGGTTTACAGAAATGTGTTACAGTGAAAGAGACCGCATAGATTTCCACACTGTGCACCAAAAGCACAATGGAGCTTCTGTTTAAACATTTCATAATTTTTAGTTCTTCTCAATGATGATCAACTTTAGTTTTTGGAATATTCTTTCCTTTTTGAGCCAAAATGTTCCCCCAAACTGCTGGTTTTAAGTATATCCTCTACAGTTGCATAAACTGTTTTTCCCTTGAGAAAGATTTTCAATTATTTGAATAGAGCTTGCTCCTCATAAGTATTAACTTCGTGTGTGTGTGTATGTGTTTAAATATGTTTACTAGCTTTAGATGGGTATAAGTAGAATTAAACAAAATTACTATATGGTGTGTTATAATTTATACAAACCTGATAACTCCTTTCTTTTAAGCATAGGCTAAAATTTGTCTCAAACACCTCTCTCAAACAATGGAAAAAAATCCATGAACTGTTACTTAGGGCTTCTAAAAGGAATTCTATTTTTTTTTTTGTTTTAGGTGTGGTTGTTAATAATTGTGAGTTTGCTGTCATTTCACTGTACATTTTTTATCTTCTTTTTCTTAGATAAGTCCCTTTAACATTTCATATAATAAGGGCTTAGTGATGATAAACTCCTTTAACTTGACCTTATCTGAGAAGCACTTGATCTGCCCTTCCATTCTAAGTGAAAGCTTTGCTGGATATAGCAATCTTGGATGTAGGTCCTTACCTTTCATGACTTGGAATACTTCTTTCCAGCCCCTTCTTGCCTGTGAGGTCTCTGTTGAGAAATCAGCTGACAAAAATAAACCAAGTAAACAGCTAGAACACAAACAGAACCATAGTGGGGATCACATGGAGGCTTAGTAACAGGAGAGTGGGAGGGGGAGAGAGGGGGAAAAGGTACAGAGAATAAGTATCATAGATGGTAGGTAGAAAATAGGGGGAGGGTAAGAATAGTATGGGAAATGTAGAAGCCAAAGAACTTATAAGTATGACACATGGATATGAACTAAAGGAGGGAAATGTGGGTGGGAGGGGTTGTGCAGGGTGGAGGAGAGTGAAGGGGGAAAATGGTACAACTGTAACAGCATAATCAATAAAAAATAAATAAAAGGAATTCTAAATGATTGAGATATGTTATATATCGTACTCCTTACCTAGGTACTTGCCTTTTCATACTAATTCCCTGAGATTTAGAGTTTCCTGTTACTTCCCATACAGATTTTCACTACATAGGCAAGCACTTTATGTTTCCTAATTCCTGAATTTTGTCAAAAGTTATCAGCATGAAGTTCTTTCCAATTTCCTATAGGTAATTAATCTCTCCTTTGATAAAACACCACTTTCTCAATTTTAATTGATGAAAGAAGTCTGAATCATTCACTTGTTCAATAAATATTTATTGTAAACCTTCTGTGTACCAGATACTTTTCAAAGCACTGGGGATACAGACTGAAGAAAATAGCGGGGGAAAGCCAACAACAACATTCCATCCTCGTGAAACTTATATTCTATTGAAGAGTAACAAACAACCAGGAAGACCATATGGTGTGTTTCATCAAATATACAGTAAGTTACCTTTGACTGTGAGACACATCAGAGCTTTAGGTTTCCTATGCACAATTACATGGTAAAACTCTGTAGACTGTGAGTCACATCTAATTTTGGAGGTGCTCATATGTGAAGAAAAGTTCCTTAGAATGAATAAACCACACTATACTGGCCAGATATTTTAAGGAGTTTGAAGTTTTAAATAAGATGGTCAGTCCCAAAACCCAACAGTCTTAAACAACCTTCACCTACCTAGTGGACTTTGCAGCCTACAGGTCATGAGAACATTCAAACTCAGTGTGTATAAAACCTACTCCCCATTAAATGCTTGATGTCAGTGAATGTCTTTGCCATTAATCACATATATCTCTTTTCTCCACTCTGAATAATCAGCAAACCTTTTCAATTTAATTTCTAAAATGTTTCTAGTCTCCTGGGTTACTCCCAGCCAGTGCCCTAGTTCATGATTTCAATATCATATACCTCAATTCTCTTGATATTCTACTAACTTGTCTCTTTGGTTCAATTTTCCTCCCATCTCTAATCTATATTTATTTCTATAATTTTAATTCAAGTCAAATCATCCTTATTTTCAAAAAACTCCATAGGCTATCCTTTGCTTAAATAGAAATGTTCAATTATCTTAGCATAGCATTTATTACTCCTTATGACTGAATTTTAGCCTATTACTCTAACCTTATCTGTTTTTAATCCCTTCCAATCTTCACAGTAAGTGTTGGCTGTGCAAAATCATTTCTATTATTCCAAAGATGGTATTTACTTATGAACATTTGAGCTTCTGTTCATATTGGTATTCTTGACTTGAATTATTAACTCTCTGCCATGCCCTTCAACATTTTTCTGAGTTTTTCTATTGCTAGTCCTTTTCTTATCTACTAAGTAAACACAAATCACCTAATCTTTGTCCAATCCCAGCATTTTTTTCATATTGCTATTTATAACCATCTACTATACTTCCCTGCCTCCTTCACTATAGTGCAAGTTCCTTGATAGTGTAATTTATCATTGTGTTTTGAAACAAAAACCTCCAATTCTGAATCTTGATTTTATTACCTAGAAATTCTGTGACCTAAAACTTCTCAATCCCTCTGAATCACAGTTTCCTTATCTGTAGAAATGGTAGAGAAATGAGGACTACACATGAAAACAGAGAAACAACCAATTATAGAGATTAGGAGGGCTAATGTACTCATTGGTTACTAAGGGTGGTAACTCTTAATTTTAATAAGAAATTTACAAAATTGTCTCTTTAATCCATGGATGTCTGATGAGTGAGACTAGGTGAAGGAGAGAAGGGAAAGAGTAGAATGTATTTTTTGCAGTAACAATAATGTTTCATCAAGGATACTGAATCAAATCTAAGATATAGTATAAAGGAGACAACAATACAAAAATAAATGTTAAAACATTAAAGCATATAATATAAATATATATAATTAATTGAATTTATGATTCATAAAGGAAACATGAGTAAACATTGTGTGAAATGTAATGAAGCATACAAGTAATTAAGTTTAAAATATGGTGAATTATAATATCAGGTATAGTAAATTAAAAACATAAAAGAAGTTATAAATAATAGATTATTCTATCACTAGAAAATTCATAGATTACTCAACTGTCAGTAGAAAATGTTATTATACATTTTTGTTTTTAATATTAATACTGAATCATGATGGTTATATTCTTTTGACAGTTTGGTTCTATCATATGTGCTAGACTTCATAGGTTACTTTTCTACTCACTGGCACTACACTAGAATCAAATATTTAGGTTATATATATATTTGTTTTCTTATTTAAAGTACTAAAAAGCTATGTTAGCCATAAGAAATAATAACTGAGAATATTTATTTGACAACATGTTTACACAATTGTGTTTTGTAAAAATAAACCATTGAAACAGCAGAATAGTTTAGCCAGTTTACTGATAATTTTGAGCAATATCTTTAATTCGCTATTTTCAATCAATATAATATATGCATATAATTTTAAATAAACAGGGTAGAAAGGTTTATAATCCCCTGGAAATAAAACCTTTTTTATGTCTAAGTTTTTGGGGTGGGTAATATACTCTATGTCTACAAATAATATACATACATGAAATCTTTGTTTCAGTTAGTAATTAGACTTGATTGCTAACAACAAAAATAACAGTGGCTGAAACAAAGTAGGAATGTATATGTATACTGTTATGGACTGAATTGTGTCTGACCCACCCCAAATATATCTGTTGAAGTCCTAACCCTTAATATCTCAGAATGTAATTATATTTGGAGATAAGGCCTTTAGAGAGGTGACTAAGTTAAAATGAGAGTGTTAGGATGGGCCCTAATTCAATGTGACAGCTGTCCTAATAAGCAAAGATTAGGCACTGCTGGTCAAGATGACTGCACAGGCAAACATGGTTCACCTCTTCACATAAATATATCAGAATTCTTCACATAAATATATCAGAATTACAACTAAATCATCACATGGAACCATAAGAAGTTGAGTTGAAATGGAAGTCTGACAAGTACAGAATTAAAGAACCATATTCTTCCAGACTGGTAGGAGGGCCACAGAAGTGGCATGGGCTGGTCCCTCACCCATGTGTGGTAGATAAAAATTCAGGGGGGTATCTTGGGTATGAAGAGTCCCAGCCCCACACCAGGCCCCACAGTGCAGGGTTCTAGTGTCAGAATGGTAAGTCCCCACAACTTCTGGCTGCAAAAACCAGCAGGGATTTAGTCAGTGGAAGACTCTTCTGGAACTCCAAGCAATTCTTCTTAAAGAGCCCACACACAGACTCACCTACTCAGACTCACTCCCTTTGAGCTCTAGCACTGGGGTAACAGTTTGAAAGGCACCAGTGGTATACAGGGAGCAACTGAAGTGTTTGGCATCAAGGTGAGCAGAGGCCACTGTCCCTTTTCTAAACCTTCCCCCCACAGAGCTGGCAAGCTGGTACCATATTTGAGATTCCATCAACCTGACTAATGCTGTTTGCCCTGCCTTAGAGATCCCCAGAGACTCTTCCCAAATTACAGTCCCACCTAAGCTGTTTTTCCATATGAATGACTGATCTTGGCTTATGCTTCACAACTTCCTAAGTCCTATCAGCAAGCAACAGCTGGCCTCAGTGAGCCCCAGGCCCAGCACTAGCAGCAGTCAGCCTAGATTCATAGCTTGGTTTTGCCTCACAGTCTCCATACCCAGCACAAGTAACAGCCATCTCAAATTGCTTTATACCTCAGGTAGGGTGACCCTGGGCAAAACACAGGTGGGAACAGACCTTGGCCTGCACTACCCAGGAAACCCCAGGGCCAGTGCACCCAATGGACAGCTACAGACCACGTTGGAGCACCACCACCCTGCCACTGCACAGTTGATCCTCCATGGAGGGCAAAGGTTGGTGGTAAGTGGTCATTGCAAATTCTTACAGCCTACTGGCCTGGGTAAATCCTCCCACTAATCTGCAAACAACAACCAAGGCACAAATACAACAGGAAGGTGTATGCAGCTCACGTGAAGGATACACCTTGAGACACCTACTACATTAGTCCACACTACCAAGACAGGGAGTCATAGCAGCTGTACCTAATACATAGAAACAAACACAGAGATGATGCCAAAATGAGGAAACAAAGCAATATGGTCTAAATATGGACTAAAAGACCCAGTCAGAAATGAAGGATACAGTCATTGAAATAAAGAACAATTTACATAGAAACAACAGTAGAGTGGATGAAGCTAAGAATCAAACCTATGATTTGGAACATAAGGAAGCAAAAAACAAGCAATCAGAACAACAAGAAGAAAAAGTATCCCCCCAAAATTAGGATAGTATAAGTAGCCTCTGGTTGCTCTGTTGCACAAGAAGTCCAACATTCAAATGTTAGTGGTGCCAGAAAGAGAAGAGTAAGAGCAAAAAATTGGATATCTACTTGAAAAAATAATGAAAGAAAATTTCCCTATTTGATGAAGGAAGTAGACATGCAAGTCCAGGAAGCACAGAGAGTACCAAACAAGATGGATGCAAAGAGGCCCACTCCAAGACACATCATAATTAAAATGCCAAAGTTTAAAGATAAAGAGAGAATCTTAAAAGCAGCAAGAGAAAAACAGTTAGCTACCTACAGAGGAGTTCCTATACAACTGTGAACTGATTTCTCCAAAAAAAAAAAAAAACTTTGCAGGCCAGAAGCGATTGGCAAGAAATATTCAAAGTCATGAAAAGTAGGGACCTACAGCCAAGATTGCTCTACTCAGCAAAGATATCATTTAGAACTGAAGGGCAGATGGAGCGCTTCCCTGACAAGAAAAAACTAAAGGAGTTCATCATCACCAAATCATTATTATATGAAATGTTAATGGGGCTTATTTAAGAAAAAAGATGATCAAAACTATGAACAATAAAATGGCAATAAATTCACATCTATCAATAATTGAATCTAAAAAAATGAAGCTAAAGAAGAACAGAGATGGAATCATGGATACAGAGGACATTTTGATGGTTGTCAGATAGGATGTGGGTATAGGGGAATAATTGAAGAGGTGAGGGGATTAAGAAGTACACATAGGTAATTACAGAATAGCCATGGGGATGTAACGTACAGTATAGGAAATGGAGTAGCCAACGAACTTATATACATGAACCGTGCACATGAACAATGCACATGAACAACGTTGGGAGGATTTCCTGGGGGAGTAGGGGTGGTGGGTGGAGGGGAAGCAAGGTGGGGAAATCAGGAAAACTGTAATAGCATAATCAACAAAATATAATTAAAAAATAAAAGATTAGGACATAGAGAGAGGTACCAGGCATGAACACACAGAGAGGAAAGACCCTGTGAAGAGGTAATGTGAGAGTAGTCATCTATAAGCCATAGAGAGAGGCTTTAGCAGGAACCAGACCCTCTGACACCTTGATGTAGGACGTTCAGCCTCCAAAACTGTGAGAAAATAAATGTCTGTTGTTTAAGCAACTCAGTCTGTGGTATTACCTTATGGCAGATTTCTTAGTTTGGGTTATCATAACAAAAATACCATAGTTTAAAAAATAATTTTTTCTCTCATGGTCATCCACTCTGTTCAAGTTATAATATGAAATTATTTGGAAAGAGGAACAGTTTAGTATATTTTATCTAGACATCCAATAAATATTAAGTAATTACAACATTTTCCCCATTATTTTATAAATTATGAAATGTAACTGTAAATTATGAGAACATGTCTCAGAACAGTGTCCTTCCATTCAGAAGTCAAGCTACTTGGCACTTCCTTCAAAAGTGATGCTGCTATATTGAAGACCTTTTGCAAAACTCTTTAAACAGATGTCTCCTCTGTTTAATACTTTACCAGAGCTCTTGCTTTAATTTTTCTCCTTCTTCTCTATGATAGTCTCAGATCCTTCAACAAGTCATTTTTCACAAGGACATCCAAGAGCTATTTTGGTACAAACATTTCAAAGAGCTTCAGCTCTTTCTATTCTTATTTGGGAATTACAAAATTCTGGTTGGCCCATGTTACTATGTTAGTCTCTCAGCAATGCAGTTGTCTTCTATGATAATATCTGAAATGTTCCTTAAAAATAACAGGGAAAAGAACAGATGAAGAAAAAAAACGTACAAAGATTTCCTGAAAAAATTATTTAAAAGCCAGCACATGTCTGATTTACCATGAACTACATTTTTGAGAGAGAATATTAAAACAAATATTCCCTTAGCTTTCAGAAAATTGGTTTACATAGTCCATTTAACAATAGAACTGCAAAATAACTTTAAAAATAAATATCTTACTAAGTATTTATTTTCTCCTCAATATTTTCCTCAAGTGGCACTATGTATTATTTAAATTCTTAGAATAACTCTTAGAAATATTAAATTTTATTTCCAAGTAATTTTAAAACATAGTTACAGAGATTGAGTTTTTTTTATACCATTTAATGCTTACCACTCTGAAAAATATATTTTGCTCCCTCTCTTTTTAAAGACTAAAAAGGGATAGTAAGAAAGGCATGTTTTGAAATTTGTCAATGGAGTATAAAAGTAATGATCCAATATCATTTTTAATTCTCAGAGCAAGTTGTATATGTAATATTTCTTCATGAAGAATAATAAACATAAAGTTATGTTTCTTGCCTCAGTTTTTATTTGTGAAATGTGAAATACATTTGGCCTTTTTTATTTTCCTACTACAAAAAGGACTTCACATTTTTAACATTCTCAGTAATGTCCAACCTGCAGCCCATAGGCCACACATGGCTTAGGATGGCTATACAGCCCAACACAAAATTGTAAATTTACTTAAAACATTATGAGATTTTTCTATAATTATACATCACAATGTATCCAATGAGTGGCCCAAGACAACTCTTCTTTCAGTGTGGCCCAAAGACATCAAAAAGTTGAACACCCCTGTATTTGTCATTAAAATATAAAAGACATTAAATTATTTACTAAATTTGACCTCACACTTTAAGATGCTGATCAATAGGATAAATGCATTGTTTGTGTGTGCGTGTGTGTGTTACAGCATAACATTTTGGATAATAAAAATGATAAAACTTGTAATGATGAAATATCATAATTTATACTCAAAAGTTTGTTTGGAATATAAAGAAAACCTGAAATATATTTGAAATTGCATCTCCCTTATTAATTTCTAGGTACATTATTGCTTTCCTTTTCTGTTAGACCTTGTACTTTTCCCAGCAGATAGATAAACAGATCTGCTTCATAACCATGGAGGCATTTCCTGAGTGGTTGTATATTTGGTCTCAATTTTAGCATCTGTAAATAAGATATAAAGATGTAGGGAAGATACTCAGCAGCTATGATAATATATTTGTTATTGAATTAACTTTTTAGAAGTATTAGATTTTTACATCCACAGTTATCCACATTAATATCTCTAGAGGTCTTGCCATCTGTTATAATTTTACCACTAGAACATATGTATGTTAACAATATATTAAATAAAAATAAATAATTAATTGAAAATATTATTGGACTCTCACAGAGAAAAAATTGCTTGTCAAATTGAAAATGCATCAGCAAAATAAAATAAGCAAAGTCTACTTTCTATAAGATAGGGAATAGCAATATCTTTTTTCTTGCCACAAATAAACAGATCTCCACCCATAAGGTACTTCTGCTTTCACATTACATTTATTCATAAATTTATACATTATTTTATTTAAGAAACATCTGGTGAAACCTATCACTTTGAAATCATGGTGCTTGTTGCTGAGAATGCAATGAGTAGCAGTACTCTATTTTCATAGTGCTTATGATTGATTGCATGAGATAGGTACAAGTCCATTAAACAGAGTATAGATGTTATGTGAGATGCTTGCTATGATGGACAGGAATCTGATTCCATTCTTAGAGCAAAGAGAAATCATTGAACAGTCTGAATCAGATTTGGGCTTCAAAAGGAACACAAAACAGTAAGCAAATGTTTGTTTTAGTCTAGTAAGAAAGAAATAATAATAGTTTTAGCTATGGTGGTGGCTGTGGAGATGGCAAAAAGAGTTGGACTTAAAAGAGGTAGAAGGTAACATTGAGAGGACTTGTGAATTATACATAGAGGCATGATGAGGGAGAAGGAGAAGCCCAAGGGTGAATCCTAGGTCCATGTTTGCAAACTTGTATGAGTTGTGATGCTAGTCTCTAAGATAGAGAACACTGAAAGAGAGTCAGACTTCTCAGGAACAATTGAGATTTAGATGCATGAGTTTGAAGGGCTTTAAATATCTGTATCAGCTAATATTCATTCAGGAGACAGACATCATATCAGTAGTTTCAACAGAGAGAATTTATTATAAAGAACTAGCAATAAACTTATTAACTAAAGAAAATATAAAGACAAAAAAATTAGAACATCACAGAGGTATAAACTGCAGGAATGACTACCATCCTTCTACCTGAATATATAACGGGAACACCAAGAAAAATGTAGATTCTCCAAGACTCTTCTCTTCCAAGAAGAGAGCCTTGGAAAATGTGAAAGTAAGATCTCTGAGAAGGAGGTGCCTCAACTGGCCTGGAGTGAGTGTTTCTGAACTGAAAGATGTGGCCCCCATAAGCCTGGGACACATCTCTGGAAAACAGGTACTGGAAGCTAGTTCTGGTGCTTTTGAGATGAAGCTCTTTCTGTAAGTGTTGGAAAATATGCAGTTAACTATTTATGGGAAATAAACAGTTATTTCTGTTGCTACAGTAAAGAAGCAACATCACTGAGAGTAAACTCAAATAACAAGGTTATAGACATTGAGGATCTTTCTTTATATCTATTGGCCATCTGCATGTCCTCTTTGGAGAAGTGTCTATTCACATCCTTTGCCCATTTTTTAATTGGATTGTTCAGTTTTTTTGGTGTTGACTTGTATAAGTTCTTTATGTACATGTATTTTGGATATTAACACTTTATCAGATGGATCATTGCAGTGCTATTTACAATAGCTAAGATTTGGAAGTAGCTCAAGTGCCCATCAGTAGATGAGTGAATAAAAAGCTGTGGTATATTTGCACAATGGAATATTACTTGGCTGTAAAAAAAAAAGAAGGAAATCTTACCTTTTGCAATAGTGTGTAGACCTGGAGAGTATTATGCTAAATGAAATAAGCCAGTAAGAGAAAGACAAATACCATATCATCTTACTTACATGTGGAATCTAATGAACAAAATAAACTAAGAAAACAGAAACAACTCATAGATACATAGAATAGGCTGACAGCTGTGAGAGGGGAGCTTGGTTGGGGTCTGGATGAAACAGGTGAAGGGATTAAACCAAAAAAAGAAAAAAAGAAAAACCTCATAGACACAGATGATAGTATGGTGATTATTAGGAGGAAAAGAGGCTGGAGTTAGGTAGAAGAGGGTAAAGGGAAGATAAATGGTGACTGAAGGGGACAAATTTGGGTGGTAAACACACACTACAATATACAGACAGTATATTACAGAATTATACACTTGAAAGCTATATATTTTATTAACCAATGTAACCCCCCAAATTCAGTAATTTAAAAAAGAAAAGGTTACAGAAACTTAGATCCATGAGCCTTTCTCTTTGGCGTTCAGATGGAGTCCAGCCAGTCCCCTGTGATTGTCCTTCAAAGCAAACACACATGAAAAAAGAGAAAGAGATTGCCACTCTTCTCTCAGCCTTTGGTCTTCCCCTAATATCCCTATTTGCAGAAGCTAAGAGGAATTCAGTTGCCCAAGAATAAATGTACTTTCAGAGTTCCAGTCACAGTATCACAAAGCAGAGCATGGAAGAGCAAGTTCAGAGCTGAGAAGCAACAACATAATGTTCGACCTAACATCTAAGTGGAAATGACAATCAGGCCAGTGGATATATGATCCTGGAATTCACTTGATGTCTGATATATATCTTCAGCACATTGAAATCATGATGATGGGGAGTAAGGCTGCCTGGATAGGAAGAAAAGAGTGACTAGGGCTGTGTCTTGAGGAAATTGATGCCTGAATAGCTGAGGAAAATGGTCCAATGATAACTGGGGCTGTTAGAGAAAATAGAGCCAGAGAATATTGTGTCAAATTAAAAAATGATGAAAAATATCATTCAAAGACATAGGGAGTGTTCAACATTGTTTAATGCTACTGAAGAGTCAAGTTAAATGATGAATGAAAACAGCTTTTAGATTTTTTTTAACCTTCCAACTGCAGGGAGCCACAGCTGGTCCTGGGAATACATGTGAGT
The DNA here is from genome assembly GCA_028533065.1 of Trachops cirrhosus. Lineage (NCBI taxonomy): Eukaryota > Metazoa > Chordata > Mammalia > Chiroptera > Phyllostomidae > Trachops > Trachops cirrhosus. Next base: position 64,663,641 of record CM052538.1, read on the forward strand.
GCCTGGGTGTTTTTTTTTTGTTTGTTGGTTTTGTATTGCTTTTTGTATTTGTTATGAATGAGTGTGTGTTGTCTTTTTTATTCTCCAACTGTATGAAGTGCACTATTCAACTGAGTAGCTCACTCTTTCTGGAGAGAGCAGTGTCCAGGATTGGGAACCCATGTCTCCTTCCAACCAGCCAAAGTCTCTGTATTCATTCACATATACCTTGAGTTCCTGGAGTTGGAGCCATTTTTTCCCTTTGGGTTCAACTTGTGCTAGAAAGGCCACCTTGACCAGATCTAGTGTGAGAATGTCTACTCTGACATAGTTTGGGGTGTCAAGCTTGTTTTTTTAAAGGTTGGTGTGTGACAATGAAATGTAGGTGCCCTGTGGACTTTCAAAACTATGGGGTCCAGGTGCAGTCACACTGACACTGTGGGCCCTAGATCTGCGGGTACCCAGGCAGTGGCAAAGATGTGGTGACTCCTCCCTTAGCAGGTGAGGGTAACGTGGTCGATGGTTGGGATGGGCATAGAGGCAAGTAGTCTTTGGAGGGCACTGTACTCACATCTGCAGGAAGAGGAGAATGAGAATGATGCCTATGTACTGGTGGTAGTAGGTAGGCAAAACTGAGAGCACCAGTTGTTAAGAGGCAGGTGTCCAGTCAGGTCTTCTGCTGGCATGGCACACCGTATTTTCTGATTTCAGAATGTAATGGCATACTCAGGTTGCTGCAGCTTTGGACCTTTGCAGACATCAGATTGACACCCAGGGCTCTGTTCGCAGAAGTCAGCATGGCTGCCTGGGGCCCTTAGGCATCCTGGATGGCTATAGTTCTCCGGCACCACGTGAGCAGTTCACTCCCCCATTATGGAGTCAAGCGCTTCCTCCTGTGCTGAATATTTGGGCCAGGACACTATTCCGCACACGTGGCTGGAGCTCTGGAACCAAGGCCTACCACACTGTGACTCTAATTGGAAGGCCTTGAGAAGACTATGAACCTTGGGGATTGCGTGATAGGCGGTATGGCCCGAATTCCTTACAAAGAACCCAGGGAAAGGCAGTCTTCTGCCCAAGGCACGCACCTGTTTCTCATCCTAGGACTCCCCAGCCGGCCCCACCCCGGAGAGCCCATGAGGTCGCACGAAATCAGTGTGCCCGGGAGTATTGTGGTGTTGCCCGCCCACAGGGCCTCGGACATGATTTGCGCTGTCTCCAAGGTGCCCCTATAGTGGCGCTGTGCCCACGCCACCCTCTTCCAGCTCCCGCTGCTGGCAACTTCAGAAAGAACTATTTTGGTGGCGATGTGAGCAAAGGCTGACCGACGTGAACTGAGAGGTGAGTAGAGTTGAGGAAGCAAGAAGTGGAAAAACTTTTTACTAAATATTGTCGTGAATGAAAAAGATAAAGTGGTAGCTGATAGGAATGTAGAATCAAGAAGTTTCTTGGTTTGATTTTCAAAAATGTGATAAACTTGACTAAGTTTATCCATCTAATAAAATTATCCAAATGAGAAGCACTTACACATAGAAGAGAAAGAAGAGAAAATTGGTAATGGAAGGCACCTGGGAAGGTTAGTGGATCTAGAAGTGTAAGTTGTAATATTGTGGAGGAATATAAATAAACACCTGTGCTTATCTATTGTTATTATTAAACAGTCACTTTTAAGTAAGTTGAAAGAAGACATATATTCATACTGTATTTTATTATTACATAATTACTTTTATCTGTGCTGTGTTTTTTCACATGGCTTACAATAATTGTATAGGTTGACTTGCTTTTAGCCTAAGAACTTTCTTTAATATTTCTTATAAGGGATAGCTGGTATCAACAAATCCTCTGTTTTTGTTTATCTGGGAATGTCTTTATTTTGGCTTTATTCTGAAACATAGAGGATTTTATTTTGACAGACATAGGATTCTTGGTTGACAGTTGTCTTCTTTGAGCACTTTGAATACGGTGTCCGACTGCCTTCTGGGCTGTGTGCTGTCTGATGAGAAGTCAGCTGTTGAAATTAAATATTCCGAACCTTATTAAAATTCTTCACATACCCTTTCATGTTAGTTTTAAAATATTGAAAACAGGAAGCACTGTTTTTCCTTTTAAATATTACACAAACAGAAAGATCAAGCCAGAGTATTTATATATATATAAATAAATATATAATGTGACTTATAATTATATATATGTATTCAACTTTTCCCATCAGTCAAAAGTTACAAATTTAGTTTTCTAGACTTTTTGCAGGTCATGTTTTTCTATGATAAATAAAAAATTCTCACAAAACAATAGAAAGTATTGTATAAAATTGCTGAAAACAGTTCCATGAAATAGGTGCATAAACATACAGAAATATTATGCTTCCAAGATTAGTGCTGTACAAAGCTCATTGAGATAATTACTACTTAAATACATTTAGAAAATTCTACTTCTTTAATCTCCTTTGATATTTCCATATTAAAGGTTCTGCAAAGTATTACACTAATAATTCTGTTTAACTTTGACTGTCTTGAAAATTAAAAAAAAACATTTGGGCAAGAATGCTTTATTCATGGAGTATATTAGTATTCTGTGAGCCAGTGTTCTGTGGACCACACTTTAGAAACTGTGACCTGAGGGAATAGTCAATTATCAAGCTTTAGATTGGATATCCTAACACACACATCATTTGAAAAGTAGCATTCTTTCAATGTGCCTGGTTTCACAAATTTTTCTTACTATGATGTATGCAAATTTTTCTCTAAATCACTCCTTTATTTCACTTCTACTCTGATAATTCATCTATATTTACAGAAAAATGCAAATCAACTCAAAATCTCCAAAATGATCATTCCCCCCCCCCAACTTCCTCAGTCCCACTGATCAATGGCACTCTTTGCATCTTATTTAGTCCATTTGTGGGGAAGACAGTCACAATGGTTGGTTCTAGCGGTTTCATGTTGTCTTTCAAAGTCATCAGTTATTTTTTAACAATAAAACCCATTATAAAAAATAATATTTTCACCTTTACCTCCAATTTTAATATGCAGTACAAATGCATGAAATTTGCAGATTCCAAATACAGGTGTGCCTTCTTATTGGCAAAATGCAATCATACAACTAATAGGCTATTACATTACCGTGTGATACAGGCTTGGCCCACACCGCTTCTGCTGCTGGCAGTACAGGAACGGTCTGCCTTTGTACCTTCTTTCAGTATGTTTTATTATTTAGGCCAAGAGAATGGTCACTCAGTGGATGTTCTTGGCAGCTCTAAGACACAGATGCTGGGCTCTCATGTTTATCTTTTTTCCCAACAGGATCAGAATGGGAATAAGTGCCTAATTTCTTGGCTAGCAGCCTTTTACTAGGGTTACTTGCTAGATTTCTGTGGCAGCCACAAATTTACCTTATGCTAGTTACATGTTAAATGGCTGATTATCACTTGTGATTATTTTTGATTATAGGATTCTTTCAAAGTGATTTTAATTAAAAAGATTTATTTCATTGTATAATCCCAGTTTTTTATTCAATTTACACTGTACCCTATACTTTATGATATTTATGCTCCTAAATTTTTTATTGTTAAGAAGTAATGAATGAAATATAAAATAGAGAAAATTTGAAAATTAAAAAAAATTCTGTGACATAATACAATGAATAGTTATAATTAATTTATTTAAACTTTATTTATTCATGTAAACATTTATACCCTTTAGTATAATGGTGAGATGTGATCTTTTACACAGAAGATCATCTAGACCAATTAAAAAAAGAAAGGGAGATACAGAAACACATTACCAAAAGTGTCCAATTGCTATAACTGATCCTGGTATGAGAAAAAATAAATAAATAAAATATGAAATGCTGACCCAAGTGGGGGAGAAAAAGCAACTAATTTGAAAGCTTTCACATGGAGGCTGTAAAAAAGCATATTAGCTATAGGAAGTGATGAAGACAGATTTACTGGGTGAGAAAGTAGAGTGTGGGTGTTTCAGATTATATTTTTATGATAGGCTACCAAGGTTTGAAAAGGCCTTATAAGCAATCCTGAGCAGAGTGGATTTCCTGATGATCTTGTAAGTAGTGGAAACCACTGAAGATTGTGGCAATAAAGTTCCTATGTGTGTTAAAAAAAACAACTTTGGGAGTATGGGAGACAGATTGCTTTTAGGGAGTACAAACAGCAGATACTTCAGTTGAGAAATGATTTCAGCAGTCCAAGGTAGAGCTAATGAGGGCTTCAGTTAAGACAACAGTGAAAAGGATGATAATTAGCAGGGTTTCCAAAAATATTTCAGGAAATAAAATTATATTACTGAGAATATCTTAACTGAATGCATCTCATAACACCTTTTTTTCTTCCCATGTCCCTGACAGAACAACTTTAAACATAAAAGAAAACTAGTGTAAGATGCAGGAATAAATTAGGGTATTTCCGAGGCCTTGAATTTTCTGGAGAAGAGAACAGCAAAAGCATTCTGTTGTGTAGGAGATCTGTTAGAGATCAGGGAGGCTGTTCGGGACTGCTGGCACCTGTGTTCTCAGAGGAAGAAGACCTTATACACTGCCAGTGCCCTAACAGAAGTCTGTCCTCACCCCACGTCCACTCCCATCCTGAGCCACTTCACACCAGGGAAGTCTCAGATTTGGGAGCCAAAACTTAAGGGAAGGTTTAAATTTTAATAACCCTCTTTCAGTTGGCTTCTCAGAGCAAAAGATCAATGTAGCATTAATCTTTGCAGCTTTATCATGGTTGTGAAAGCCTCCCCAAAAAACATTGGACTCCAAAACCAAAATTAAATAAAAATTCTTGAATCACAGTGAAAATAAAAACAAAAATATAAATCATTAAAAAAATTAAGTGAAAACCTAAACCATATCAAAATGTACAATATAGAGGTAAAGTTGTGTTAATAGTAACTACAGAGAAATAGTTTTATTATTAAAATAGAAATACAGTGATGTACATATATAACATGTGAACAACGTTACTATGTGAAGACAAAACTGACAGTGATGTAAAATGATGTAAATATATAACATGAAAACAATGTTTATATGTAAAGATAAAACAAGAAAGAAAATTAGTAAAGTACTATCAAAGTAAAAGAAGATAAAGAAAAAATAGGAAGAATAAATAAAACCAAATTTTAGCTCTTTGAAGACAAACTGGAAAAACACATTACAAACCTGATAAAGCAAAAAGAAATCAAAATAAACAGGTTTAAGAATATAAATGGATATATAATCATAGATACTGGAAGTATTAAAAGTATTAGCAAATATTACATGCAATTTGATGGCAATGAGTTTTAAAAGCTAGAGAAAATTTTAAGTTTTCTTGTAAAATATAATTAGCAAAATTGATCCAAGAAAGGTAAGAAAATCTGACAAACCAAGTATAGTATAAATTGGAAACATTGATGAAAATAGAAAGATGTAATGCTCAGATAGTTTTGTAGCTAATTTTTATTTTAACTCAAATAAATATATCTATGAGGTCCATCCAGAAAGTATCTAGCCATGTAATATGACAAACAAAGACATTTATTGAAGAAGATACAAGATACAAGAAACATTATATGGCAACAATGCCCCAGTCCCCTTCAAAGTAGGTCCCCCTACTTTGGGACCTCACACAGTTCTCCCAGTCTCCATCAGCTGCCCTGTCATATTTTCCTGAATCCCATCAACAGTCTGAAATCTCTTTCCTTTCAAAGGAGATTTTAGTTTTGGGAAAAGGCAGAAGTCGCAGGGTGCCAAATCTGGGCTATAGCAGGGCTAACTCATCTGGGTGATTTTGATGTTCTGCTAAAAAATTCTTCCTGAGATATGATTCATGAGTGGGCATGTTGTCATGATGAAACTGTCAATCACCAGTTACCTGTAGCTGTGGCCTTCTGAATCATCTGAATACCTTCCATGGAGGAATGTTCAAGCTTAATGCAAAATTTGATGCAGGTTCATTGCTCTACTCAGTCATTTTGAATGTGACAACCACACAGTACACATGCTCACTCAACGACATCTACCGCCCCCACTGACTAGTACAATGAAGCCATCATTGTTCACTGTCCTTGGCTGCCAGGTTACATGGATGTTGCACAAACCATTCTCATTACCTTAACAATGGCTGGACTTTTTCCAGACAGACCTTATACGTGTTTTAAACTATGAGAAGCTACACAGAAAAATGACAGCTTCCCAACTCATTTTTAAAAGCCATCATATCTCTAAATTTGAGCCATGTAAAAGATACATAAAATATATACTTTTATTTGTAAATACAAAAATGAAACATCTAAATAAAATTTGAACAAATTGTAATATGCCATGTCCAGGTGGAGTATTTTAGAAATGAAGATGTTTTAACATTAAGACACATAGTTGTTAGCTATAATAACCACTTTGTTCATGACAAGACAATAAGAAATAGGCAATCCCTTTAAAACAAATTCTTAAAATTAAAAAAATGTATTCACAGTGGTTTTTATCAACAGGATGCATTTTATGACAATAACATGTACAGATTTAGCACCCTAGGGCTCTCTTGTTATGCTAAAGAAAATGAGCATTTACATTATTCATGGATTGTATTGAATTTTTAAAAAAGGAGAATTGTACACTTACCCCTTAGGATAAACTGTCATAGGGTATGGAGCTTTAACACCATCATTAAAGTTGTTTGCAAAAGAAGGGAGAATTAAAAAAAAAAAAAACAACAACCATTTTTTCTTGGGAGTGAAGTCTTTCATTCCCTGTCCTAACTAGCAAATGCCATTCATTAACTCAAAATGGAAAGGAGGGCCCTACAACACACTATTTGAGAAGACAGACCAATACACTTTACAGTTTTAAAAATGAAGGTTACATGGTAGAAGTCCCAGGTACGCACTGTCAAAATGACATCTATTTCTTTGCTTGCTTTGTGATCATACCCCTTGGAGGTGTCATGGGAATCATGGTATTCAGCTCCTTTTTCTCTGCAGGCTTTAAAATCTAAAGAGAGTACATTTAGTGTTTAGTCCACTCTCATCATGGCACCTGCATTTTCAAATTCTCCATAATAATTGGGTACAGAAAACAGAGAGACCAACTGACCCTGTAAAAAATTCATATCCATTTTTAACCACCTGATGGACTCTACATATAAGATCCAAATCATCCTTATGGAGAAATTTTGCAACCACTTCTGCTCCAAATGTGAAGGACACTCCTCTGTCATTTTCACCCCAACTTAAGACATCTTTATCAGGGTCAGAATACGAAAGGTCCCAAAGAAGACCTTGATCTGGTACATCAGTTGGTCACATAATTCAGCGAATATGCTCCATATACTGAAGATCTGTTGATAAACCTCCCTGACAAAATATTTTCTCATCTGAATGGCTGCTATAAGTAAAGAGTTAAAGTAGTCTGTGAAAGTTTTCCATAGTTCAGTGTTATATCTTCCTTTACATTCATCATAAAGTCCATACATTCTATTGATCCTGGCACACTTGTGGTTTCCTCTGAGAAGAAAAAAATTCTCAGGGTGTTTGATTTTGCATGCCAGTAAGGGGCAGATAGTCTCCAGTGACTCCTTCCTCTGTCCACATAGTTGCCAAGAACCAGGTAGTTGCTTTCTGGCAGGAAGCCATTGTACCCAAAATGTCAAAGTAAGTCATGGAATTGCCCGTGGATATCACCACATATCTGAGTGGTAACTTTTCGACCTTGCCAGCATGACTGGCATAATGTATGTTTAATTTAAGCACACTTTCCACTACCGTATAGTTAAAATGACTACTAAAGCCTTTATTTAAAATGTTTGTGACTCTTTCCTAAAGCCAAATTTTCTGTTGAAATATGTATTGACATGCCCAAATGCAAGATGGTAGGTTGTGTGTCCATGTCGCCTTCTTGAGGCTTCAAAACCAGACTTTTGAGTTTGAATAGCAATTAGTAACATAGTACAGTTTAAGCTCTTAACAGTTAAAGTTGATACATTTTGCATAATTTCCACATAGTTGCATCAGGCCTGAACCCATCCATTCAGAAAGCTCCAAATTATAGAAATAATACTGTTCTGTACAAGTGACTGATCTTGCTTCCTTTGATCTACCTCTTTATTCTGAGGTGAAGTTGAGGCTTACAAGTCAAAATAAAGGAACTAACTTTCTATCCAGCAGTTGATACAGAACTTACATTATCTGTGACTTTTTAAAATTCAGATCTGTTGAAAAGAAATCTGTTTCAGTAGATGACCATGTATAATATCACATGACGAGAGTGGATTCAGACATATCAAATGCTGAGCATGTTAAATTCTCTCAGTGTCTGTTCCTCAGCACAGTACACACGGGAGAACTGTTGGTGGCATATTGAATGGAGCTTAATGAATAAACTGCTCTGGAAATCACATACACATACAGAAGAAACATAGCTTGCTAATTTATTGTAGTTTATTAAATCATTACACTAAAAAGTTAAAAATAAAACATAACTTTAAAGTACTTAGATATTTTCTAAAAGTTAACTGCTATTCTTAATGTTTTTCAAGTAAAATAGAAAGTGAAGCCTACTTAATTACAAGAATGGATATTTTCCAAAAATATCTGAAATACTGTATAAAACTGCAAGTACTCAACTATTTCTATTCAAATAAGTATGAGAAAAAGAAGTCTACATATGACTGTAGACCTAAAATACTCAAGATACATAATTAAAAACTAACAAGCAGTCACCTTTTAGAATTGGTAAAAGCTTTTGATAGAGCACTTACATGCACATAATGAATATGTAAATGTCCATAGAGTCTATATTAACAACCAGTACTTTGAAATGGAAATGGGGAAAAATAGGGGACCTTAGCTCAATAATATCAAAAACAAAAATTCAGAATAAAGAAAAGAAATGTAGGGAGTTTTTTATGAAGATAATCACCAAATTTTACTGAGTAAAAAAATAGGCTGCATAATTAGAAATATCATCTTCCTAGAAAGAACACATACTATTAAAAATCCAATTAACCATTAATACAAATTAACCATCAGTCAGAATCCTAACTTGCGATTTAACTGAAGAGAGTGACAGTTAAGTTTACATGGGGCACTGTAAGTAAGGATTTCACAGAATAATTTGGAAAAGTGAATGGTAGTAAATGGAGAGTTTCCCTGACAGATAATTAAATTTATTGATTTCAGCAGGTTTTGTAGTCATGAGCCACAAAAGCCACTATATAAATAGGAAATTATAGGCAAATATAAATAGGCAATTAATTCACTGATCATATTTGGTAGCACATAACATCTTATGGAAGAGAATATGTTTGGAAGCCATGTAGCCAGGGTTATCTGCCAAAATGTATACATGTCCCATTAAGAAACCACTGCTACTGTAACAGAAACAGACATACCATAGCCAAAAGAAATGAGGGGACAGAAATTTATGGCTAGGATGCACAGAGAGCTGGATTGGGATACCAAAAGCTATGTAATAATTATAAAAAATGGCCCAAAAGTAGACAAGCCCTTGAGAAGTAATAAAGCCTTTGAATCACTGTAGTCCCCAAACTGAATAAAGTTGATGTAGTATAGCCAGTGTCCCCAAACGCCTGCTAGAATTATAAATACACATTGCTCTGTAGAGAAACATATCTTCTGGAACTCAAAATATTTTTTCGGTTACTCATATGCTATGTCCAATGCCCAACCAAAACTAATACGTATGAAAAGATAAGACAATAAAACTAAAAACTCAGAGAAACTTAGACCAGAACAAATAGTTCTTCAAGTGGATAATACCTTGAAATAACTGTACGTAGTACATATTTAAGAAAAGATGATATAGGATTGAGACTTTGGGCAGAGAACTGAGAAGTAGAACAAAATAACAAAATATAAATTTTAAAACATGTGGAATCTAAAAGAGCCAAACTCGCAGAAGCACAGAGTGGACTGATGGTTGCCGGAGGCTGGAGGGGAGGGGAATGGGGACAGGTTGGTTAAAGGCTACAGAATTTCATTATAAGATGAGTAAGTTCTGGAGAGCTAATGCAGAGCATGGGGATTATAGTTAATAATGCTGTATTATATACTTAAAGTTGCTAAGAGAGTGGATCTTAAATGTTCTCACCACAAAAAAGAGAAGTAGTAGTTATATAACCTGATAGAAGCATTAGCTAATTCTATAGTGGTAATAATCATTTTGCAGATATGAGTGTATCAAATCCACACTTGTTATATACCACGTTACATATATCAATAAAGCTGGAAAAAATACAATAACCAAAATTAAGAATTTCAGGAGTATGTTTAGTAGTGTTTATAACAACTGAATAAAGAGTTAATTAATGAAAGAAATCAAAATAAAATACCCCAAATAAAATGCAGAGTAACTTATGGGAATAAAAAAGAATCAAGGGTCAAAAATACAGAGGCAGAGAATCTCTCTCAGTTGTATAATCAGACTTCCCAAAGGAATATAGAATGAGGCAAAAGCAATATCTAAAGAAGCAATATTTTTATTTCCTCCACAAAATATTAAGTCTAAGATTCAAGAAATGCCTATGAATAACAATTAGGGTTTTAAAAATCTTCATATGCTATCTAAACCATTGATAGCTAGACAAAGAGACCATCATAGAGCAGCCGGAAATATGAAGACAGATTACCTTCACAGAGCAACATAAACAGTGATAACTAATTTTTCAAATAAAAAGTGGAAGCCAAGAGATGACAGGACAATAACCCTAAAAAGAAATTGCCACCAAAAATTCCAGACTGGGAAAAATATCCTCCCCTCCCTTGTAAAGGCAACATAAACAAATGCTTACACAAACCAAAACTAAGAGAATTACCCACCAGCAAATCTATACTAAAGAAAGTATTAAAGAGTATTTATCAAAGAGAAATAAATGATTCCAGATATTTGAGTAATATGAGAGAAATAAAAAACAACAACAAAATGGATATTAGGTAATCTAAAAAATATTGGCTATATAAAGCAATAATAGTAATATCTTGGGGATTTTATATAAAATTTAAATACAAAAACAATAATAGCATACAATTTGTTAACATATGGAATATGTAAACTTTCTTAACATTACCTGACAAGATGTAAAATAACTACTTTATACCAGATTTTGATAAGTCAAGGATAATATTTGCTCTTTTAGAGTAACCACTAAGAGAAGAATAAAATATAAAAATATCAACATAATAGGAGGGAAACATTAAATATTAAAGAATAATTAGCTGATCAGTAGGAAGGAAATAGGAGAAAAGAACATAGAATAGATAGGACAAATAGAAATTAAATTGTGAGATAGTATATTCAAAGCCAAATATGTCAGTAATTATACTAACTTTAAAAAAGGAGTGCCCGAATTAAAAGACAAAGATTATCAGGCTGGATAAAAAATTAAAACTTATGTGTTTCTTGGAAGAAAATCTTCTAAAATTTAAGCAGACATAAAGTAGAAATATGGAAATGCTCTAATTTGCAAACATCAACCAAATATATTGGCTTAGGTATATTAATACTAGACAAGGAAGAGTCAAGGTAAAAAGTTGTACTTGAGATATACAGGGACATTTCATAAGGTGAAAACTTTGCCAACAAGTATAAAAATACTAACTTTTTATTTTACTAAAATATAACATCAAAGATATAAAGCAAAAATTAATAACTGGGATAAACTGACTAATTCATAATGGAATGTAACTTTTCCATACAGAAAGGACAAACTGACAAAATAAATCACTAATGATGTAGAAGCTTTAAACATCACAATAAGCTTTACCTATTGGAAATTTATAGACCACTGCATCCAGCAACCAACTATACACACTTCGTTCAAGAGCACATAAAGTATTTTTAATTAATTGGCCATATGCTGTGTCACATATAGTATGTTTCTAGCCGGTGTATAATTAAGCTAGAATTTAACCACAAAAACTAACTAAAAAAATTCTTTTGTTGGGAAATTCTAAAACAAAATTATACCTCAAAATCACCCATGGTTCTTTTATTTTTTCAGTGTTTTCCTGAGAATTTTTTCTTTATTTTTATTGTTGATACTAATGCAGATGCCCTCATCCCTCCCTCCCCCTCATCCCCACCATCACCACACTGTTATCTGTGTCCATGGGTTTTACATATGTTCTTTGGGAATTCCTTCACCTTCTTTCATCCAGTCCTTCCCTCCCTGTCTCCTCCAACAGCTGTCAGTCTGTTCCATGTATCCATGCCTCTGTTTCTGTTTTGTTGATCAGTTTATTTTGTTCATTAGATTTCACATATAAGTGATAAAATAGAAATCATGAAATATTTCTAAATGAATGATACTTGATATTAAAAGTGCCTTAGTGCAACTAATGCTTTGCTATGAGAAGAATTTACAGCCTTAAATATCTGTTTTAAAAAAAGGAATGCTAAAGTTAAGTGTTCAAAAATTTAAGAAGGTAGAGAGGAATAGAAAAAAGCAACTGATACAAGTAATAAAATAATAGGATGAGAAAAATAAACAAATATAAATACAATAAAGATGATTAGCAAAGTTAAAATCAGTTTATGTAAAAGTCTGACAAATTTTTTTCGGACAAAATTTAATATTAAAGACTAGGATAAAAAGTGAGTTTAAAAGAGATAAAAAGGCTTTAGTTAAAAGAGGGAATACAAAGGCCAGATCATAGAGAAATTAAAGCAATTATAAATTGGTTTAATGAATAACCTATGCCAATAAACTTGAAAACTAAATGAAATAGTAAAACTCCTGGGATATAAAACTTATTAAAATTGACAAAAGAAGTTATAGAAAATCTGGACACTGTAATAAATGTCACATAAATTATATCTCTAATAAAAAGCTTTCATAAGAGGAAGCTTCAACTTATATGTCTTCATCAGTGAGTACTTATGGAAAAAGTAATGCTTAATTTACAGTGCAAGAGAACATGAAATGGTTATCACAATGTAAAAACATGATAAGGATAAAAAGAAAAGTATAGGCCAATCCCAATATTAAAATAGAATTAAATATTCTAAAAAATATTACCCAATTAAACCAATAAATATATAAATAGCAAATATATTCAGCAAACAGATTTATCCAAGAAATGAAAATTTTATCCAACATCCTAAACTCAATTAACAATTTTCCACCAAAACATTTCTGAGAGATCAGTCTGTGGAGTCTTTTCAGTGCTTATACAGAGTATGAGCTGTATGCTGGGATCTTTGGCTTTGTGTGTGTGTGTGTGTGTGTGTGTGTGTGTGTATACACACATACATACAAACACAAATATACTATATATAGTTTATGTGTGTGTATATAAATATATATTTATATAAATATAAAATATATAAATATATATTTAATTTTTTCTTCATCCTCTAGTAAAAAATGCAAGCAAGTTAACTTACAGGGAAATGCCAATGCATGTATTCATTATTACCATTTTTGAAGGAAAAGAATGTCACCAGGAAAGATTTCCATCATTGTAATCTAGCTGATGTAGGATTTCCAAAAAGGGAACAGTGAAGGAAGTCTGTTTAGTTATTTACAAACAGACTTTATTAGGAAGAAATCATTTATGCACAAAGTAATGCAAGAATTCCATTTTGCTGCTCTTCCAGGTATTTTGGAAATGTTCAGTTCAAACTCAAGTTGCTAATGAAACTTTAGACTTTACATCATCACCTGATAGATTTTTTTGATCCTTTTACTAATTTGCATAAAATTAGTAAATTGGATACTCTAGTTATTCTTTTAAACAGAATCTCCAATTAAAAGTACCACCACTATAGAACAGTTTGCATCATGTAGCATCTATCCTTCTTCAGCATTAAAAAGTCTTCAAAATAGTGGACTTCTCTCGAACTACCTTTCACTCACTTACAGGTCCTTGAATGACATTTGATCACATTGGGACCCTATCAAAATTTGTTCCAGGAAGGCATCAAGGAACAGGAACAGGCATAGTCTCTTTAGAAGTCTTTTGAATCAAATAATGAGACTCCTATCAGAACAGTCTAGGCTGTAAACATTCCTTTGAAGTTATGTGAGATATTTTTTTTCTTTTTGCAGCAAAAATGAGTGCAGGTGCAGATCAGTTGATGATAATATTCTATTTATTTTCTGAAGTGAGGTGGGGGAATGACAATATCAGAAAGTCCAGTTTACTCACTGTGAAAAATACCCTGTATTTTAACCTTCATAAAGACTTTGCCCCTTTGGATATATCTTGTTGGCTATATTTAAAACAAATCAAAATATAACAAGAAAACAAATAAAACATCAAAAAAGTCAAAAACCAATACTAGTTCTTCCATATACCTCCACCCATGTTAGGCTTCTTATTCTCCTAATGTCTGATCAGTACATGGAAATGTGACTACATTTTGTTGGCATTAGATAACCCAAGAGAGTGGTATAATGGGGCTAACTCTAATATACGCTAATAGCTATCCCTGTTCTTCCCTTTTAGATTAAGTCTTCTCCACTATATCTTCATACTTCATATTTCAGATAAGTTTGAAGCAGCTTAGTTTATATTTTTTGCATTTTTTTGAAAAGAACAGAACAACCTTATTTTAGTTTTTAAACATGGTTTGTGTTTGTGTGTGTATGGATAGAGAGAAAGAGAGAGAGAGTGAGAGAGCAAGCGAGAATGCATGTAAACCTAGGCGGACATTTCTTTATCCGTATAATTCAAAATGTTTTTCTGGTGTGTATAGATGTATGTATCTTTTTCATTGATTTTTGCCAAACTTAATAAGAGATGTTATCCATATATTAATATTTTTCAACATAGGGAAGTTTCCTTTAATTATTTATTTGATCATTGATTTTGTTCCGTTTTTTAAAATATTTTTCATTCCAAATGTTTCTTAGAAACCATTATAATTCAAAGATTGATTTATTTTCTCATAGTATTTTACCTCTGCTCTTTTTAAATCACCTCAACACTCTTGGTGATATTCCCAAGTTATTTTTGTCATATCACAGTTTTGCTTGTCCAGAGTATCAGCTGAGTTCTCTAATGCAGCCGAGGTAATTTTTAGTTCTTCCATTGTATGTCAAAATGTCTTCAAACCAAATTTTATCTCAGATATGACCAGGAAGGATCATGGGCAAGGAGATACTTCCTGAGAAGAAGTATCTGGAAAAAATGCTGGGAGAACCTAAGAAATTCCTTCAACTGCCAGTCAGTTCTCATTATTTATGTCTAGAAGGATCTATGAGGCACTATGGACCTAAATCCCTTCTCTGTTTCTCAAAGAGTGATGGTATAGTGTTTCTCTTCTCTCTCCTCCATTATATGTAACATGCATCAGGATCTGCTTCTGTACTTTACGCAAAGACCCTAAATTTAGAGCTGAGAGGTAACATCATTTCCTTTGGGGAAGAGTGGGTACATTTTATAAAGAGAAAGGTACCTATTTTTTTTAAACAGAATACTTAGGAAGAAGTATGTGGGTTGAAGAAAGCAAAAGCACTGGGCTCTGGGAGATATTTATTCAAGAACAACAGGAATCCACATATTCTGCTTTTGCTAATGGCTGGTTTTTATTTTCAAAGTCCCCTCTTCTCAATCAACATCGTTTAGTGAACCCATGGCAATAATGTCACTCAGACTTGATTAATCAGTCTCATAGCCCCCAGCCCACAGTGATTGCTACAGAGATGGGCACATTATATTTTCAGAGATTGTAAATCATCATAATAATTTTGCTGAACCAAATGGAAAATAAAAGGCAAGTAGCAACTCTGTCTGGATTTGTAGCTGAGAAGAAAAACTAAGCACTTCTGCCACATCTTGATAGTAGATGGATTTGAAACCAACATAGAAAAAAAATCAAGTCCTGAATGTCTGTATGAGCCATAAATTCAATTATTTTAATCCATACTACCCTAACTCTGCTCATTATGAGAAACAGTCAACCACTGCTTTCTTCAGCAAGCATTGATTACATATTACTCTCTTATGTGAAGACTCTTAAGCAACATAGTCAGTTTAGACAGTGAAAAGAGAAATATAAACAAATAAGAAACATTACTCAATATCATGTGCAAGCCATGCTTTCTGATTCGGCTGTATCAGATATAAAGTGAATATATGAACCCCCTCCAAAAAATGAAAGAGATAGATTTTCCAGATTGAGAATTATATCATATAGTACATAATTATATTCTCTATCTCATGTGGAAGTCACCTATTTGTGGGCTCATCTATGATATATTACCCTTGAATGTAGCATATTTCCCTCCTGTTTAACTACTTTAAGTCTTTTATGTGGAGACTATACATAGCAAGAATCATGCAAGGACAGAACCCACGAAGACATTGCTTAACTAGTAGACAAAGGAGAAGCACTCAGTGAACCAGGCTTGGGGGATAGAGGAGAAAGCAGCTATAGACTTACTATAAATGTTAGAAGACAGAACATTCAAGAAATATCCTTTGGACTTCCAACCAAGATGGAGGCATAGATAGTTACACTTTTCTTCCTTGCACAACCAAAAGGACAGCAACCAATTTAAAAACCAAAGCCAAATAGAACTGCCAGGAAATCGAACTGTATGGAAGCTCAACAACCAAGGAGTTAAAGAAAAAACATTCATCCAGACTGGTAGGAGGGGCGCAGACAGGCAGCCAGGGCAGAGAGGATACACAGCAAAGTGGTGTCTGGTGGACCAGGCTTCCCACATTCATGTGCAGATAACCCGAGAGGAACAACTGGGCAGTGAGATAGACAACATAACCAAGGGTTCAAGCTTGAGAAACTAAAGCCTCGAAAGTCCAGCTATAAAAACCTGTGGGGGTTGTGGCTGCAGGAGAAATACCAGCCTCACAGGAGAGTTCATTGGAGAAACCCATGGAGTTCTACAATATACACAAGCCCGCCCACCCAGGAATCAGCAACAGAAGAGCCGAATTTGCTTGTGGGTACTAGAGAAAATGACTGAAAGCTGGGTGAGAACTGAGCAAGCATCATGGTTCCCTCTCTGATCCCCCTCCCCCACATACAGCACCATAGTGCAGTGATGTGGGTTGCCCCACCCTGGTGAACACCTAAGGCTCCACCCCTTACAACATAACAGGTACACTGAGACAAAGAAATATGGCCCAAATAAAAGAAAGATCAAAACTCCATAAAAAGAACTAAATGACAAAGAGATAGCCAACCTATCAAATGCAGAATTCAAAACACTGGTAATCAGGATGCTCACATAAATGGTTGAGTATGCTCACAAAATAGAGGAAAAAGTGAAGGCTATGCAAAGTGAAATAAAGAAAAATATACACGGAACCAACAGTGTGGGGAAGGAAAGTGGGATTCAAATCAATGATTCGGAGCAGAAGGAAAAAATAAATATTTAACCAGAACAGAATGAAGAAACAAGAATTCAAAAAAATAAGGAAAGGCTTAGGAATCTCTGGGAAAACTTTAATTGTTCCAACACTTGAATCATAGGGGTGCCAGAAGGAGAAGAAGAAGAGCAAGAAACTGAAAACTTATTTCAACAAATAATGAATGAGACCTTCTCCAATCTGGTGAAGGAAATGAACTTCCAGGATGTCCAGAAAGCTCAGAGAGTCAAAAAAAAAAAAAATTGGACCCAAGGAGGAACACAACAAAGCACATCATAATCTAATTACCCAAGAATAAAGATAAGAGAATCTTAAAAGCACTAAGAGAAAAGGAGAGAATTACCTACAAAGGAGTTCCCATAAGACTACCAGCTGATTTTTCAAAAGAACCCTTATAGGCATGAAGGGGCTGGAAAGACATACTTGAAGTCATGAAAAGCAACGACCTACATTCAAGATTACTCTGTCCAGCAAAGCTATCATTTAGAATGGAAGGGCAGATAAAGTGCTTCCCAGGTAAGGTAAAGTTAAAGAAATTCATCATCACCAAGCTCATATTATATGAAATGTTAAAGGGACTTACCTAAGAAAAAGAAGATCAAAACTGTAAAGAGTAAAATGGCAACAAACTCACAACTGTCAATAACTGAACCTATAAAAACAAAAACAAAAAACAAACTAAGAAAACAACTAGAATAGAAAACAACTAGAATCACAGAAATGAAGATCACATGGAGGTTTATCAGCAGGGAAGGGAAAGAATGGGGGAAGATACAGGGAATAAGAAGAATAAATGGTAGGTACAAAACAGACAGGGGGAGTTAAGAATAGTATAGGAAATGGAGAAGCCAAAGAATTTATGTGTATCCCCCATGGACATGAACTAAGGGAGGGTAATGAGGGTGGGAGGGGGGTGCAGGGCAGAGGGGTATAACAGGGAGAAAAAATGAGACAACTGTAATAGCACAATCGATAAAATATATTTTTTAAAAAGAAAAGAAATATTCTTTGGTAGTGAGGGAGATCTGACCAGAATATCCATCATTCCATTAACTTTGACCTGGATAGCAAAGCAATTTCCCTTACACTACCAATTTTCCATGCGTGCCCATTCAAAAATGGCCTCACCTTCTTTTAAAAATATTCTGTTGTTCTATTAGAGTTGTCCCAATTTTTCCTCCTTAGTCCTCTTCTGCCCAGCCCACCCCCAGCTCCCACAGTCAATCCCCATACCATTGCCCGTGTCCATGGGTCATTCATACCTATTCCTTGACTAGTCCCTTCCCCTTCTTTCCACCCTTATCCCACTCTTCCCTCCCCTCTGGTTGCTGTCAGTCTGTTTCTTGTTTTCATGCCTCTGGCTCTGTTGTGTTCTGTTTTGTTCATTAGGCTAGCAGTTTTTATCATTAAGAGTATACTATGTAGAATATGCATGCTTACCCTTAACAATCTTTTCTCTACTCCCTTCCCTCTTCCTTAAAAAGAGACTTAATCTAAATCAGCATTCTGTTAAGTTCTTAAAATCAGATTGGTTTTTATTTTAAGTTTCACTGAAGTAAGGAGTATTGTAAATATGGCTGGAACTTACAGCATATGGTTTTCTTCTTTAAATAAAAGGAAAAGACACATTGGTGAACCAAATGGAAGAAAAACAGGCATTGATCAGTTGGGCTTCCATAATACAATACCATAGACTATATAGCTTACAGAACAGAAAATTATTTGTCATAATTGTAGAGACTAGGAAATCTAAGCTTCAAGGTGTTGACCTCTTTGGTTTCTGGTGAGAACACACTTCCTGGATTGTAGATGGCCACCTTCTAGCTGTCTTCTGACATGGCAGAGAAAGCAAGAGAGAAGCTCTGTGGTGTGACTTTTTAAGAAGACATGAATCTCATCCTTTGGGCCCCACCCTCATGACCTCATCTAATGTAATTACCTCCCAAAAACTCTGTCTCTAAATGTGATCACACTGGGGCTTAGAAATTTAACATAAATTTTAGGGGTATACAAACATTTAGTTCATAATAGTGTTGATATAATGTTTGATAGAAGAATCCAGACTTACTTAATGTTGAAAAGAAGCAGAGATTCATAGACACATTTGCTTAGTCCATTCTCATATGCCCTTTTAGACCATCATAAGACAAATCTCCAAATCACTGTACATATTTGAGTGATTCTTATGCTTAACAGAATGAAAACATTGCCTTTTGAAGCTGTGTCTGAGCTATTACATTCCCAGTCCTATTTATTCAAACTCTTTTTAGTTCCTTTGCCGTCTTCCAGTCTAGAAAGTTCCAGGGAGTATATCTGGCTGGCAGCCTAATTGTCTAAGTATGTTTGATATCTTTAGCTAAACAGGTCATAAGCTCCAAGCATGAGTAAGGAAACTGGGGAGAGCATTTTTCCCAAAAGCTTTCAAATATTAATCCCATAATTGACTCTCATAATTATTAATCAATAACTTCAAAAAATCAGAAATTTAAGGGAAATGATATCCTATGTTTTATTTAGATATTGTTTACATTTTGATTCCTAAAGTACTGTTTGAAGTCCAGGATGAGAGGGAGTTTTAGGATTTTATCAACTTTTAAAATACGCTCTTTCTCTCTCTCACACAAATTGCAAATATTTTAAGATAAACATGTACATACTACCTAACCTGACCCCCATTAACAACCAACCTGAACAGTGCTGCTTCATAGAACAAGTAAGGAGCACATTAAAATCCTGGAGGTCAATGGTAGAGAATGCAGAAAGAAACATTGTTCTACTTATTCTCTATCTCATGCTTTTTTTCCCTTTAACTCTATTTAATTCAAATAATTTGTCATTTGCAAATGTGTGGCGAAAAACAACTTTCAATAACATTCACTGGAAAGGAGAAAAACATGTAATATTTTTCCTCTCACAGCAGTACCAGTAAAAGACCTAAAGAAAATAAATTTGCTTTTATATAGATATTTTAGTAAATATTTTAACTTATGCTTCAACAGGTATTGAAGATACCTATTTCTTTTTTGATCTTTTGGCATTTAAAAGGTATGAACTAACATGAAATATATTTTTCAGTCTTTTAAAAAGTATAGTGCTCAGAAAATGTATTTTGTAATCAACATATGGGCTATATTTTTCTGATTAAAACTAACATAACTTCCCAGGCTCAAGTCATGTCTCTTGAATAAAAAATGCTGGAAATCTCTAAGAAATTCAGATTTTAAAAGGCTTTTTTTTTTTGCCTAATATACTCTTTTATTGCCAAATTGAACGTTACTAAATTTGTTTTTATGCTACATATTTCACTGTAGTTCTACATAATAAGTTAAAGAGAAAAGGTAAATAGGGCATTTTGAAGGAAAATAATTCAAGATTTGATACATATTTAGGAATATATATTTTTAAATATATTATCAAAATTGACTCTCACATCAACCCTTAAGTTATAGAAATATTTTCAAGTAAGTTTAAAATGAACTTCCCTCTAAAATACAGATATAAATATCATATGGAATTATGTTACATATAAAGACCCTCACTAAATATCCCATTTAGGACTAAATATCTCTGGCTGCTTTCAGGAATTTCAGCGCATTGTTATTTCAAAATTATGAATTTTTCATCAAAATATTGATGATCATTAGTCTGTATATTTTAGGACAGGCTTATTCCTTGGTAACATCCTTATAAACATTTTTCATAAAGATTGAATCCATGTAACATCAATAAAATCAGTTAAAAACTGAGAAATACATACATTCAATGTATATTCAATACATATATTCAATACTTGTTCATAGAATAGACTGGATATGTTGATCATATGAACCACAGGCTTGAACTTAGTTTTGGCTTTACCTTTTTCAGTGTAAACAAGAACACCATTAATATCATTATATGCCCTGTAAGCATACTTTCTTATCTATCAATAAGAATTTTTTCAAGATAATGAAAGAAAAATCATACTGTTCTAAATTTACTTTTAGCATATTTGTGTTAAAAGGTTAGTTCAAATTTTGAAAGGTAAGCTACTGGGTTAAGTAAGTGTGAGTTTATGTCTCTATGTATGTGGGCACACATGTATGAGGCCTGTCCAGAAAAAGTCCGGCCATTGTTAATGTGAGATGGTTTGTGCGACATGGGTGTAACCTGGCAGCCAAGGAGAGTGCACTGGAATGTGCATCTGTGAACAATGAGGATTTCACTGGACCAGTCGGTGGGGGTAGTAGATACTGTGGAGTGAGCATGTGTGCCGTGTGGCTATGGTATTCAAAATGACTGAGCAAGTAGAGTAATGAATCTGCTTCAAATTTTGCATTAAGCTTGAACATTCCTCCATGGAAACTATTTGGATGATTCAGAAGGCTGCAACTATGGACAACTGGTGATTGGCATCTTCATCATGACAACATGCCCACTCATCCATGACATTTAATATAGAGTTTTTGGCAAAACATTAAACCACACAGGTGACTCAGCCCCCCGACAGCCCAGATTTGGCACCCTGTGACCTCTGGCTTTGTCCCAAACTAAAATCACCTTTGAAAGGGAAGAAATTTCAGACTGTCAATGAGATTCAGGAAAATAATGACAGGGCAGCTGATGGTGATTGTAAGAACTGTGTGAGGTCCCAGGGAGCCACACATGTATATATACTCATATAAATGTATATTTTAGTTCAGTCATTTCTGAATCTTTCTGAACCTAAGATTGATTATTTATGGTCTTCCCAACTTTTTAATTCTGCCCCAGGATTCTATAATGATTAAATGGATTTTTGAAGAGTGATATGCATTTTGAAGGAAAAAGTTATTTATAGCTAAAACTATTTCACATTCTTAATATGTAAAGAACAGAGGTTATTTTATTTAATTATTGTCATATTTCCAAGTTGGCTGATGGTTCCCTCACTTCTCTTGCCAAACAAGTGAATTATTCTTGGAATCCTGTTCGCATTGTTGAGTATTGTTAATAGCATGTTAACAATTAGAAACACAAAGGAGTGCTGTCGATGCCTGTGGTCAGAACTACTTAGATCAGAGTTACAGATTTCAAAAATTTCAGTGACTTGCTTGTGATTCAAAGCCTCCCTCCAACTGCCTAGCTCCAAAGAGAGATAAAGGGTGGGCATAGATTGAGCAGATAAATTTGGTTTTGTATCAGAAACAGAATATGCAAATTCCCTGTGGGATAGTGCTACATAAAGGGTCAGAAGAAAGCAGAACAAAAACAATTCTTGTTATGGACAATATGTTTGTGTCTCCCCCAAATTCTTAGGTTGCAGTCCAATGTCATGGTATTAGAGAGGAAACCTTTGGGAGATAATTAGATTTAGGTGAGATAATGCGGGTGAGGTCCTCATGATGGGATTAATGCTCTTATGTGAAGAGGAAGAGACCAGAGCTGGCTTTCCTTCTACCCTGTGAGGGCACACCGAGAAGGTTCTCACCAGAACTCGACCATTCTGGCACCCTGATAAGACTTTCAGCTCCCAGAATTGTTAGAAATAAATTTCTGTTGTTTAAGCCATCAAGTCTATGGTATTTGGATGTGGCATCAAGAGCTAAAACAGCCCTGTATCATAGAAGTGAGGGAAAGAAAGATGAATCAACCACTTCAGTTTGTGGGTGACTCAAATCTTCTCTTTCAAAATGGAGATACACAGTTTCCTGAAATCTGGTAGGGTCCTAGGAAGGGGAAGAAGCCCAGAAGACCAGAAAGCAACAGTGAAATAGATTGCCAACTCTCTGTTGACCAATAACTGTGCCCCAATCTATAGCAATGGAAGAGAGACAGACAATGTAGGAAGTGGGTGCAGGTTATTAAAATTTACTTAAGGCAGGTAACTTGGGGACTGCATTGGCCAGTAGTGCTGAGAGCCATAGCATATTTGAGAATCTCCTCCTTCTCATCCAGTTTACTGGCAAACAGAAGAATGTGAGTGTAGTTTAAGGAAACACTATTAAAGATAATAGAGTGAACTCTATTATCTTTATGTTTTTTTTGCTCAGTTTGTGTTATTCACACGCTCTCCATTGTTCTTACCTTGGGTGTTGGTTCACTTGTTTAAAGCGCAAACTTCCTAGAGCCTTTGTCATTGAGATTGTCTTGCCAAAATGAACTGCTCAGAATTTCTCCTTAAATGTTATTAACTGCACACCTCCAAGACAAAGACAAGTCATTTGTTAGATATTGTTAAAGGCAAAGAGTCCTTTTAGCATATAGTCCATTCATCTTGCAGACCTTTTATGGGCTTTCAATGTGTTTCCTTACATATACCCTTAGAAACAAATTAAAAGATGGTGATATTTGGGCCTAGGAAGCCATGTTTTTGCTTTTGAATGGCAAAATAACAAAAACACAAAGATGAAATGATAGCCCATTGACAGCTTTAAAAATATATGTCACAATTGTTTAAATATAAAAACATTTGATCTTCTGTAAATTAATGTTGATATTACTTCATGTTAAACAGAGGAGTATTTCTAAAACCTCATGCAACATTCCTCAAGGAGCTTCAGGAAAAAAATCTGGATTGTTCAGCTAAAGTTCAGATAAGCATCTGAATGTCAATTCCTCATCCTACTGAACCTATTATAATTCATCAATCTCTTCTGCATGTGTGATGCAATGTGAAGTGTGCCTAAGGTGAATTTCTTTGAGTACTGAGTAATTTCTTTTCACTCTGGTCTTCAGTGCTCATTAGTTCTTTCTATCTGGCTTGTTCATACAAAGGATACCTTGCATAAAGAAAGCCTGAAAACATCTAGAAAAAAACCCTTAAGTATACAGTTAAAAAAAACATTTTCATTAGCACACTCTGTCTATACATAAACCCACATATACTTGTAAGGAATGGATGATATATTTAACTGTGTGAGTTAGTTCGTTTTAATTAAAGGGAAATGTAGCCTTTTGATCTATGGAATAAACAATCTAACAATAGGAAAAATGCAATCTGTCGAGACATATTTGAGTTATTTTTCAGTAATTGGCTTGGCAGCAGCTTCAGTCACAAATTTCTGTTTCACAGATTGTCCTCAAATGAATAAAGGTTTGCTTTGAAATGTAATTAATATTACTTTCAGCTGCAAGACACTCTCAGGTTGTCAAAGGAATTTGAAGGAGGTAGCTACAAAAAAAAAGTACAGAATAAAAGTGAAACTGAAAAGTAAATTAAGGCAAATTAGGGAAGACAAAGTAAACCAGACCAATACAAAATGTCAGTGATGTGAACTGGATTTTACCTTCAGTTCAATCTCCTACAGACATTAACATTATGAATATGGCTAAACAATTCACAGGGTGTTTATTGACAGTGATTACCTCATTGTATCATTTAAACATGAATGAGAGTAGGTTTCACTTATGTATTAATCTTAAAATGTAAAAGCTATCTTATTATCTAAGGAGATGGGGCAGATCTGAAGGAACAAGGGCTACCCTTAGAGAGTCAATTCCCATAAATTCACATGCATTGGACAATACTACTTCTGTCATTGTAATAGTTAATCATATACTTGCTGCAGGCCTTTATAGAAATATTAAGTTTTACTGATGAAGGGCATAAATCCTAGCTATATGTATTCAATTACAAATACTTTAATTACAAAATACTTCCATATTTTCCATGAGCCTAACTGTTCTATCTTAACAGGGGTTCATAGAAAACCTCCAGAACAAATAGGAACATAGTTGCAGTTAACTGTCCTCGGACATGTCCTACTACCCCATGTATTTGAAACACCAGTGCTCATGATACATCAACAATTAAACATAAGTAATACCACACACACTGGTGGAATCTTAACTATCTTTTCTCCTTGTTTTGATAAACAAATTTGTAAATATATTTGTATTTATTAACCTTGAAAGTGTTGAATGTGGTAGTTAATATGTAGTTAGAAAAAATGTTGCCATTTACAAATAAGAACTTATGATTTATTAAAGAATAAGCTTAATGGTTTTTTTCAATCTGGTCTACTGGAATTAGAGAGACGGTTTCTTCTCAGCCTTATAATATATGTTATAAAGCTATAATTTTTTTCCACAAATATACAGAAATTTGGTGTTTGTGCAGAGACAGTTTGTGTTAGAAAATTATTATATTTTATGTTCAAATATCTAGAGTGTTTCCTATTCACAATTAACTGTGTCTTTTGGTGACATATTTATCACTTATTATGTGACCTATAATTAGTTTCAACCTGTGATACTTACAGAGTTTGATAACACAAAGAAGTCTAGGAAGGGTATTTGGAAAATAAAGAAAAGGGGGAGATTGGATATGTGGCTTTACTGTACATCCTAAATCTGGCAGGAAGACCAGCTTTTGAACAAGCTGTTATTTTCCACATGGGAGTAGCATTGCTACAGTAAAATGCCAGATTTCATCCATCATAATGTCATGGCTCATATTAAAATGTCTTCAGGGACCGAAGGGAGGGATGGGCAAAAGACATCAAATCAATTTTCAGGCAATTGCTATGGTTTTCAGAAACTAAGCCCTATGTGATAGTGTTATGGCTGCACAAAGGGAGGTTATAAATAAGGTCCATACATCAAGGGAGGAAGTAATTTAGAAAAAGAAAGCTGATTTGACTTTTGTGTGAGTCTGAACATATGGTTAGGGCACAGCTGGGTTATCATTCTATACATTCGTATAAGAGAGTAGAACCAAATCAACACTTCAGAGAAATTAGCTAATCTCTGGGCTTGAAACCATACATCTTTTGGATCAGTTGATCAGGATTTGAGATTATTTTACATTTGTTTTAAGTTATTATTCAATTATAAATATAATAAAATGTAGTCAAACATTATTATTGGTGGCTTTGCTAGCTAAGAACTGACCTCTATATGGATGAGTCTTTTCTTTGGAGGGTAGGGAAGAGGAATTGGCCCAATTAAGGGACCTGCAATTCATATATAAAATTTCTTCTATTTTCAGCAATTTATTGTTAAATTTATAAGACGTAAATTTATTTACTGCAACCTATATTTGGCAATACTGCCTCTACTCTGTAAACAGCTTGTCTTTCAAGAACTTAATCATCACTAAATAACCCTTGCATGGAAAAGTTGAGAAGAGGTGGATGACAGATACCTTATGGTATTTCCCTGAATTATATAACTGCAAAAAAGACATGAATAATGTTACATGGTCTTTCCAGCAGAAAAAAAAAAATGATACCTAAGTATTTGTGATACTCTCATTTCCTGTTCAGACTTTAATTATGAAGTTATAGAAGATATCTTCCTTATAAGCTGTAGAATCACAGTAAATCAACATATACAATAATAATACTTTCACCCATGTTCCTAATATGTAATTTTTGCCCTCTAATTTGAGGAGATAAAGCTTTGTAAAAGTTCAAATCTTCAGATACTCAAATTGTTACACATTGGAAGAGGCAGTGTTTCAGTGTCCCAGTTATCAAAGGAAATTAGTGCGCATCCCCACCCTAATGAGGGACATACTGTGGTGATGTATTGATGGCATATTAGCGTGTATGCAACACCCCATGCAATGATGGAAGATGGAGTGTAAAAACACAGTATACCTTTTACAACTACAGTATGTGCAGAAATGGTTAATAAGGAACCTAGCTTGGGGGAGTGACAAACTACACAAAGACTGAGAAAATAAACTGCCTCAAAAGTTTGCAGTAAGCAGCTTAGTTGGAAATAATAGTTGTACTATTCAGCTGTGCTAGAAAAAAATAGTGTTTCTTTTGCATTTTTCACTTATACTTTATTCACATGCAAATCAGGAATTTCATAGATTCTTAGAGGTCAAAATCAGTCACAAAAGTCCAAGTAATTTTAAGTCAATGTAGATATCTTGTTTAACTGGATATAAACAAGGTTCTATTATTTACCAAAAATGAATGTTTGATGCACCATTAACATTAAAACTGTTTTTGCTCTCTTTAATTATGCAGTTATTTGATTTTCAACTTTTGTAAGTTGATACAATATAATTTTAGTCTGTGTTCAACAGAATAGATTTGTTCAAAACACATTTACTATATATATATGGTTATTAGCATCATAATACACTGAGTTAGCTAAGCATAAACTATTCATTGGTTTAGAGAAAAGAGTGATGGGAAGAAAACAGAGCTATTTTCTAGATCTTGATAAAATTCCCTGACCAGAGTGAATATAAATTAATAAGGACTTGGTTGTTGCTATATAATTTTATTAGAATACTCATTTTATGATTTTGATAGGTGGCAGGAAACTCATAGATTATTGAAGCTACCATCATCTTACACATTCATCTACTGTCTTAATTTTAAAACAATGAAGAAAAGACTTCCTGTCAAGATAGAGGTGTAGGTAAACATGACTTACCTCTTCACACAACCACAGCAAAATTTACAGCTAGACTACAAAACAAATATCACCCAGAATATCATCAGAAAATTGAGTTGTATGGAAATCTGACAACAAAGGAATTAAAGAAGCCATATTCATCCAGATGGTTAAGAGGGGTGGAGACATGTGAAGAGGCATGGAGATATGGAGATGTGGAAAGGGGGGGTCCCACAAACAGTGTGGTGGATAAAAATCAGGAGGGATACCTTGCGAATAAGGGATCCTAGTCCCACACTAGAGCACCAAGCCCAAGTTTCCAGTGCCAGGTAGATAAGTCCCCGTAACTTCTGGCTGTGAAAAACAGTGGAGGTTGGGGGCAACAGAAGAAACTGGGATTCTCAGGAGTCTCCTCTTAAAGGGCCTGCTATGGACTTAGGACTTAAGGCAGACTCCCTCCCTCTGGGCTTCGGTACAGGGGCAGCAACTAGAAGGGCACCAGTAGCACTGGGGAGAAATAGAAGTGTCTGCTATCCGGGTGAGTGCCAGGGGACAGCTTCCTCCTAGACAAAACTCCAGAGGAAAGACAGCAGCTTTGTCCCCTTTCTGAGCCTTTACCTCACAGGGAGCCACAGATCAGCAACACCATTTCTGAGACTCCATCAGCCTAGTTCACATGGTCACCCTGCCCTGGTGATTACCTAAGGATCTGCTCAATCCAACTTATGGTTTTCTAAGTGGGCAACACTACTAAATCAGGGAGTCAAAGCAGCTCTATCTAGTACATAGAAACAAACACAGGGGGGCTGCCAAAATGAAGAGACAAAGAAATAGGGCCCAAATGAAAGAAAAAGATAAAACTCCAGAAAGAGAACTAAATAAAATGGAGATAAACTATCTAGCAGATGCAGAGTTCAAAACACTGGTAATTAGGTTGCTCAAGGAATTCATTGGGTACTTCAACAGCATAAAAAAGACCCAGGCAGAAATGAAGTTTGCACTAAGTGAAGAAAAATTTACAGGGAACCAGCAGTGGAACAGGTGAAGCCAACAGTCAAATCAGTGATTTGGAACATAAGGAAGAAACGAACGCTCAATCAGAACAGCAAGAAGAAAAAAAGAATTAAAAAAGAAAAGCCAAGGATTGGCTAAGGAGCCTCTGGGAAAATTTCAAATGTACCAACATTTGAATCATGACTGTGCCAGAAGGGTGCCAGAAGGAGAAGAGAAAGAGCAAGAAATTGAAAACTTGGACTCATGGCCATGAACAACAGTGTGGGGATTACTGGGGGGAGGGCATATAAGGGTATTAAATGGTAATGGAAAAAATGCAATAAGATTAAGTTAAAAAAACAAAAACTAAATAATATTTTTAAAAATATACTTGTAATTGCTAAGTAAAAAAAGAAAAATAATGAAAGAAAACTTCCCTAATTTGGTGAAGGAGATAGACATATAAGTCTAGGAAGCACAGAGTCCCAAACAAAGGGACACAAAGAGAACCACACCAAGACACATCATTAAAATGCCAAGTGTTAAAAATAAAGTATCTTAAAAGCAGCAACAGAAAAACAGATAATTACCTACAAAGGAGTTCCCATAAGACTATCAGCTGATTTCTCAAAAGAAACTGCAAGCTAGAAGGGACTGCCAAGTATTCAAAGTGATGAAAAGCAAGGACCTACAACCTAGATTACTCTATCCAGGAAAGCTATCATTTAGGATGGAAGGGCAGATAAAGTGCTTGCAAGATGAGGTAAGGCTAAAGGACTTCATTATCACAAAGCCATTATCACATGAAATGTTAAAGGGACTTATTTGAGATAAATAAGATCAAAGCTATGAACATTAAAAGGGCAATAAGTTTACAACCATCAATAATTGAATCTAAAAAAACAAACTAAACAAACAAGCAGAATATAGAAACAGAATCATAGATAAGGAGATCATTCAGTGGGTTATCATTTGGGAGGGGCAAAGGTACAGAGATGAAGAAGTACAAATTGGTAGGTACAGAATAGACAGGGGGATGTTAAGAACAGTATAGGAAGTGGAGTAGTGAAAGAACTTACATGCATGACACATGGATGTGAACTAAAGGGGAGATTGCTAGAGGGAATGAGGGATACCAGGTGGAGGGAGTCAAAGGGGGAAAAATTGGGATAACTGTAATAGCATAATCAATAAAATATATTTTTTTAAAAAATGAAGGAAGCATTAAGCCAAGAATCATTACAGGGTAATGTTTTGTTAAGTACTTGCTTTTCAAAAATGATGAAACCTCATGTAAGTTGAAAACATTATTTCTCTTTTTATATTATATCGTTATTTCATTGTTTTCAATTAATGTATCCATATAATAATATAATGTTTATTTTCATGTCATGTGATTCATTTATTTAACAAACAATTATTGAGAGTTTACTGTACAAGATACTATAATAAGTGCTAGGGCTACCATGGAATAAGAAACATTATTATTATTTTAGTTAAAATTCATTGAGCATAACAAGTATTTTACATACCAAAGTCAGTTAAAGTTTATAAAAATACTATGGGTTAGTGACTATTATTGTCCTTATTTTACATATGGAGAATGTAAGTCTTTAAGAGCTTAAAGGATCTTTTCTTGCCTAATGTTACAAAGACAATAACCAAGAAAATAAATCCAGGGCTTCCTGATATTGAGTACTTGGCCATCCCAGCTCTCCAGGAGCCATGTGTAATGAGATAAGTGTTATAAAAGGAATATATATTTCAAACTGGAACATCTTGGCAGACATAGTGAAAAAAATCACATTGAATGTGGGTCATGAACTTTTAAGGAAGTTTTCATAACTGCCACTGACATATCTTTGAGAAAACTCCACACATCTTTCTCTGTTTCTATTTTTCATCTGATACATGGAAATCTTTCTTTTATCTCTTCATTGTGAAAAAATGTTGAATGATCAACCGAAATCTCTCAAGTGCCTTTCTTTATGATAAAGAACAGCTGTAATTCCTGGCATAAGAATTATTCTTCTATAATAGCCCCATTTCAGCTTCAGGACTCTGCTATATCTTTATGCTTGTTATTAAGTAGCATATAAAAGATCCCCACCTGTGTGGAGACATGCTGGGTCTTGCACAAATTTAAACACATAACTTCTCCTTGGAAATATTAAGTAGCACCTCCTAAGTACACAAGAGCATGGTTTGCTGCCCATAACTTGCATTAATAAGCTTGTGCTTGTGTTCCATTAAACAGTAATATGGTCAATAGAATGAAGAACATTGAATTGAGAATCAAACCAAATGAAATTATGATGATTGCCCAAAGCATGGAGTAAATGGAACATTGTATATATATATTTTTAACATGATAAAATAAAGGTAGGTAGGTGATTCCTTTATTTTAATGATTTGGGCTCCGAGAGAATGTAGCTAAACAGTTAAGAAGGCAGAGAATCCAGAGTTAGATTTTTCTGTTTTGGATTTTAACTACTTTGTTGGTTACTTAGGTAACTTGGCCAAATTGCTTGTCACTCTAACCTCACATTACAGTACATAAAGTAGGAAAAAAATAGTATCTCCCTCATGGTTGCCGTGATAATTAAATGAAATAATGTACATAAACCCTTTAAATGAGTGTCTGAAATGCAGTTAAAACTTGAAAAACGGGGAAAAACAGCTATTATAGATAAGCAATTTAAATGAAAAATTGTAATCTCTAGACTTATCCAGCCATATGCTTAAAATGGATGGCTCTGCATCCGAGAAGCAGGAAACATAGTTTGGGCAGTAAAAGGAATGGGGCAAATGGATTCAGGCTTCATGATATATCATTTGTGCCAGTTAAGAGTTTGAAAAGTCAATGTGTTACTACTCTGAAAATTTTCTATTTTCTTTGTCTTGTCTCTTCTGTACTTTTTTTTATTGATTGGAGTTTCCCTTTTGAATCCCATTCTGCTCTTGCCTTTTGTTTCTCTCTTCTTTGTGCTTTTTCAGCACTTCTTGCACCTTATCTCTTCTCCTTCTTTCCCACCCCATGCTTTTGTTTAATCTTTTTGTCTCTTTTTAGTGTCAGTACACTCATCTTTCTTTTATTCTCATTCTATTTTATCTTTCTTGTTTTTCTTCCCCTTTTCTCTTCTCTTTATTCTTGAGGTATTCTACTTCAGTATTTTTCTTTATCAAATCCCTTTACTGTTTCCATGTATTCACACATACAGTCAATCATATAAAGTACTTTGTTACTCTGGGGAAAGGTAACAATTTTGAAGTATTAACTGTGCATTAATGTCACCTTTCCTTTCATTCACTTATATTCCAAGAGTTTCCTCCCTTCCTAGGCACTATAGGTTGAGAAACACCGAAAGTGACAATTTTGTACTTTTAGGTTCAAAACTTACATTTAGCAGTAAAAGAGGGAAGAGCTGAAATATATAGTCTTTGAGTTCCAGACAAGAAACTCCATGCAGGGGGAGAAGAGTAATAGAGAAGCAAGAAATTTGGAAGTATGGCTGATAAAGGGAATTCTGTCATTCCTTCATCTTTTTGGTCTAGAAGGAAACTGCAGAGGATGATAGATATTCCTTAAAATATGCACAGCCAAAAGTAGTAGAGATTATATTTGCTTCCTATTTGGAATTCTGGGACTCATCCACTTTTTTCCATGTGTCCTGTACCATAATAGCATGACTCATAGTAGGAAATTAATCACTACCTTGACTTCAGAGACAGAAAGGTATTGAGGAACCCTGTCAGGTCCTTGTGTTATAGTCAAGCAGCTAAGTACGCATAGCATCCAATAAGACAAAGGAGATAGACAGATAAGTATATGGGTAGGAAGAAAGCACAAGAGAGTCACGCGTCCAGAGGGTTGCCAAGTCTGCAAAGAGAGGCTATTAAAGAGTAGGCTGTCCATTCAGTGGCCATGGCAGGATCTGCACATTTTAGATACTGAATATTTGTGCTCCTAAACAAAGACCACATGGAATAAATTTTATATCTCAGTGAAAGTTACTATCAGATAGATCAAGGTCAAGCAGTGTTGTTTGTTCCCTTGAACCTCTTCAAACTGCATAAACCCCTGAGGTCAGAATTAATCCTAAAGAGAAATAGACCTGAGAGGAACATTGCTGAATCTGACAGAACATACCAAGAAGTGCTGAGATCAAGTTTTAGCTGTGAAGCTGAAATGGCAAGTCTAAATGGAAATTCATGCAATTAGAATCACACCAAGATTTGTGACTTGAGAAAAGCAAGGCAGCTACATAACGTCTCCTATTCTCTTATGCCTACATTCATTCTCAATATTGCTAACATAAATATCATAGTAGATGTTTATAATATTCATCTATTTAACATGGGCTTTGAAATGAAAGAGACTTGGCTTCTAGTAGCCATTCTACCCCTTGCTAGTTTATGACTCTGGGCAAGTCACTTATGTATTTCAAACTCCACTTTCCTTCTTTATTAATTAAGGGCAATAATATGTAGCTTAATGAAGAATGTGAGCAAGGCACAACAGCTTACAAATCATGGCACTTAAATGCTAGCTCATTTTTTTAAAAAAACATTTATGTATTTGTTTTTAGAGAGCGGGGAAACAGAGGGAGAAAGAGAGAAACAGTTGCCTCTGGTACATGCCCCCACCAAGGACTGAACCCTCAAACCCAGGCAAGTTTGCTGATGGAATGAACACCATGGTGACCTTTCACTTTGAGGGGCCACACCCAACCAACCCAGCCACACTAATCAGAGCAATGCTAGCTCGTAATAATAGTATCATAAATGTGTTATTTGCTGTTTTCCAGTTGACAAACACAAATCATAATTCTAATTTTTTAATTAAATTATGGGGTAATGTTAATAACATAAGTTTCAGGTATATGATTCTGTAATATATAATCTGTTTCAGGTGTACAATTTTATAATACATCATCTGTATTAATTTAGATAGCACTGAACATTATGATGTTGACAAATATTTACAATAGAAATCAGAATCATACCCAGATCGTAATTTTTGATGCAATTCCCCTCTTTGGGAAAGTAGACTCCATGAATAATTACAGCAGAACTATAGGACTGTTCCAGACACACCAGTATGTACGTCTGTCCTCTGTTTAAGAAACATTTACACTGTGGGAATTGTATAGTGATGGTTCAGACACAAAAAGAAATAGTTGTTGGCATTAAGGAATAACAATCAAATTTTTTATAGAAAATGCAAAGTTTTCTTTAATATTTATACAAATGCAGTTTTTCTGCATCTTGCTTTTTATTATTTTAAGGCTGTAATATTTAAATTCAAATAATTTAAATAAATTAACTTAATTTTTAGGATATGTTAAAAGGTGCTATGCTACAGAATGCATATTATAGAATAAAAAACCTTTCTACTTGAAAATATTTTCACTCTTATTAATGCAGAAAGATTCTTATTTAATTATACAAAATAACAAATGTCTATTTTCTTATATTTTATATGTGCCTGTGTTATTTGTTGTTTTTAAATGAAGTTTTATACTGTTATTTTCATCTGTAAGAGTTATTTGAAATTCAATACAATATTTAAGTCTTTGATTCTTACAGATTTTTCTTTAAGTCAAAGAAACATTTATTTCAGCTTTAAATCAAATTGCTGATTGAAACTACTGTAAATGGGATGGTAAAGCATTTAAATCTCCTTTACATCACCAAAGCTTTCATCTACACATTGTGACAATATCGTATGTTCCAGTCATAGAAGAGATTGATTTGTGTCATATTTGAATGCATTTTTCATCATTATTAGCAAGATATTGCTTGCTGTGATAATAAGCATTTTCAGGAGGAAGGTATTTTATCACTGAGATTGTAGCAGCTTTTCTTGCTTTACTGAAAGTCTCACTTACAAGCTCTGGGATATGTTCTATAATCTAACCTTCTTAATCGACAGAGAAGCAAGAAAATACGTCTCACATTCTCCTCAGGGAACTCAACTGTCTATTTAATATAGAGAATTTATAGAAGATACTTCCCAGGTATTGTGTTATCATAAGTAGTGGTAAATCAGACGTGGTTTAGAAAGAGGAATGATGGTTTCTTTGCTTATTGGTCATTGTCTTAAAAGCTGATGTTTGTAGGTGGCAGCAAATTTAAAGTATCTAAATAGGATCACTTTGGGAAATCGCATCAGGATTTGCATTTCAAAATCACAGCTTCTGTCCCTCCCCCAGAATCACACAAAGTCATTGTCTTGACTCAGCTTGATGGCTCTATTCTCTGTCCTTCCTAGCAACACCCACACGGTGGCCTGTTCTTTGCCAGCAGTCAGCTCTCGCCCTTCGTGTTATTAGCAAAGTTATTTCAGTTAGTCTCTGATTGCACTGTTTTCTCTCAGCATGCTCCTTCCACCTAATTGTCCATTTACTTACCCTTCAAAGGCTTCTTTATACACTGCAGAGGCCTACACTTGGCTGTCCAGTTTGGAAAAATTTACTTTCCCTGTCCTGTTATCATGTTCATGGCTTGGTGTGCAAAGCAGAGTGAAGCACTGAGCTTTCACCATAGGCCTCTTAAAAGCATGCATATGGATTAAAAACAAACATATGCACCTCAAAAATGTGTTGGCTTTCAATATTTTTAATTTTGAGCCACCAGCTCTGATCCTGGAACTCTTGGGATTATAAAATTTTGTATTGGGAATCATTTCTGAGCACATTGATTTTCTACTCCCCTAACCTCCCAATTCTATGAAGTTCTTCTATTTTCATCTACTAAACCCTTGGCATACCCTATCACATTATTTTCAATATCTGCAGAAGAATATGGATGAATTTAGCTTGGATGAATATGGATTTGAAGTTTGGTTCAAGAATCAAACTTTATGCTTAATTTTTCAAGAGCACTGTTACATGTTACAAGACTAAGTTCCCACCAGAATTCCATGAACTCTGGGCTTTTTGACTAGTGTATTCAGTTGTCTATCTTAGTGACTAGAATCCTACCTGAACAGTAGTCATTCAGTAGAAATGTGTTCAACAAATGAATCATTCTTCATGATCTGCCCAACTGAAATCATATAAATTACACCCATAAATTTTAGTTTATTATGCCCTTCAACGCAGCATTAAGTAACTATCTACACAAAGCACTCTTTTAGGAATAATAAAAACTAGACCTTGTTATTTTCTGTGTATTATCTGTTTACCATATAAAATGCATAGTCATATTAAGAATGAAAGGGAAATGAGCACTGAAGAAATAAAAGTATTTCATAGGAATTTGGTAAAAATATAATTTACAAATGTACAGATAAATTTCATAACTTGATCTATGAAATGTATATATATGCCTAAATCCACATAGGAAAATTGAATGTATTCATTCATTCTCCACACTGCGTGAGACCCACTGAGCATGGATCACAGGCCTCTGGTGCAGGATAAAGAGATGTGATAGGGAGCCTCACCTCTTCTTTACAATCCACCATTGATTTCAGAACTTAAAAACGTGAAACCTATATGCATATATCTCTAGTTGATGAATGGAAGCCAATGGGGAAAATAGACCCTAGTACCTGCAATTGTACTTTTCTAGGCAAAATTTTCAGAAGGTACCATAATGCATTTGTCTAGTAGGGGAGTAGAAAGTAACCTAACCAAGAAAACAAAGGATCACTTGATAGCAAAATGAGAACAACAGGGTTGGGGATAGGAATTGGCGGGAGCAATTGTTAGATCACTCCAGTAGTCTTCAGCCACCTGGTTTATGACAGTAAGAGGATTTGAGGGAGACCACAGGGCTTTCCTGAATTGCCTGAATACTACTGATGAAGATGATGCTATTGTTTCTGTCTTATGAAAGGCTAACCTTTTTTTTGTTGACACTATTACAGATTCCCCCTATATCCCCTCTTTGCCTCTCTCTACCCAGACCCTGCCCCACACCACAGTGTTGTCTGTGTGTCCATGGGCTATGCATATATGCATGTATGTTCTTTAGCTGATCACTTAGCTCTTCATTTTGAACTTTGAGGAATTTGTGGGTTTAATAAATCTTATCTCCACACCCATGGTATCTGCTAGAACAGCAAAACCCTATTCAGAGGACCTTCAGGGAGCAATTCAGGATTCAAATCTATCCTAAAAATGTACCAGGATCTTGGTGGACGGGACAAAGAAGGAGTAACATCTTTCAAATACATGGCATTAATCTCTCATTAAATTCTGTTGCCAGTATGTTGGGGTTTATTAGTTCCTTTTAAACAAAGCACCATGTGTTTAAAAGACTCATTGATAACTGTATTTGGCAAGAAGGCATGTTTATTTATACAACAGGTGTGCATCTTTTTTTGAAATGGCACAGCTTAAGAGATTATTTTATGTTGAATAACAATTCAGAAAATAAAACTGAAAGTGCATCGTAT
Source organism: Trachops cirrhosus (assembly GCA_028533065.1). Taxonomy (NCBI): domain Eukaryota; kingdom Metazoa; phylum Chordata; class Mammalia; order Chiroptera; family Phyllostomidae; genus Trachops; species Trachops cirrhosus. The sequence goes on from CM052538.1 coordinate 64,700,688, forward strand.
TGTGAAGAAAAGACCCCATTGTGGTGAAAACAAACCCTCCTGAGCCACTTACTAGAATATTCATCCAAAATGCATTTACTAGCCCAGTGGTTCACAACCCAGTTGCAAGGAGCTTCTTTAAAATTTCCAGGCCTCACCCCAGGCCATTTCAATTAGACTATCCTTGTGTGGAGCCCCCAAAATAGTATTTATAGAGCCTCCTCAGTAATTCTGATGTTTAGCCTGAGTTGGGAAGAATTGATCAGACCCTTTTCTGATCTATAACTTACAAAGGAATACTATTCCCAAAGTTTCTGGAGCAGCTGTTTGCACTTGGGAATACATTTTCTCAAATGAACAATGTTGTATACTGTGGTTAATTCCCTAGGCCTTTCCATAAAAGCCTAATTAAGCACAATGTGTCTGAAGCTTAGTACTCTGCTAATGGAATTATAGAACTTAATCAACATGTATACTAAAATAGGCTCTGAATTTTAAGTGGTTGGAAAAGAATAAAAAACAGATCACTGCCTGCAACCCAGTCAAGGAGGCCCACTCTGCTTACCTCCTCCATCCGTTCCCTGCACCTGCCTACCCTTGTATCCTATAGTTGTGAGAAAAATTGAGGAGCCCAACACTTCACTTCTCTTGTCCCTGCTTTTCCTAGATCATGTAAAAATTAACCTACCAGCGCCCCTCCCATGGCCACAGCAATGCTGCTTCTGACCAGGACTTTTTTCCTTCTAGGGATACAGACATGGGACCAAATCCCCTTGCGGTGTGCCTGTTTTTGTGTGTGTGTGTGTGTGTGTGTGTGTGTTTCTTTTCCTTCTCTACACTTTCTTACTGCTCTTTTGAAAGTGATGGAGTTGTTTTCTGCTAGCAATGCAAAACAGATAAAGGACAAAATGATTTTTTTTCCTACGCTCATTCCTCACCATAAAATTTATACACAAAGACATTATAAGTACAACACCCTACATGTAATTTGTCTTCCAAAACAGAACAATTTTGAAAGTAAAAATGGTGCTAAATAATTGCACTGGGAAACAGAAGTAAACCAGGACAGCCCTCTAGGTCATTCAACATATTAAGACAAATTTATTTGCATTTTATCATAGACAGTCAATGCTGGCAAGAGCTTTAAAATAAAGTATAGGGATGAGGTTGAGAGGGGAGTGTTACTCCAGCAGCCCTGGTGTGGGGTGACTTTCAGCAATGAGATGTAGTGAGTGGGTGGGTAAGTGGAGGAAGGGGAAGACTCTACCCAACAGGGTAGTAGTCTTCTACTGTTAGGGAACCAACAGTAGTTGAAGTAAATGAAAATGAAGAACAAAATGTCCAGAGGAGTTATGAGAGACAAGAATGAATTCACATAGTCATTGAGTCACTGAGAACTGTTATTTATTTTAGAGGAGGGTGACTTTATTTTGTAAAGGATAAAAATGGGTTACAGAAATCAAAGTGAATACTGTTGGTGGAACATGAATGTTAACAAGTGAATATATACCACTAACTTTAGTTCAAAAATACTAAATTTTATTCAGCTGGGTTGTTTTTGCTTTCTGATATTCAGATGCCTTTCCATACTCCTTTCCATTTGTGTGCTATTGGCTGGTGCTATCTGGTGCCCCCAACTCTACTGAGAGAGTCTATCTCTGCTTATATCTACCTCTACCTCTACATCTTCCTACAGATGACATTTGTACCCCCTCCTATGTAGCACAGATGGAAAAAAAGGACTTAGGGAAATCAGTATGTAAAATTTCAACCTCGTGGCACATTGATTTTTTTCATTTACTTATTTGTCCCTCGGGGAATCTCATTCATATGCCACTTGGCACAATTAACCATTTAACCATATGTGTGTACTGGGATTTCTAATCCTTAAATTTTTGAACAGACTGATAATATGCCCAATCTGATTGATCTTGTCATTATTTTCTGTCAGTTGCAGTTTATGATCTGATGAACACTTTGATACCTAGGGAATGTTTGAAGTTGAAGTGATTGACTCTATTTTTTTCTCCCATTTTCTCAAAGTACTCTCACCATTTATTAGATATCTGATAACAAATTCAAGTCTTTTCTCCAACCCAAGAATTAATTATGACTATTGGAATGACTAGATAATATTATTTAACATGATTAGAAATAATCTGCCTTAAAAAACAAAAGGTTTAATACCACATCAATTTTATTAGATTTTTATTAACACATACAAATATCCAAAGAGACAGAATGCACAATATTTATTTAAAATTAGTTATTCAGCCTACCCAATTTGCTAAGCACTTAACTTCACAGATGTTTTATTTCACCTTCATGATCAATCTCTGAAGTACAGTTAAAAATAGTAATCAAGGAAGGGCTGGCATGATTATATATACACAAAAGAGTTGGACGTAAGATAGAGTGAGTACGGCAAAACCATTTGGAGAGACTGCAGTGGTAGTTCAGGTGAGACTTTATAGTTACCTAGACTAGGACAAGGAAATGCTAGAGAGTAATAGACTATTTGAGATTATTTTAAAAGGACGTGTGCTATATTTGTTATTGGGGTAGGAGATTGAGAATAGCATTGTTTAGTGTGTCTTACATAAGTAAATTGATAGCAGATCCATTTAGATATAGGAACCTCTGAAAGAGAGCCAGATTGTGACCAGTTTGAAATGGGTGATTCAAGGAGTGATATTGTGTCTCATTTTTTAAGAAACCAAGAACTCTGGCTGGTGTGATTCAGTAGGTTGAGCATGGGCCTGTGAACCAAAGGGTCTCTGGTTCAATTCCCAGTCAGGGCACATGCCTGGGTTGCAGGCCAGGTCCCCAGTAGAGGGTGCATAAGAAGCAACCACACATTGATGCTTCTCTCTTTATTTCTCTTTCCCTTCCCCTCTCTCTAAAAATAAATAAAAGGAAACAAAATAAAGTCAGTAAGTAAGACATATATTTTAAAAAACAAGAGTACATTTTGTTGATTAGGTTCCTGTTAAAGGCAAGACCATATGGTATTTGTCTTTCACCACCTGGTTTATTTCACTTAGCATCATGCTCTCCAGTTCCATCCATGCTGTCACAAAGGGTAGGAGCTCCTTCTTTCTTTCTGCTGCATAGAATTCCATTGTTTAAATGTACCATAGTTTTTTGATCCATTTGTTTACTGATGGGCACCTAGGTTGCTTCCAGCACTTGGCTACTGAACCTAATCAACAAAACAAACAAACAAGCAAAATATAACCAAAGACACTGAAATTGAGAACAGGCTGACAGTGACCAGAGGGGAGGGAATTTCAGGGGCAAGGGGCAAGGGTTTGCAGAAACAAGTATAAAAGACACATGGACAATAACAAGGGGTAGGGTGGAAATGGGAGGGAGGTGGGGAGGACTGGGGGGGTGGGCTGGGATGGAGGTAAAAGGCAGAAAACTGTACTTGAACAGCAATTTTTAAAAAAGCAGAAAACAAATCTAAAAAAAAGAGAGAGAAAGAAACCAAGAGTACTACAACAGCATTGTTAGACTTATGGTCTAAGCTTAAATGAGAAGTTGTTCTGGAGATTATATTATGTGCAAATTATCTGTGTACTGATAGTAATTGCAATCAAGGGTGTGAATGATAGCCTCTAGAGATGAAGGATAAAACGATAAGGTAAGCAGGCCACGTACTATGACTAGAAGGATGCAAACATTTAATGTTAGGGGGTAAAGATAAAACTTGACAAGGACACAGAAAATGCGTGGCCCACATGTTAGGAGGCACTAAGAGTGAACTGTGGACTTCAGGTGATTGTAGTGTGTTAGTGTAGGTTCATCAGTTGTAACAAATGTACTACTCTGGTGGGGAATGCTGATGAAGGAGAAGGCAGGGCACCCTGGCTGGTGTAGGTCAGTGGATTGAGCACAGGCTGTGAACCAAAGGGTTGCCAGTTCGATTCCCAGTCAGGGCACATGCCTGGGTTGCAGGCCAGGTCCCTAGTTGGGGCCATGTAAGAGGCAACCACACATTGATGTTTCTCTCACTCTCTTTCTCCCTCCCTTCCCCTATCTCTAAAAATAAATAAAATATTTTTTAAAGGAGAAGGTGGGGAAGGGGAGAGCAGGGAGAAGGCAATATATGAGAAATCTCTGTACCTTCCCCTCAATTTTGCTGTGAACCATAAACTGCTATAAAAGAAAAGTCTTAATAATAATAACTTAAAAAATTGGAGGAGATCAAAACTGCATTGAGTTGGATAGTCAACATAAGAGAGTGGTTTTCATGAAAGACTTCATAGTGTCAGTTACTACTGAGAAGTCAGGTAAACTGTGAAGTAACAATTACTCACTGAGTAGTGATATGATCAGGTGGAAGAAAAATTGGGAACATGAAGAATACAGTATTATGTGTTCCTAAAGTTTTATAATGTGCTTTTGCATTTTATAATACACTTGTCAAGATATTTCCATGTTGTTAAATATTTTTTCTAGTGGAGTTACCATAGTTTATTAAATGCATTTAATATTGTTGGCCATTTGGATTGATTCCAACATTTTGGCCACTGTAAACAATCCTGTGAGGAACAAACTTATAACTCTGTCTTTATGGATATAATTATGTCCTTGGACTATATTTCTAGGATTGTAATTGTTAGATTGAAACTTTGGGGGTTTTTGTTTGTTTGTTTGTTTAAATATAAGGATACATAATCACTGAAATGTTATTACCAAACCAGTCTGAGGCTAAAACTGCATAATCTCCTAATGTCTTTCCTCTGATAAATGAAGTAAGCCTGTGATTTTTTTCCCTTTGATTACCCATATTTAAATCAGTCCATACATGCCTCCAAGACTAGTTTCAGTTAATCACAGTATAAAACCTTACTTTTAGAAAGCAATAACATGTTAATATTTAGTTAGCACTTACAATGTTGCAGGAAATATTTTACGTAGATCGATATTGATAAATAGATAAAGATAGATGATAGTTACTCATTTACTTCTGGTAAGAGCCCATTTTTTCCTTTTATTGTTTCTCTTTAGCTATTAAGCATAGTAGAGTTAGACTACTTTTGCATAGAAGGTTGAATGAATTCTTATGTTCAATTCCAAGGAAAAATGTTAGAGGATATAGAACTAAGTAATGGTGCCATCCTATAAGGTATAACATAGGAGTAAGCTAGGATTGGAAAAGAGCAATAGATGGGCCTGTGTTCTCAACAGAAATCCTAAGGTCAGAGGAGTTTGTGAAAAATTTTGTCTTTTACCATGTGTTTTCAATGTAATGTCCTCTCTAATTTTCAAAATAAACTATTGGAAAATATATTATGCTTTCCACTAAGAAGGAGAAGGAATCAGAGGAGAAAGGGAAGGAGAAGAGGGAAAAGGAGGGGAAAAGGCAATGAAGAGAAAGGTCACTTACTTTACTTAATATATGCTAATTATAAAGTAAATTATAAAAGAAATTGAAATGGTGTGACTGTAAGGGATTAAGCAGCACTTTTCTAACAAAGAGAAATGGATTAGAGTATGAGAGTTTCTTCTGAGGGAATGTGTTTATTTTCCTGAGTGAAGATCAAAGTTGAAAAGCAAGAGATACAAGGTTTTCATTTCTATATCTGCATCCATACCTTTCCATATGAGAAGTTGCAAATTAGTGAGAGAGCCATTAGGAAAATAAAGCAAGTGAGATCTTTTGGATAGAAGGACACAGGTACTAACAGCTTTTTGCCAACCACTTAAAAAATAGAAGATACACCCCATGTAAAATAAAAATTGAGAAAACTTATTTTAAAACTTATTTAAAATCATAATAAATTAGATTTTAAGGTCTTTATGATAATTATGGCAAAAAGATTCTGAAATGAGCTCCTAAGAGATACATCTAGTTGATTCATGGTAAAACGCAATGTTTCACTGTATGCATCTCATTTTGGTATTATTAAAATCATCTCAAACACATATTTATATCTCTCATCCTTCCTTCTTAGGTTTCAGAGTCAGAAATGGAGTCAGTGATTATTCTGAACTTTGAGAAACTGTTTTATTTGTTTTTTTAATTTTCATCCTAGAGCATGTCATTTTATTTGTCCTGCATTTCTCTGTTGGTTACTTGTTTTGATCCAGCATACTTTCCATAGTTGCTTTTCTCTATTGGAATTTATATGTAACACTTAGGAGCCATAGGAAGTACAGGGGACCACTTAGTTAAGATCATTTTTACTTGCATGTTAAGTGAAGGATTTTCATTAGATGTTTTATAAGATCCCTTCTAACTTGAAAAATGATATGATTCTTTTTTAAATTTTTTCTTGTTTACGCTATTACAGATGTCTTTATTTTCTCCTTGCCCCCCCTCCACCCAGGCCTTGTCCCTGTCCCCTCAGGCCACCACCACACTGTCATTTGTGTCTACAGGTTAAGTATATGTGTTCTTTCTCTTTGCACTCTTTATTTTTTAAGTACAGCTTTAACACTCATGATAGAAGTGCATGGCATATAGTTTCCAGTGTAAAATTTCAGCTTGCTCACACCCCATTTAGAGCTGTTAGGGCTTGACTGATTTGCAATGGAATAATATTTCAGGTGTAACTCACTTAGTGACAGACATTGGTACGTGGTTTCTGAATCTTGTATGTATGTATATATTTTGTATAATAATACTAACATTATGATAAAATGTGTGATTACAACACTTGTCCCATAGCTCAAAATCATTCTGATCATTATTGATATTATTAATTTATATATTGATATATTTATAAAGACATTTGACTTATATTTTGCCTTTCATTTGAAGGACAAATTAACTGTAGTTTAAATTGCCATTTTCAGTTTGAAATAAAAATAAATAGCTTGTCTTTCATCTCTACATTCATCTTGTGAACATTTGCTGTCAGAGAGTGACTTCCTCACATAGTGAATATGCTTGATTTGCTTCCAAATCATGCTCTGTGAAACTGAATCTGGTTTCATAATTTCAGACAGAACAAAAATAAGATGAATCTTATCTTCATATCCTGAGAAAACTAAATTTGTTAATCCTCTGTGCCACAGAGTTAAATCAAAAGATTCAGACTTGGAGAAATTATAACTAGTTTCTGGAACACATTCTTTCTGATTTCCTTTTTCACTATGCTACTGACATTTTAAATGACCTGAAGTAAGTAATGTAAATGCGTCATTCCCTTCAATAAGTGAATATTACTATGGAACCTCACAGGGATTTGTATAAGTTGTTAATTTTTTGACAGCCTTGTGCATGCAGGGAGCTTTCAAATTACATTTATTATATAATCAAATTTGAAAAAAATTAAGAATTGGAAATGGGATATTTCACAGTATTGTTATATAACTATGATTTTTTTCTAATTCCCTTCTCTTCTACTACCTCATTTTACCCCCATGAACCATCTTAGAGGAAAGCAGCATGAAAGTATTGTGAAAAATATGAAGTATACCAAAGTGAAAAGCTTTCCTAATATTATTAATTCCCAAGTATAGTATAATTATTAAGCAAAAGCTAATAATGACTTTTAGCAATTAAACCAGTGATATTGAGACAGGTTCTCCAATAAAACAGCTTCTTGCTATAATACTTCCTTTGGAAAAATCATACTTTTAGAGAGGATGGTGGTATCACTTTTATAATAAATACCTAGACTTAGCAGACAACTTTAGTAAATCACAAAGAACTTAAGATACGTAGCTTTATCAACTATTTAAGCCAAAGTTGAGCAGCCCTGGAATCTGTCTTTCCAAGTCGTGTGGCAGATGGGAGTGAGGAGAACATGAAAGGACCCAGGGGGCATCACGCAGCCCAGCAGTAAGTATCCTATTGTCTGCATCCTGTAACCTGTAGAATTTTGTTACCATGTCTTCTGTAGTTCAGGCCTGTGTGGTCACTACACTATGTGCCTACCATGTTCTGTACCTTTAGAAAAAAGCCTTCTGACTACAAAATCAAATGGCTTCTTCTTTTTTTCTATCTTATTAACCTGTCAGAAATGGTGGATGCTCTCAGTCACTTCCTAATCAGGAAGCACCACTTTCCTTGGCTTTTCTGATAGTAATTGTCTCTTAGTTTGTTCTTAACTCTACAGCTGTTCCTCACAGGTTCCTTCATCCACAGACTCCATAAACTCTTCCTCCACAAACTCTTCCTCCATAACCTCATGTCTGTGGGCTATGCTGATACGCTGCTGATAACTCCAAAACTGATGCATCCAGTACTAATTCCTTTCTACAGGTGGATCCACTCATCTAATTGCCCCTGTCTTTTGATAGCCAGCAGACACCGCAAACTCAAGGGGCTCACTAATCTAATCCTATCTGACCTACATTTCACCAACCATGAATCTCCTCTTGCATTCACTATCCAAGTGAACTACCTCCTCCCTGCCTGACAGCACAGGCACTCATCTTTGTGATCTTCTTCCTCTCCAGTTACTACCTTGACTTGTGTGTCACTGAGCACTGTCAGTCCTTCCTTCCAAATTCCTTTGGAAGACAGATTGAAGACAAAGAAAACTCTGGAGCAAGACTCCCTGGCCTCAAGCCCCAGTGTTAGCCTTTGGGAAGGTGTGAGTTTGAGCCAATTTTCTCTTAATAGTTGAGTCTTCTCAACTATAGAGAAATAGTACCTTAAAATACAGGAATTTTTGCGTGTGGCAACTTGATGAGACAATGTAGGGAAAATGCTGGCCTAGCCTGTGATAAATACTAATACATGTGAATTGTTTTTATAATTAGCCCCACTCTCCATCTTACTGCAGTCCTACCCTCTAATCACGGTGTTCCAAAGGAGGGCAACTTCCGCTACTTCCCTATTGAGCTCCTGCCCCCAGGATCCAGTCTGTTTCCACCCTGTAGTCAGAGGGGGCTTTCTAAAATATAAGGATGCTTGTGCACCTCCCTATATAAAACACTTCATTTACTTTTCATTGCCTTTCAGATTCCATCCAACTGAACCCTGTGCCTGAGTGTCTTCATCATCTGACACATAAGTTTCAATTTCATCTCCTAGAATGTATGACTCTCTTTCTTCCTACCCAGTTTTCCACACATGTTTCTCAATATCAGGAACATTTTCTTCACTCTATTCCTCACCCAGGGCCAATCCTATGCATCCTTCCACTTAATCATTTTTCTAGTTTCAATTAGCTGCCTCTGCTCCATGTTCTCCAGCACCAGCGCTTGTCAGAGCACTTGTCTTGTGGTTCTGGAATTTTTTTAAAAACAACCTCTCCCCTGAGATTGCTCTGTTCTGCATCTATCTCCTCTGCCCAACCACTGTCTTACACAAAACAGCATTTATCTTATGTAGTGTAAATGGCCTCTGGGGTAACATGTTTGCAGCCTTCATTGGACACCCAGGAACATATACAGGCTGGCTCTTGGGAACATACATGCCTTGTGCTCCTGAAGTTTAAATTTTTTTGTTATACTTGCCATATATGTTATTTTTGACTTTGAGTCATTCATCTAACTGGAAGACAGTTCTCTTGTCACTAGTTCACTAGTTCACATCATTAACAAGGAAAGAGGTGGGGGGTGAAGAGCTTTAATTAATATAGCAGGCTTACAGAATCGGAGGAACCAAGAACACCCCCATCCTGATGAGCAGATTCAAACCTCAGTGTCTTATTTTTGGGTTTAGGAATCTGGCCAATGAAAGAGGCAGAAACACTAGCAGTGTCGTCCTGTAATGATTTTTTTTAAAATGGTGCCAAATGCATCAGCCTTTGCAAGCATCAAGAGAGGAAAAAGAAAAACAGATTAGTCTTTTTAGCAATAACAACACAGGCATAGAACAGCATTGACACAAATACATCAAAAACACAAGTGTTTAAAAGGTGTTTTCCTCAAGAGAGGGCTTTTATATGCTTTAAATAATTCTAAAGTGTAAAATAAAAGTTATACTTGAACTGCATATTCTGTAATTTTTTCTCTTAAAAACCCTCAAATTTGATTTGAGGACAAATTGAATTTTTTTATTACCTAACTAGAAGAGAATATTTGAGGTATTTTTCAGCTCCGTTAAACTTCAGCTCTGACTAAAAAAGTGTATGCCTAGGTGGGTGTTGATTAATGGTGCTAAAAACACTTTGTGTAGGATTTTATGCTAATTACCCTTTATACCCTAACCCGTGTCAATTTTAACAATCTAAATTAGCATTTTCTCCAAGGACTCAGGAATGTGAGAATTGTGAAATTGGCTCAGTAAGCTGAGTTAGCAGTGAGAAAATTGAGATGTTCTATATTTCTGTATTAACATCTGCTGCTAGTTCAAAGCATGATCTTTTCAAAATGATGAATATATTGAAATAAAATGAGGAGAGGTAGGAGAGGTACAGCATACTTTATATTTTTAAAAAATGTAATATTTGACATTGTCATCAAAAGTTCCATGTAATCATAGCTCAAATAATTGATTTTTATATACAATGTCTGAGAAATTGATTGCATTATTGCAGATACAAATATTATAGCTTCTTTGTTATTTTGGCACCTGTATGATAGAATATACTCTAAAAAGCATTTGGTTAAGGAAAAACGTCAGATTAAATCCCAGTAAAATTTAACTTTTGTTTATTTTTTGTGTAGCTCAAATAGGAAACACATGCATTTCCAGATGGTTCTTTTAAAAATAAAATGCCTAATCTCTTCAAGGAGGAAGATTTATAATAAACTTCTATTTCATAAAGTGGGAGTGGACTCAGACATTTAGAAAGCAGACACAGTAGTTGTCAACTGTGTGGAGAAGAATATTTATCACCTTAATGATCTATTCCAGGTTTGGGAACTTACCCAGTTTCTTGTTATTATCATAATCTTTAAGACCTAAGACATATATACAAAAATGTTAAGGTGACATTTTATTTGAAGGAAAACTTTTCAGCTTCAGATGAACACTCAGCTGCTCTGATGTCACGTGTAGAGCCAAGTGATTTTTGTTGTGCACAGATCGTTGGTGAAACCTGAACCACAGAAAATTCTCAGTTCACAGTGCACAAAACACTGCCTTGTTTCCCAAATCCAAAATCTGTTACTGCTGACAGCTAAGGGTTGAAACCTGGGTGCTGGTTGATTTGGATTATTAATTAGTTCCAGTTTCTCCATCATTCTGGGGAATACTTGAATGGCAGATCAAGGCTTCTCTATATTCTACCAAGTTCTAGCAGTAAAAACAAACTTTAGAGGGAACAGCTGCCTCCCAAGACACTAGCATAAGAGTTGCTCGGAGAAGCTGCAGAGAAGCATCTGTAGGCTACTGTCTGCGTAAAATTTCCTAGAGAATCCACTGATTCAGTGAGAGTATGGAAGGAAGCTCTGCATGGAGTGGACAGGCACACTTGAGCAGTGATCATTTGTATTGCATTCTGGCATTCCTCACTTGCCTTCCTTTCTCAACAGAATCACTTGCTGTTCTACTCCTCCATTCCCACTGTGTTGTGAGCATGTGTTTCATGATACAGTCTTTCCTATAAGCCAGACTTCGATTCCTGTTCACGTTGTCTCATCTGGGCCTTAAGAACCAAAAGCTCCAAGCCAACTATGACCACTAGTCCTAAAGGTGACACTGGCACCAAGAAATTAAAGGGAGCTAACACAAGTGAGTATGCTATTTACTCAGCTTTTATTAATGCAAAGTCAATCCAAATCCATACTAACCTAATAACAACAAAAATCACTCAGATGCTATCAGCAACAATATCACACAAGAGAATTGGAAGATAACAGACCCCAGTCCCAGAGTCTCAGTCTGTGGGTCCAGAAGTCAGCATGGTAGGTAGGCAGGGAGCTGTCAGCACCTTACAAGGCAGAATCTCCAGAGCCAGTTGGCAGCAGGACAAAGTGCTCAGTCTAGCAGGGCCGAGCCTCTGATGCCACAGTAGTCAGGAGATCAGCACAGTGTGGAGCAGCACCTTGGTGCAAGGAGTTCAGCTGTCTCAGCAGTGGTCTGAGGTCCCCACTTCTTATACCCTGAGGGTCAAGTACTCCACCCTTCTGAGTCTCCCAACAAATGTCTTGACCCCCTTGATAATTCATCAGAGAATTTCCATTGGGCTCATCCTGGGGTATTCCACCTCTACAGTCCTGTCTGTTCAGGTCATGCATGTAGATAGTCTGAACACTCCAACCTGCCAGACATGACTTAGGTAGTTTTTTCTTGAACCAGACTCTACTGCACATGCTCTAAACATGGTTTCTTAATTGACAAGACTGATGACATCTTAGTTCAGTCCTACTATCTACCCACTGTCCTTTATAGTTGGATTTTTCTTTCCCCTTTCAAATCATCTTCAGAAATCCCAGCAATGTTGTGTTCATATCCTCATGGACTGTATTATAGAATAGTTGCAATACAGGAAATTTAGGTCATGCAAAAACACTTAATTCAAGACCAGTTTTAACAAGAAAGTGTAAGCTGTGGGGAAGGTGAAAGTGGCTAAGCATTTTAAGACTATATTAATTTTCAATAATTCTACTTTAGGATCACATTTCTGCTATGTTATACTTGCCAAGATTTTTTTTACTCTTTGCTCATTATTTTTGCCTGGTTTAATGATATCTTTTGTAAATGTAAAGCTTTACTTAGTATACTATTGCCTGTTTTCTTAGAATTATCTCTAATATTTCATAGCATGCTTTCTATGAAATTAGTATCATATCACGGTAGTTGTTTGGTCATCTTGCATCTAGTTTATGTTCCAGCCTCACTAATTTCCAGCTTGTTTTTCAACAAAAGGTCCACTACTTAACTCATGTTTGGAAGATGTTTTTATAGGACATTAAAATATTTTAAATTATAGTAACAGAATGTTCAAATAATAACACAATAATCACCAAAGTAAATAAGAATTTTGATGCTGTTAACAGGATTTTTCATTAACTACTAACAATGAATGTTATGAACACAAGACTTCTGCTTACTAACTAAAGTAGAATCACAAAAAATGCAAGCACAACTTAAAATTAGCTTTGAAATTACAGAGTTCTTAATTTTTTTTAACATTCTCATTTGAGGGCATATCCATGGATTTTTAGAGAGAGGGCCAGCAGGAGAGAGGGGGGACAAGGAGAAACATTGATGTCAGAGAGAAACAAATGTTCATCAGCCTCCTCCCACAGGTGCCCAACCAGAAACTGAACCCACAACCCAGGTGTGTGGCCTAACCAGGGTTGGAACTGATGGCCCTTTGATGTATGGGACGATGCTCCAACCAACTGAGCCACACCAGCCAGAGCTTAATTTTTAAATATTATGGAATTTTATATTTCAAATGAGTTCATAAAGTGATTATATCAATATTTTATGTAAATCATTTCTAATACTGGGACTAATAATGAGAAAATGTGTAAAACACCTAACGGTATGCCCGGAACAAGGGAAATGCCCTCACTTTGTTCTCTGAGTTCCTCCTTCCCCAGCCACACTGGCATTTCCTTCTAACCAGACTTTCCAGAACTCCCAACGAAATGTTTATGTTTCTCCTTACTTCATCTTTGTGATCATCTTTTCCTACACTGTATCAAATTTCTGGGCCACCTCATCCAATGTTAGGGCTTCAAACAGTTTATTGTGCCAATGATTTCTGAAAACATGTTCCAGAACCAAATATTTCCCAATCTTTTTTTTTTTTTTCAGGACATCTTACTGGATTTTCTTCTGGCATCCCAAATCCAAGTGTTTCCATTAAATGGTGTTTAATTTTTCTTGATTTCCCATCTATCCAATGAGACACAAACCTTATTAATCACACCCCCTAACTGTAACTTTAATTCATCGTTCCCTCTTTACTCCCTTTACCCTGCACAAATGCAGACCCCCCTCAACTTTGCTAGTCCATTACAGCAGCCTCCTGAAAGGTCTCACTCACGGTAATGATCTCACTCTCACTCTTCTCACACCATCTTCAGACACACTTTGCAATCATGTGGATCTGTCCACATTGCAAAAAGAAACATGTGACTCCCATGGCTTAATGCATTTTTAAAGTTTGCATTACTTTTATGAAAGAATTCAATCTCCATGGCGTGGCATCCAAGGCCCTTCATACTCACTCTTGGTTCCTTTGCTCATTCTTTTTTCTTTGCTTGGAACAAGCATTCTTCCCTTCTGGGGCTTGTGAATTCTTGTCTATATTCAAAGAATCAGTTTCTATACAGAGCCATTCTTGATACTCCACAGGCAGAATTGTGTTTCTTGCAATCTTATACATTCCATAATTATGGCATTTAGGCATTTGAGAGAGATGTGTTGCAGGCAAATGGTTGCACTTGATCTGATGAGAACACTTTGAAAGCAGTATCTGCTTCTCACTCATGTTACTTTCCCAGAGTCTGTACAGAGTGGAGATTTGTTTTTGAATGAATGAAAGAATGAATGAATGAATGAACTCAATTTCTTTATATCATGGTCGTGTCAAGGTACAATCCATGTGGTATCTCCCTATTTTTACTTATGTGCTTTGGGGTTGCTAGGCATTCCAACAGTAATGAGTTTGGCCTCTGTTCATTCTTTCATTAAAATAAAGCAGGCTTCCTGCCAAACCTGACTTTAATCTTAAAAATCTCTGTCTTCAGAATAAACTTTCGCCCTCTCTCCTAGCCAGAAAAACTCCAATCATTTGGCTTTTATTTTGAGGAAGAATCGTGCCATCACTTTTTATATAGAAAGATTTCAAAACCTCCAGGATCTTATTAAAACCTGATCATAGACTTTATAGGAGATTTGATAACAAAACCATCCTCAAATAAATACCAAAATACTACTTAATGAAGTTATTCTAGTTAGGCATCAAAAGTTAAATTTTTATCACATACACAAGAAAACAATACCTGTACTGTGCCTAATGGCCTGAAAAATGCAGTGAAAAGACTGAATCACTCAGTATGCCACATGTATCTAATGAGGAAAAGTTGTGCATCTCCAAAATACATTTTTTCATCATTTTTGCTTAATTTAAACTGTATTCAGAACTGTACAAAGCATTGCCTTCATTTCTTTCACTGAAAACTTTGCACTTCTGAAGTTGAAGCTATTTCTTGCAAACTTTCTCTTTATTAAATATATCTGATTTACGTTCTGCAAGCTAGAGAAAGGTCAAATTAATTTCACCATAGTTCCACTTTCCACTAGCATCTGTTATGCAGCATGGTACTGCTGTTATAAATAAGGCATCCTCCTAAGTAACAACATGGTGTCTTAAATTATATTCAGCACCATAAAAAGATACCAGGTTGCATTCTAATCAGGCTTTTTGTCTCTGGCATGTCACATATGGCCCCCTTTGAAATTTGTTCTGATATGTCTTTATATTTCCAAGAATTGTGTATCAAAGTTGATTTACAAGAAAGAAATTCAAATAACAGCACAGAAAGTCACATGTTTGCTAATGAGATACAAGATATTACAAGGGTGAACTGCATTAGGATTTGCCATGCCATGTGTACACAAGGTGTGGTTTGGTAGAAACCTATCTTTTGCAGTTACCTGTGCCTATCTACTGTAACCCATCTGCTTTGCCTAAAATCATCAAAGTATTACAACCAAATAAAATGTCAAAACACTTGGTGGGTGGGATATGAATGATGCAAATGTAAGCATCCTATATTTGGAGTATAATCAACAAAATCTCAAAGTGGGTATCAAACTTTAAAAAGTTGCCCATGAATAAATAGTAAAAAAGAAAGAATTGGCTCCCATAGGACTCGGATTTTTTTTAAAGTCCAAATTAGTTTTTCTTTTGTAATTATGGTATTTTTGCATCAGTTTCTTACTGGTGATATGAAAATAGATAAATTATTATTTTTTTCTTATAGTAGTTTTATTATCTTATAAAGCTTGTACACTTTCTAAATATTCTTCAACAGATTGTCTTGCATGTTTTTAGTGTCAAGACACATCATTTGAAAACAATGTCAAGTTTGTCTTTTTTCCCCTCATTTTTAAAATCCATGCCTAGAGCAACCAGAAAAATAAATGCTAGTATTAAGCACAGGTGTTTGGTTTTTGTTCATGACTGTGAATAAAATGATTATATCATCAGTAAATATATACTATATTTACTTTAGATAATCTTTTAAGGAATCATTTTCAGCTCAATTACTTCCATTTCTATATGCTAATTCTTCCTATTCCAATTTATTCTGAATTCCTCTATTTTTATATGCTAAGTTAAGAATGACTGTGAATTTTAGCCCTGGCTGGTGTGGCTCAGTGGATTGAGGGCCAGACTGTGAAGCAAGAGAACCAGGTCACCAGTTCAATTCCCAGTCAGGGCACATGCCTGGGTTACAGGCCAGGTCCCCAATGAGGGGCACATGAGAGGCAACCACACATTGATGTTTCTCTCCCTCTGTCTCTCCCTCCCTTTCCCTCTCTCTAAAAATTAAAAAAAAGAATGACCATGAATTTTAACAAATGCCTTTCAACAATTATTGTAACAGTATACTATTTCTCCTTTGGCAAAAAACAAAAATAAGCTATAAAAGCAATAATAGAGGAGAGACAGAAATAGGTATAGGGTAAAGAGATCCACAAAAGAGGGCTATCTTCTCCCTGAGCAGGAATGGTGATTGTTAGGAAGACCTTCATATCACTGATTAATTAGATGCCTATTTCTTTTTTAATTAAATTTATTGGGGTGACATTTGTTAATATGATTAGCTTTAGTTTTGGAAATGAAACAATAACTTATTTGCCTGGGCATGCTTCCTTCTACTCCAATTGCTTCTCAAATGGAGTAGGGGAAGACGAAGTTAAAGGAGAAAAATTAGAAAAACCTTGTATAACAAAATTGTGTTGCTGTATAGACTTCAGGGCCCAGAAATTAAAATGTCTCAATGACACCAGAAAGTACCCAGAATACCTAAATATGCCACACATCTTAACATCACAGCAATGCTACAAGCAGGAGTAATGTTAAATGAAGTGGATTTCTGGAGCACTATGTCCATTTTTAAGGATAAAAATTCCATTGAAACTAGGGTGGGGGAAAGGATCTTTGAGAATATGATGTGGCTTGCAAGTTGAATTAGTTTCCTAGAAGAAACTTTGTCATGCTATTGGGTACTTCTGGCCATTCCCAATTATTTTCATGCCCAACAGACACTATAAACCAGAGAAAGTAATTTTCACTGCCACTTGGCCAAAGCCTCATATAATTTGCTGAAACTGCCTAAGCCTTCATTTCCTCATAATAATGGGGCCTGAATCCTACCCTTTACAGGCACAGTGGAAGGTATTTATGATTCCTTGAGCACCACTTCACAGAAGATTCTAGAGAAATAAAAAGCATTGGAAAAGCACTTGAAGACAACTTACCAGACTGCATGTGGGACTTTTTTTTTTTTTTACTCAGCTTCTCAGGATTCAGAGTTTTGGACTTATAGTATTTTTCAATCAGTTTTTCTGTTTAACATTATCAGGGATACACATTTCTATTTGTATATATACTTAAACTGCCTAATTGCATGTATCTAAAATAGTAATAAATGTGGACACAAATTTGGGAAGTACATGAAGAATAATAGCTTGGGTGCCATTTTGGAATCCCAAAGTTAACCATGTGTAAGAATATAGTCAAAAAAAAGCACTATGAAATATTGGACTCTGCCTATAAATTTATTTTTGAGAAGTAAATCACTTTGTTTTTATTTTAAATAAAATTAATTTGGCTCTGACATCCTATCTTATCAGTCGTCATGAACATTCTGTCTTAGTTATTATTGTGACTTTCTCTTCCTTTGCAATGTCAGACTCTAGGCCAATATGGAACCAGAAAATGGGAAATAAATGACATTTCCGGTGTATCATGCCTTCTGCTGACATTCATTTTTCTTTTTCAGTTTTTCAACAAATACTTTTAGAACCCATGAATAAATAGCATAGAACTTAAGAGTGCAAATTATTCTAGATTTTGAATCTCAACTCTAAGACAAAATAACTGGGAAGCCTTAGCAGAGTTACTTAAGTTCTCTTTCTCAGCTTTAGTTAAGATAGCCTACTGGCACATTGTGAAACTTAATAAAGTCACTTCTATGGGCATGTGCCTTGTCAAATGGAGTAGGGACACATTTTCCTGGAAAAGCCTGGAAAAATCTCTCTGCAGATGTAAAGTTAGAGATAAAAACTGAATAAAAAGTGGGTCTTTTTGACAGAATGATCTAGGGGACATTGTATCAGATGGAGAGAGAAGAGAACTTGGGGAAAAACATGATGTGAAAATGTGATTATGACTAGAATTAGAGTGAAAGGGTCCCAGGGTGAGTGTGGACAAATAGTCAAGAGCCAGATCATGTAGGGACTTTAGGTAATGGCTGTAATTTTATTTTATTTATTTTTTAAATTTTATTTTTTATTAAAGTTGACATTCAATATTATTTTATATTAGTTTCAGGTTTATAGCATAGTTAAACAGTTATATAATTTACAGAGTAATCCTCAGATAATTCAAGTGGCCCCCCCGACACAATTCATAGTTATTACAACATTAACTGTATTCCCTATTCTGTACTTTATGTCCCTATAACTATTCTGTAGCTGCCAATTTTTAGTTTTTAAATCCTTCACAGTTTTCACCCTGCCACCTAACCCACTTCCCTTCTGGCAACCAAAGTTGTTCTCTGCATCTATGAGCCTATTTCTATTTTGTTTATTTTTGTTCTTTAGATTTCCCATGGAAGTGAAATCATATGGTATTTGTCTTTCTGTGTCTGACATTTCACTTATCATAATATCCTGGAGGTCCATCCATGTTGTCACAATTGATAAAATTTCATTCTTTTTTATGACTGAGTATCTACCAATACTTTTTTTCATCCACTTTTCTATTAAGGGGCACTTGGGTTACTTCCATATCTTGGCAATTGAAATAACTGTAATAAGCATAGGGGCACACATTATAATCATGAGAGAAATGCAAATTTAAACCACAATTAGCTATCACCTTGAACACCTGTTAGAATGGAACATATAAGTATTGACAAGAATGTGGAGAAAAGGGAACCTCTGTGCACTGTTGTTAGGAATGCAAATTGTTGTGGGCACCATGGAACACAGTATGGAAGTTCCTCCAAAAATAAAAAAATGGAACTGCTTTATGGTTGTAATTTCAAGTGAGAAGAGGAGTGGCTGGTCTGGGATAGAAGCAGTGAAGGTGACAAAAGTAGACAGAAAATACATTTGAGAGGCTGAAATGACAGGACTCATTTTGAGTGCGATAGGGGAGAGGACTGGTGGGGTAATGAAAGGGAGGAATCAAGGATGATGACCACATATTCATAAAAGTCTCAAAGACCACAGGATTGAGTCTATTAGGAAAACTTGTCCTTTTGTGGACAGGGGGATTTTGAAAAACCAAGTGTTCCGCTAAAAAAGCTTCTTCATTTTTTAAACCTAGAATGGACCCTTTAAGCTGAATATATCATTCCAGCTTCTGTACTATTCTGGGGTGTAGAAATTTCTGGGGGGCCTGGGGACCCCTGACTTCATTTCTTCACAGGGTCTGGTCATGATTTTCATCACAACCTTGCCAAAGGGCACAGCTAGAGCTTCTGTGTCCCCAAGGACCAAACCTCACAAACTGCTCTCTATTTCAACAGGAGGCAGCTTCTCTTTCCTTACTTTCATTCATCAGTTTCTTCTCCCATTTCTACATGACTCGAGGATTTTTGAAAAACAAAATACAAAAGATATTATAGTAAACTTATGCCACATAGCTCCTTGAAGCAATGCCACACAACTTCTGTGTTTTACATTGCTGTTACTTCTTGAATGAGAGGAAAGGAAATGGAAACAAAAATATGAGAAAAGTAAACATAACTTAATATTGCAAAAACTATTCAGTTCCCGTATAACTTTCTTTATGTCCCAAATTTCAGCAACTAATTTATATTATTTATGTAATCAAAATGCTATTATTCTAGAGTTTTAAAGTAATTTATAATTTTAGGGGTGATTTTGGATGACAAGGCATTCTCTCTCTTTCTCCCCGCCCTTTCTCTCTCACCCCCCACCCACACACACAAGTAGCAATAAAATGTACTCATTTACAAGCCAGCATTTGTTGTCTACTAACTATATAGACAGAGTTGAGTTGGTTAATAGGGAATGCAAAAGAATTAAGAAATAAATTGAGGAGATTGAACCTATGCGTATAATTATAAAAACTAGATGACAATTCAAAATTTTTTCAATATTTCATGTTTTTATACCCAGATGCTTTCCTTGGAAACTAAAATTACAAATCAGACATTTAAAATTTTTTAAAAGTCAGTCACTTGTCCTGTCTTATTACCATAAAATAAGAGTTGCAAAGGAATTTAACAGGTATTATTTTTAAATCACTTATAACACATTTAAGTCAAATGTGCAACATCCACTTTAAGTACTTGTCTAGCATCTATAGTGATGCACAACTCATTTCTTCCAAAAATGTCCTTGTATCACTGAATATATTATAGTTAGCACCCAATACATTTGAGAGAAGGAATGAAGGGAACAAATTCATCTTCACTGAAACCCTTGATCAAAATTCACTCAATTCAAAATTCTAATTCTGAATATAATTTTTCTATAACTCAAGCACAATTTTGGGAGGTGGAATTCACATTATGAGTCTTCCAGTTCAGTGTTTGGGAATTTGAGGAGATGAGTTCACAATTTTGGGCAAGGGAATGCTGAGATTTTAAGGAATCTTCATTCCAGTTGATAAAGTAGATAACTGCAACCTAGTATCCATTTGGAAATCAGCCTAGTTTCTGACTTTGTTTGAGGTGTATAGAGAGAGGCATTAGTTAGGGATCCATAGTGGTCCCTCTCTTTCTCTTCCCGAGCCCCTCTCTCTCTTATATTGTGCCCTCAGAGGATTTTGCCTATAATATGCTATCACTTTTAGTCCTAGAGCATTTTAGTTGCCCTCTGAACAAGCCCCTTAATATGTTTGTTCATTCAGTAATTACTATGTAGTTCATCATTTAATAATTATGGAAATCATTCTAGTTTATCATGTAGTGCCCTTTCTGGGACTGACAGTGTATTTCTTAAGTAAAACCAGACACACACCCTGTACCACTCCCCATGCTTATAATCTAGAAAACAAGATGGAAATAGTTCCAATAGTGAGTGGTATAAAGGAAAGGTATTTGGCATTAGGAGAGTATATAATCAAAGGATTTGAAAAGTGTGGGATGCCAGGGAAGGCTTCACTGAGAAAGTGGCATTTGGATTTTGCTGTATTTTAAATATAAAGAGATGCCCAAATATAAAATAGTTGAAACAAAGGAATTTAAAGTGCGTTTCTAGACTCAAGTTTTGTGGTCACCACTAAATAATCAGAGGATGGCAATCTAATGAGTAGGTTATTTGACAGCTATGTACTATGGCTTTCCTCTTAGCTGTATGCCTTTGAATAGGTGACTTACATTGTCTCCAGGTCCTTTATTTATCTCCAAAAGACACAAGGGTAGACTTCAAAACTAAATGAGATGATATGTAAAAGGCTTACCACAGAGCTCAGGAACTGTGGATGCAGGATAAATAGTAGTTTCTTTCATGCTTTCCCCTTGTAGAACTCATACTTATTCATTAGTTTATCCAGCAACTTCTTACAAACTTCTACAAGATACTCATCTCCATGGAGGCAGTGATCTGTGTTTCCATTTTTTGAATTCTCAGCAGAGAAGAGTGTCTGTGTTCTTCACATATCTGTTCAATAAACATGTTTGCCTATTTATTTGCTTAAATAGAACAGAGTCAGGGACTCCTACTAAGGGTGGCATCTTGAAATGCATTAAAGGAAAAGTAAAACACTAATTATTGCTAGGACAAAAGTCATAGCAACAAGTAGAAAGTTGACACTTTACAAAGGCCTGAGATATGGGGACAGCCGTAGAGGTATTGCTACACACACCTACAATGCCCTACTTTTGTTAACTAGATACACTTGATCTTGAGCTTTACTTGAACTGCTTCTTAATATAGTTTTAGGTTCTGGATCAATTGGCAGGTTATCTCTGTGCCTGCTATATTACTGTATATTCTATACTTCCTGATTTTTAAACATCTCAGAAAATGAGACCCTTTTCTTAATATTTTTATAAATACTGGCAATTAAATTTTATTGTGTCCACTTTATTGTTTAGCTGAACTGTTTCCTACTCTTTTGAATGAGATTAAATAAAAACATTGGAGAAGAGGAACAGCGCAATTCAACCATTGTTTGTCATAGTGATCATTTTCTAAGAAGAACTCATGTAAAGTACACATAAGACAAATGATTATGTGGCACCAGTTCTTAAAGTGATGGGGAACAAATTCTTAGTGGAGTAAAGGTGGCATCTGAGGGGATGGCTTTCACTAGAAGTTTGTAGTTTTACAGTCCAGGTTTTGTGTGCAGTATATTTGCTTACCTTCATAGTTACATGACTATGATGAGATTTATATCCTTATAAATTAGTCAAATGTTTCTTAAAAAATCTAACTGAAGTTTCCATGGCAGCAATATGAGGCTCTTTTATTTTACTTGTTAAGGAAATAGAGAAGAAATTGCCAGCATTCTAAAAATCCTCTTCAGAATGAATCTAAAAATCTCTACTTCTTTGGTTGAAAACACTTTGGGGATTTCATTACTCTGTGTCTTCTTCAAAATGTGGAGGTTAACACAAGGTAGAGAGAGTATCTGAATAGCATGTGGCCAACATGCGGTCATGTAAACGTGGGTGCTAAGCCCCCGCAGTCTATGTTCCAAAGTGCCTACATATAATACTGACTACTCCAGTGAGATCCAAATGGAGTGTGGGCTTCCCAGGATGTACACTGAATGATTCATGTAGGTTTGGAAAACGTTTTGAAGTTCTTTTTAAAGGACATGTTAAAATTAAACTATAATTTGCATCCATAGAAATGCACTCATATAGTTTGATTAGTTTTGACAAATGCATATACTTGTGAAACCCACACACCTGCCAAGGTGTTGAGTATTTCCATCACCCAACAGAGCTCCCAATGCTCTTTTTCAGTCAGATATGCCCCATCTCAAGAAACCATTTTTCTAAAGTATATGACCGTAGATTAGTTTGCTCTGGTTTCAAACCTCAAACACATAGGACCAGAGACTCCATGTTATTTGTATTTTTTTGCTTTTTTCCCCACACAGCATAATTTCTTTCGAGATTCATCACTGTTGTTGTACATGACCAACATTTTTTTCTTATATTGCTGAATAGTATTCCATAACATGCCTCAGTTTAGTTATACATCTATATCTACATTAGTGTTTAAGTCTGACATTTCACTGGTTGATTTTGGTTTGTCACATCTGCTGTTTATTCTTCTGTTGCCTCTTTTCTGTCTTTCAATGGGTGAATTAAGGTTTCATTGTTTGTTTAAACATTCTACTGTCTGTCCTCTTTGACTTTTTATAAGTTTGGAATTAATTATAGATTCATAGAGAGTTAAAAAATAATAGATCCAGTGTAACCATAACCTGGTTTTGTTCAGTAAGGACATCTTATATATTACAGCATAACATTGACTAATAGTCAATATAGTCAATCCATAACCTTATTCAGATATCATTGGTTTTTAACGTACCCATTTGTGTTTGTTAGTATGGTATATGCAACTTTATCACATGTATAGGTTAGTTTAACTATCTCCACATTCAACACACAAAACTGTTCTATCACCACAAAGGTCCCTCATGCTACTCCTTCATAGTCATGTCTGCCCCCCTCTCCTTAACCCTAACCCCTGGCAATCATGACTATGTTTCATCATTTCAGTAACATTATATAAATTATTAAACTATACAGTCTGTAACCTTTTAAAATCTGACTTTTTTCATTCTACATAATTTTGTTGAGAATACCAATTTATTTGTTATAGAGTATACATGCACATATGTAATCAATTAAAAAGTATTTGCTTTGATGGAAGTATATGGTAATTCAGATAAACAAAAAAGATGATGTTATTACATTTAAAATAAACTATGTACTTTAATAGCTGAAAACAATTAAGTTGTTGTGTTATCAGTAATCCATTCCTTACATTTTTTAGTAACATTTCAATGTATGGATGTGCCACTATTTAACCATTCATCCTTTGAGGAATATTTGGATAATTTCAAGGTTTTGGCAGTTATAAATAAAGATGCTGTGAACATTAATGTACAGGCTTTTGTGTAGACATAAGTTCTCATTTGCTGGGATAAATGTCCAGGAGCATAAGTGCTGGGTTATATGGAATATGTACGACTGCCAAACTTTTTTCTAGTGTGACTCTGCTATCTTATATTTCTAGCAACAATATGAAAAATAAGATTTTTCACATTCTCACCAGCATTTGCTGCTAATGTAACTTTAAAAAAAATTACCTGTTCTAATATATGTGTTTTGATACCTCACTGTAGTCTTAGTTTATATGTATCTAATGGCTAATGGCGCCGAACAGTTTGTGTGCTTATTTGCCATCTGAACACCCTCCTTGGTAAGATGCTGTTCACGTACTTTGCCCATTTTCTAATTGGATTGACTTGCTTCTACTGTTGTGTTCTGAGGATTCTATGTATATTCTGGATACTAATTCTTTGTCAGATATTTGGTTAGCGAATATTTTATTCGGGTCTGTCTGCAGTTTGTCTTTTCATTGTCATAACATGGTATGTCTTAGAGCTAAAGTTTTCAATGTTTATAATGTTCAGTTTATTGATTTTTTTCTCTCATGACTCATAGTTTTGGGCAATGTCTTTAGACTCTAGCGAACCTCAGGTCCTGAAGTTTTTCTATTTTTTTTCTTCTGAAAGTTTGATAATTTTGTTTTATATTTAAATCTAAGATTCATTTTTAATTTTTGTAACAAGATGTGAGGCTTAGGTCAAGTTTATTTCTTTGTTTGTTTATTTATGCCTATGGATATTCAATAACTTTAGCACCATTTGTTGAAAAGACCATCCTCCCTCTCTTAAATTGCTTTGCACTTTCGACCAGTCATTTCACCATCTATATGCAGGGCTATTTGTGATTTTTCTGTTCCATTGATCTATCACTCCACCAGTACTACATTGTTTCCATTAATGTAGCAAGAGTAATCACCATTTACTATGATTTCACTTTCTATGGTTTCAGTTACCTCCAGTCAACTGGGTCCTGAAGATGTCCCTCAGCTGGTGAATGAATTAATAAACAATAGTAAATCCACACAAGGAGACATATTCTTCAGTGCTAGCAATAAATGAGCTAGCAATTCAAGAAAGGACATGGAGGGACCTTAAATGCATATTGCTAGAATTCGAGAAACAAATTCAAAAAGGTCTTCTCCAGTGTCCCATCTGGGACATATTGCATCATTTTTGAAGTCTTTAGGTCCCTAGCTATGTCTTTTTTCCATATTTGAAACTCTTTCTGAGTTTGTTTCTTGTTTATGGTCAACATGTTTGAGTTGTAAGAGAGAGAGGTATTATGGAATGGGGCTATTTCAACTTGTCCAGAACTGTAAATCTGTCTGTGAACTTTCACTGTGAAAGTCATGACTTTCTTGTTAAATTTTAGTGGCTGCTCTGGTGATTACAATATGCATCGTTAACTTATCATGGCCTATCTTCAAAGAATATTCTGCTGATTAATTAAAAAATATAAATCTTACAACACTATTCAAATACCTATCTCCCAATATTTATACTCTTATTGTTATGTACTTTCCTTTTAAATATAAGTTGAAAAATGTGATTTTTTAAATTTTAGAGACCAGCCTTTTAAAGATATTTAAAGATAACTTTGTGTGTGTGTATAAATATTTTAAGTTCTTTATATTTTCCCACATATTTATACTTTTTTATAATATTTCCATCTGTCCTACAAAACTAGGAATCTCTCTGCTGTGATTTCTCAGCAGCTTAAAGAACATTTTTTTTGTTGCTGATATCTGCAGGAAATAAATTGTTTCAGTTTTTGTCTGTTTCAAAATATCTGTACTTTGCCTTCACTTTTGAAGAATTTTTTCTGGGTATAGAATTCTAGGTTGATAGCCCTTTTTTTCTTCATGTGGTTTCATTATCTTCTGGCCTTTATGACTTTGGTGAGAAAAAAAACATCATTTTTTGTGGTTGTTGTTCCTCAGGGTTAATATGCCCCATTGCCCTTTATCTCTGGTTTTTAGTGGCTTAAGTACAATATGTGTTCTTTCTATTTCCTTACTCTGGTTTTGCTGAAATTCCTGGATATTTGCTTGATATCTTTTATCAATTAAAAAACATATTGGCCATGGCTCTTCAAATATTTTTTCTGTCCCATTTTGCACTTTCTTTCTTCCTGGCCCAGTAACAAATACAATAGACCTTTTGATATTGTCTTGTGTATCTTGGATCTTTTCCATTTTAAACACTTTTCTTTTAATCTTTGTACCTAAATTCAGAAACCACTGTTTCCTACTCAGTTTAAGAACCAGAAAGACTAAAGAGTTTCTCTAAATTTTTCCGTCTATCCTCAGAATTCAGGGGGCCTAGGAACCTGCACTTCAGGTGAGAGTGGGTCTCTCAGCTTTCTGCCCTCCTGTACTCATGATTATGATTGCTTGGTGAGGCCATGAAGAATGTTTGTCAGTTCTGTGCAAATTCACTTAGCCTATGGGGGTTCAAAGAATCGTAAACTATAATCCAGTTCATCCTTGGCCTCAATCTTTATTAAAGTTTGGCTGTTTTATTCTATCCATATCTGTGGTAGTTCCTTCTTGCTCCCAAAGTTCCAACAATAACAACAGCACCCATGGGTGTCTTTCTAAAAAGGACCTTTCATTTTCTAGATTGTAGTTTATCAGTGTTATCTTAGGCCAAGTTCTTCAAAATAGCCCCTAGGAGAGAAAGTTATCTTAATGTGATTTATTAAGGGTGTTCTCTGGGAGGAAACAATAAGAAGTAGGGGGCACAGGGAAGGGGAGGAAAGGAAATCAGGCAAGGGTAGGATGTCAGGCAAAATTCCAATCTCAGCCTGAATCTGGAAGGAGAGCCCTGGAACACAAATCATGGTTCAGGATTTTTCCTGACTGGAGGTGAGGGTGTTGGCCAACTCTTTGAAGGCTAGGTGTTTCCAATAGCTCAAGGCAATACTCCTAAAAGAGTTTCATGTGTGGGCTATTAGAAGCCAAGGCATGTAGGCACCAGAATGAAGACTACAAAGTAAGTGTCCCAAAGAAATCTGGGCACACTATGAATTACATATGCTACAAGTGACAATAGCCACTTGATAAGCAAAACTGAAACATGTTAGACAATGTAAGTGACCATTGTAGACAATAGAGAAGATAGGGAAGAGTTTTGACAGAGTTAAAGGGAGGGAAAGAGAGATCATGGCAATGGAGTATCTACTGATATATCAGTTATAATTTATGACTGCCACCAGTGACTCATCAGTAGATAGTAAATGTGTACATTGTTTTTCCCAAAATGTTTTTATATTCTCATAAATATTTGTATTCTTATAAATATTTTTAAAAGTAACCAAAGCATATAAATTTATCTCATTGACTAAAAAAGAAAATAAACATGCCTTTGACCAAGGCAGATTTTTCTCTTTGAACATACAAGGTTTTTAAGGGAGGAAAAACATACTGGAGTAGGCTCAATCCAAGTGAATCCCCAGTCAGCTTAGTTTTAGACTTCTGGTTTCTTACTGGTGATGAGCTAATGCAATTAGGTGCCTGGAGCTTGTCATTTCCTTCTAATAGGCTTCTGGGTTTGCCTACAGATTCCTTCGCTGAGAGGACTGTAATTCACTTGACATCAGTGGGTTATTTATAGAAAATTGGCTCAGGAACTGCAACCTATATAAAACTGTTTTTTTTTTTAATTTCCTGTATAAAGATGTGTTTGCTGAAAATCTGTATATGTTTCAATTGTAAAGTGCAAGTTGACATGCTCCTTCCCTTCATATCAGGTTAATATTCCATGTTCACAAAATGGTAACATAAGTTTTCACTCTCAAAGTTAGTTCTCCCACAAGAGGTTACACTTAGTTTTTGACTTTGCCCTTGTTACCTTCATCCTGACTGTATATCCTGTTCCATGTAGTTTATTTTTTCTTTTGAAGGCTAGCTTTTATATTAGCTTTTCCTAAACACAAAATCAGATTTGGCTCTTAGCTAAATGATTTTCTGAGTATGACTGACACATGCTTGGCATATTTATTCTTGAGTTGCATTAACTAACTGCTGTAATTCATAAAGTTAAGGGTTGGTACCATTGTGCATTATCCTTATTATGTCTTTATAATATTTAAGGATATATCAGGACTTAAAAACTGACAAATATTGTAAAACAAAGAGATTCTTTGAAATCACAGGCTGAAATTTCTGTTGATTTTCTTATTTAAAGGTTGATCATAGTCATTGAAGTGAAGCACTTTTGCTATTACCTTCAAAACATTTCTTATTCTTAAGTTAGATAATTTTTTCTCATCTTCTTTCTCTAAATGTACCTAGCTGCACATAAAATGTACCTAACATCCATGAAAAATGTCATTCATTTTTATTCAGATTTTTATTAGCATAATTCTGATATTGAGGCCCCACATACATTTTGGGCTGTTTAACAGGTTTGAGCCCTTCTATTCTCTCTCTTTTTTATTTAATCTTCATTGTATTTTTTCCATTACCATTTAGTCCCCTTATATTCCTGTCCCCCAACAAGCACCACACTGTTGTCCATGTCCATGTCCATGAGTCCTTTTCCTTTTTGCTTAATCCTTCCACCACCTAAGCTCACCCCCCTACAGCTGTCACCTTGCTCTCCATCTCTGACTCTGTCCCATTTTCTTTGTTCAGTTTATTCATTAGATTCCACATACGAGTGAAATAGTATGGTATATGTCTTTCTCAATTATAAACTTGTTTATTCTTAATTATAAATCTTTTATTTATTATATATATTTTGTTTTTTATTGTTGACACTATTACAGCTGTCCCCCACTTTCCCTCATTTCCCCCCTCTTCTCCACCAAGCCCCCCACCTTCACCACACTGTTGTCTGTGTTGATGGGTTTTGCATATCTGCATATACGTTCTTTGGTTAATTTCTTCCAGTCCCCCTCTCCCCAGCCCCCTTCCCATTGAGAGATCTGTCAGTCTTTTCCATATGTCCATGTCTCTGGTTTTACTTTGTTCATCAGTTTGTTTTATTCATTAGATTCCACATGTGAGTGAAATCATCATATGATATGAGTAAAATCATATGGTGCTTGAATTTCTCTGACTGGCTTATTTTGTTTAGCATAATATTCCCAGGTCCATCCATGCTGTTGGGAATAGTAAGAATTTCTTCTTTTTTAGAGCTGTGTAGAATTCCACTATGTAAATGTGCCACAGTTTTTTTATCCATTCATGAATTGATGGGCACTTCAGCTGTTTCCAGATCTTGGCTATTGTAAGTAACATTACCATGAGCATAGGCATGCATATATTCTTTCTGATTAGTGTTTTGGGATTCTTATGATATATTCACAGAAGTAGGATCACTGGGTTAAAATACAATTCTACTTTTAATTTTTTGAAGGAACTCCATACTGTTTTCCACAGTGGCGACACCACTCTGCCTTGCCACCAACAATGCCCTAGGGTTCCCTTTTCTAGCCAGCATTTGTTTGTTGATTTATTGATAATAGCCATTCTGGCAGGTGTGAGGTGATGTCTCATGGTGGTTTTAATTTTCCTCCTTCTGATGATTAGTAACATTGAACATTTTTTATATGTCTATTGGCCATCTCTATGTCCTCTTTGGAGAAGTGTCTATTCAGGTCCTTTGCCTATTTTTAAATTGAATTGTTTGTCTTGAGCCCAGAAATCAACCCATGTCTTTATGGCCAATTAATATTTGACAAGGGAGGAAAGAGCATACAATGGAGTAAAAGCAGGCCCTCCAATAAATGGTGTCAGGAAAATTGGACAGGTACATGCAAAAAAAAAATGAAACTAGACCAACAATTTATACCATACACAAACTGGATGAATGAGTTAAATGTAAGTTTCAAAGCCATAAAAGTCCTAGAATAAAACATAGGCAGTAAAATCTCAGACATCTCTTGTAGCAATTTCTTTGCCAATTCATTTCCTAGAGCAAGGGAAATAAAGGAAGGGAACTTGCTTATGGGAGAACATATTTGCCAATGATGTATCTAAGGGGTTAACTTTCAAAATATATAAAGAATTTTTAAAACTTATCACCAGGAAGACAATTCAATCAATTATAAATCTTAAATGTATGCAAATATTAACACCCTTGCTCAGCCTAAATGTTCTTCTTTCTAATTGAGGATAAGAAAAGCACCTACCCATGTGTTTGTGGAGACTAATGCCTATAGAAATGGTTGCCTCATGGATAGTAAGGACTCATAAATGCTAGCTATTATTATTCTAGTCAAATTAATTTTCAAATGGAAACAAAATTTAAATTCTACTCTTGATCTAGGAAAAACATGTATTACTATAAATTAATATAAATATATGTTATTATATCATCCCAAATATCAGTGACCTATTGGAACCCTTTATTCAAGAGCAATCCATTGTATGTTTTTGGCTTCTTTGTTGAAAATTAGTTGCCCATATTTTTGTGGATTTATCTCTGGGCTCTCAATTCTATTCCTTTGTTTCATGTGTCAGGTCTTCTGCTAATACCATACTGTTTTGATTACTTTAGCTTTATAGTATAGTTTGAAATTAGGGCATGTAATACCCCGGGGTTTGTTCTTTTTTACTCAGGACTTTTTGAACTATTTGGGGTCTTTTGTGGGCCCATAAAAATTTGAGAATTTTTTTGTTCTATTTCTGTGAGAAATACCATTGGGATTTCTGTAGGCAATGCATTAAATCTATATATTGCTGTGGGTAATATTAATATTTTAACAATGTTAATTCTTCTAATTCATGAACACAGAATATCCTCCCATTTCTTTATGTCTGCTTCAATTTCTTTCAATAGTATCATATAGTTTCAGTGTGTAGGTCTTCATCTCTTTTCTTAAGTTTATTCCTATCTATTTTACTCTTTTTGTTGTAATCATAAATGAGATTCTTTTCTCCATTTCTTTCTAATATTTTGCTGTTAGTACACAGGAATGCAAATTTTTGTCTATTGATTTTGTATCCTGTGACTTTACTGTATTTGTTTATAGTTTTGTATATACAAAAAACCTATGAGAAACTATATACAATGTTTATAGTGAAATACTATTCTATCATAAAATAGATGAACTATTGTCATTTGTGAAAACTTGAATGGATCTTGAGAGTATTATACTAAGTAAAGTAAGTCAGATAGAGAAGGACAAGAACTGTATGGTATCACTCAAATTATATTATGTGGAATATAAAATCAAAAGCAACAAGTGAACAAAACAGAGCAAACAAACTCATAAACAGACAAAAGAAGGTGGTGTCTAGGTAGGAAGGGTAATGGGAGGAGGACGAGGAGGGTAGAAAGTGCCAGATATAAGATGACAGAAAGAGAGTAGATTTGGGGTGGTAAGCACACAACAGAGTATACAGATGTAATACTATAAAGTTATACAACTAAAATCTATATACTGTTATTAACCAGTGTTATACCAATAAATATAATAAAAAGAGCAACCCATGACTTGTGCTCCCTAAATCTTGGGCTGCTCTGTTTATATCTCATGATGTGCCTTACTATCTGTGTGATCAGATTCTCTTCCCTAAAGAAGTGAAATGAGTGATAGCTATCCAGTTTGGGTGCTCTTTTCAATGATAAATATGTGGTCTTTTTACTTGTCAAGTAGACATTGGTGTAAACATTGAGAAATCTGAGTTGCAAAGGGAGATGAATAAGATGGATGTCCAGGTGAAAGCAAAGTTGGGATATAGATAAAGGGCCATCTGTGTTGCTCATGGCTTTGCTGATTTGTAGTTCTAGCTCTCTCAGTCCCTCCTGAGTGCCCAGAAATGAAGCACTCTGCTTCGTACAAATGCCCTCCCTCTATCCTCAGTCTTCTCCTCCTCTTTCTCTTCCTTTTCCTCCTCATTGTCTTTTTTCTTCCTCTACCTTTGCCACTTCCCCTTTGTTCTCCCCCTACTCTTCCTCTTCTTTCTTTTATCCTCCTCTTTCTTCTTTGTTACTTCTCCTCTAGCTCTTCCTCCCCCTTCTCCTTGTTGTTCTCTTTCTTCCCTAATGCTAATGTATATGTTTGTGTTACTTGTATCCTTGCAACACACAAGAATTTAAGTTAGTTATTTCTTGGTTAAGCAAGAGATTGTTTGAAATATTACAAGTAAATCTTTGGAGTAAAAGATTAGACTTACACTCAAAATTTAACCACACTAATTGAATGCCTTGTGTGGATTTTCATATATTTTAGTTAACACTATTATCAACCCTAGAGTTTGTCATTCTTATTTTACAAAGAGGAAACAGGAGCTCTAAAAGATGAAGTTATTTTTCCAAGGTCACATACATGATATGTATGATTCAAATTCTGGTGTCTAGACTCTTTTGCCTTGTTATTCCCTTTAAGGGCTCAATGGTCCCAGAACAAGGATTTTATAAATATCTCTCTTAATTTTATATGTATAACACTTAGTCATGCCTATCATTCAAATTAAGTGGTGAGCACCCTTTTATTCATCAAATTACAGAAAATGTAACTTCAGGTATTAAGTCAGCATCAGACATTATCATAAAGCTGCCAAATATCCCCTTTATTCTCTCTTGCTGTCAGTCTCTCAGGATTAAAACTGCTGTACTTGGATGACCTTGTAATGCTGACTTTTCTACTTGACTTGTGACTGCCAGAATTTCATTGTTCCAGTGGTTCAATGGATCCATCTGACTTATCTATTTGTTTGTTTCTATTTTATAGTATAATCAAGATAATCAGTCTATTCTCTTTTATTTATTTTTTAATTATTTTATTGTTGTTCAGTTACAGTTGTCTGTTCTCTTTTATTAACATTGACCATCTCTTTGCTTTGTACATGTTGACAGTTAATAGATAAGCTATAAATAGAGCTTTTTCATAAATCTTAAACATATTATATTTTTTCGTCAATCCTACTGAGCAAATGAAAATATGTCCAACTGGTAATCAAGCTGCAGTGTTCCTAACATAATATAACGATGTATCCAGCAAGACTAATAGAACATAGACCAGGCTAAAGTGCAATCCTCTAAATGATTAACACACCCTATTTTAAAATATCACTACTTTTTTACCATTTAACATGAGCTCCATTTGTTTGCACCTCAAAAAAAGTTAGCCCTGGCAGATGTGGCTCAGTGGATTGAGTGTTGGCCTGTGAACCAAAAGGTCGCCGGTTCGATTCCCAGTCAGGGCACATGCCTGGGTTGTGGGCCAGGTCCCCAGTAGGGGGTGTGTGAGAGGCAACCACACATTAACGTTTCTCTCCCTCTCATTCTCCTTCCCTTCCCCTTCTCTACAAATAAATAAAATATTATAAATAACAAAAATTATTGCAATATGGTATTATTGAGTTCTTCCAGCTTCTGGATACTATCCAATCTTGAATAGGACCCCACTTCCCTAATCCTTCTTCAGAATCATCTAGCACAAGTCCAGACCTTCTACACCCTATTTATTTCACAAGTCATTCAGCCCAGGGTCATGATTAGTGTTCATTTATATATTTACCTTGAGAAACTATTGCTGTGACTCTTCAGGTTGGTTCCTTCAGAGGAAGTATGGTGCTCTTACTCAGCACCAGGGTGTTGAAAGAAATTAACTAAGACACGTCTGCCATTGAAAATGACCATATTTCATCAATTCTAAAATGCTAACCATTACAAAATAAACTATTTTTTGCAAATCTATGAAAAATTATTTGCTGCCAAACTGGAACAAATCTTTCTTACCACTTAGAATTTTTTACCTTATACTTAATCAAAGAGCTATTTAATTTACACATAGTTCAATTGTTATTATATCATTTTATATATATTAAATGGAAAATATGGAAAAATACATTAACTAGGGGGTTCCCAAAATTTTTTTACATTGAAAATTCAACTTTTCTAAATGAACTTGGGGCTCAGAGGCATTAATATCAGTGAATTTTATTTAATCCCAGGTGATATAATACTCTTTGCTATTAAGATTATTGGTGCAATATTTCTTAAATAAGTCTGCACTATTATCTCTAATTTCCAGGATGATGCCTATTCTACAAGCTGAAATGCTAGCACCTTTTTTTTTCTTGCCAGAATATATTGATAAGTATATCCTGACTACCATCTAGCTACCAGAGATTGTAAAATTTCAGAAATGTTATACTATTTTTAAAAGGTGCATTTTAGAGTCAGTGAAATATGGTGTTAGTTTTCATTCCTGACATCCTTGCTCTAAGGTGTTGTGGTTCAAAGAAAAAAGTTTCAGACAAGTGCATACATTTATTTAACATTCAGGCAGAGGAAAAACAAGCAAAACGAAGCCCTTGTAGGTAACCTGGAAGTCAGCTAACCTTCTGGTAGAAGTCATGAGACAAAATCCTCTAATAACTAGCTACACAGAGGCCACAGGAGATCACAATTCCAACCCAGGCCTCCATTTCAAAGGTTAGAAAATATGAATTACTTACATTCTTACACAGTATTCAGACCAGGATGGCAGTGGCTCTGCAAAATTTTTATCCAAAACACATATCTTTACATCTTTAAATTTTCACAATTAAAAAATCATTTGTAACTTCCAGAATGCTAATGAAAATACCACTGCTGCCTTGACAATTAGGATACAAATGTTAACTAAATCCCACAAAGTTATAATTTAACAATAAATTGCATACTATCAATATGGGAGAATTGTAAAGAAAATTACAGACAGTGCAAAAGATGTATAATTTGATCAGTGTCTTTTCTTTAGCAAAATGAAAAGAAATGCCAGGCTGGTGCAAACATCATCCTTTGCAGCCTTGCTTCTCTAGTTTACTAAATGCTATCAAATGTTGAACAAAATGTTTAAAAATCTTTCTCTTTGACTCTTTCTTAAACTGCTGTCAGTATTGTAGGAGAATAGATTGATCCTTTCCTTTTATATCTTATGTAAGTACCTAAAATATAAACTATATAAAAACAAATATGTTTAGCATAAATGCTACATAAATGACCTTATATTATAAGTCGCTTACTAAAATCTTAAATCAAGAATTGGGGTCATGGAGCCCAATGCTAGAATTATTTTTATTATTCTTGTACTTCTCCAAAGTCATCTATGTTATTAATATCAACCACAGGACTCTTGAACATGGGCCATGCACAATAAGCTACAGAAAGTACTGAGAGGCAACACGGTCTGTGACAGGAATCTTTCCTCTGAGGAGCTAAAGCCTTTCAGCTTGGTAAGCACAGATGACAAAGGACCTATAGTAGCATCACTCTGTTCTTCCAGCAGACCAGAGAAATACACTCCTCTTATTTGCCTTTAGAAATAGGAACTTCAAAGCCTCTAAATTATGAAATTTAGAACATGAAATGTTTTCCTAAATAATCTCATGTCATATATATTAGAATGTTTTTAGGACATATAATCATTTTTTACAATTATAGGTTTTATTTATATATATATATGTATGTATTTTTTCCTGGAATTTTTAAAATAAGCAAAAACCAGCATAGTAACCCAGGACTGAATCTTGGCTCAAATTGGAAGAATTAATAACTTTTATAGATTTCCAGAAAAAATTGCATAAACCATTACCACTAGATATTTACTTCCAAGAAAGAAACAAATGTCCTCCATCAGAGAAAAACAGAGATGTATTCTTGCCTTTTCCTGCTCAGTAAGCTCCTTAATATTTTTGTTTTAATTCCAAAAAGCCAAGGATTATTCATACATTCTCAGTTTTCAAAGTCAGTATATATCCACCTTGTAACAATTTCTAGGTCAACCATTCTAGTTATGGTTTCCCTCTAAGAGGGCTATACTTCATGATTTCCAACCCTTTTGTCTGAAAGCATTTCACTTTTTATATCAGTGTTTTCTCAAAATGTGATATTTGTTAAAACCTGTATTTCTGGACACTTTCTTATACCAAATATGTCAGAACTGCTCTAAGTTAGACTTCATAAAGACTTCCCCGACACTACTTCTTCCCACTGAGGTTTGAAACTGCATTATAATTCATTTCAATCCATCAAGTGGATTATGTATAGAATCTATATATTCCACCACCAAAATATACCCTTATCTCATTCCTTCCTCTACTCATTTCTCATCTTTTCTTATTTGGATGACTAAAGTGACCATTTAATTTAATTTATTTTATATAAATTTTTGACCTTGCTCATTCCAATCCATTCATTTACACTGTGGTTCTGAACTAGGGATGACTTGGCCCCTACATGACACTTGGTCATGTCTGAATATGTTTATGGTTCTCACAGTCAGAACATAGCTACTACTGACATTTAGTGGGTAGAAGCCATTTAGGCTGCTGAACATCCTGCAATGCACAGGACAACACAACAAAGAATTATCCAGCCCTCAGTGTTAATATTGCTCAGGTGCTGAAGTGAGAGAACTTTACCCTGACCACGTCTACCCTTTTTCTGTCTACATTCACTATGGCAGTTTTTTTAATGGGTCTGTCATAGGCCCCTAATTACAACTTTTGTTATACAACCTTTTTTGGAATACTGTTTTAAAAATGTGTTTCATGATCAGTCTCCTGGTCAAAAATATAAGCATTTGATGCCTAGCACCTAACATAATAATTTGTACATCATAGCTGTACAAACTTTAATTATTAAACTTCAGTTAGATTAAGTAGGCCAGGCTCATTTGTATGTTGTATGTAATTGTGTATATATGTATTTCAAAAGAAGCAATATATGTAAAAGTGATTCTAACATTAAATTAGTAGCTATGTAAATATTAATTCTGTCCCCCGGAGGGCTTTGCAAAATGCTGGAAAAATCCTCAAAAATAAATTTTGTGTTTTGTTGAATTATAATGGTGTACTGTGTCTCATAATACCTCAGAATGAACCACTATGGTCATAAGAATAAGATATAACTATTAGTTTTTATGAATGATCACAGTTGATCTTTATTGTAGATTGAAAACAACATTCAAAACTATTTTAGATCATTTCCAGTTCAGTGAGTCAGACCTGCCACAGGTATGGTCTGAGAATCAGAATTATAGAACAACAGATAATAGAGTTAGAAAGAGCCCATTCATCTCACACCCTTGAGTGTCCTTGAGTGCAAGGAAGTCAGGTATTATTATTTTCATTTTTTTCATGAACATTTACATTTACTAGACAAAATGAAGATAAGTAATCTATCAGATGCAGAGTTCAAAACACTGGTTTGAAGAATATGTGAAGAACTTAGTGAGTACTATAACAGCATAAAAAAGATCCAATCAGATATGAAGGAAACACTAATGGAAATTTAAAAAACAAACAATATACAGAGAATCAACAGTAGAGTGAATGACGCTGAGAATCAAGTTAATGATTTGGAACATAAGGAAGAAAAAGACATCAGTACAGCAAGAAGAGAAAAAAATAATCCAGAAAATCTAGGATAGTGTAAAGAACCCCTGTGACAACTTTAAGCATTCCAATATTTACATCATAGGGGTGCTAGAAGGAGAAGAGAAAGAGCAAGAAATTGGAAACTTATTTGAAAAAATAATAAAACTTCCCTAATTTGGTGAATAGACATACAAGTCCAGGAAGCACAGAGAATTCCAAACAAGATGGACACAAAGAGGGACCACACTGTGATATATCATAATTAAAATGCCAAAATTTAAAGATAAAGGGAGAATCTTTAAAGCAGCAACAGAAATGCAGATAATTGCCTGCAAAGGAGTTCTCATAAGACTGTCAGCTGATTTCTCAAAGAAAACCCTGTAGGCTACAACGGATTGGCAAGAAGTATTCAAAGTGATGAAGAGCAAGGACCTACAACCTAGATTAGTCTACCAGGAAAACTATCATTTAGAACTGAAGGACAGATAAAGTGCTTCCCAGATGAGGTAAAGCTAAAGGAATTGATCATCACCAAACCATTATTTTATTTAATGTTAATGGGACTTATTTAAGAAAAAGATTAAAACTATGAACAAGTAAAGTGGCAACAAGTTCACAACTATCAACAATTGAATCTAAAAACAAACTAAGCAAACAAGCAGAACAGAAACAGAATCATAGATGTGGAGAACATTTTGATGGTGGCCAGTTGGGAGGGGTTCTGGGAGAATGGGGGGAAAGATGAAGGGATTAAGAAGTACAAATTAGTAGGTACAGAATAGACAGGGGTGATGTTAAGAGTAAGTATAGGAAATGGAGTAGCCAAAGAACTTACATGCGTGGCCTATGGACATAAAGGAGAGTGGATTGCCAGAGGGCGTGGGGGTTGCTGGGTGTATGGGGGCAAAGATGGAAATATTTGGACAACTATAATAGTGTAATCAGTTAAAAAACTCTGTCTTGAAACTTTAGTATAATTTTTTCCTAAAGAAGAATAGAAAATTTGAAATTATTCTTTTAAGTAAATATTATAGGAAATAATTAAATT
The DNA here is from genome assembly GCA_028533065.1 of Trachops cirrhosus. Taxonomy (NCBI): domain Eukaryota; kingdom Metazoa; phylum Chordata; class Mammalia; order Chiroptera; family Phyllostomidae; genus Trachops; species Trachops cirrhosus. The sequence continues at coordinate 64,739,198 of CM052538.1, forward strand.
CTCTAAATATAAATAAGTTTTATCATTAAAAAACAGGAAAAAAGTTGTCTATTTTATAAATTTTTCTGCCATTAGTAATTACTGAATGATTCTTTAATGGCTCATAATGAATTCAATGTATTTTCTAAGAATTATTTTGCTCCCAGAGTTATGTGGATTAATTTATGTATATTTAATTTGAAAATTAGAATCACTTTGGGAATCTATCTCTGTACACTCAAAATTTATGAATAAATCAGCTAGCTTTTTAAAAAATACATAAATGTATAAAATACTCTTTAGCACATTTATTTTTGTAAACAAACAACATATCAACTTTGTTTATATATTATGTAGTGTGAATACACATATATCTCAATTTAAAATTTAAATATTTCCTATTACATTCAACCAATGGATACTTTTTAAGGTCAATACCTTCTGAAATTAAAAAAAAATACACATTTTAAAGGATTCTACTCTGTGGATTCAATGATTAGCCCCATGCATATATTCTATACAGTTTTACTCATTGTATACAAATGTCTATTTCAAAATGCCTTACAGTCATCTACTAGATCAATCAAATTACAGTGATTAGTGAGATGTGCCATCATTTCTAGGCTTATTTTAAGGATGAGGAATTATTTTTTCAAGGAATATCTTTTATTAGATTTTCTGTTCATTAGCATGGAAAAATATAAATAGATAAAAAAGTATTATACCATGGATTTGACTCTCTTGAGGATCCTTTAAAAATCCTATGCATAAACAGTTATCTGAATTCTATGCCGATGATTTTCAGATTAAGGGTTTATTCTCATGAAGACCTACTTAACTCATTCTACACTATGGGACTAGACTGTACCATCAAAATCACTGTCATCTTAACATTATATTTCAGGAAAATAAGGGTGAAGCAGCATAAATCCTTGATTACCACTGTTGTACAAAGCTAAGCTAACCTAAATAAAACAAATAGTCCTCAAAGTAGGAGTGGTAGAACATTAATTTTGTGCCCATGTAGTTGATCTTCTTGATATTCTGTATTCACATTCCTTTATTTCTCACACCTGCATTTGGAATTACTTGTAAACAGAACAACTCCATTCCATCCTGTAGGTGTTATGTAGAGTAGAATCAAGTAGAATGGAAGGAACTCCAGGTATTCCTTATCTGTTGAACATCATTCCTTTTATTACCCCTCTCTGAGTGTCTGTATCACACATGGGAAGTTGGTTGGGCCACATAGAGACTTTGTTGTCAGAGATGTGGCAACATAAGCAAAGAAAGTTTCCAGAAAGGTATACTTACCAGAGGTAGCTTAGAACCATGGAACCCAACAGTCTGTGGTAAAGTAGACATAAATAAGTATATGTGTAGACATCATAACATTTTTTAAAGATTTTATTTATTTATTTATTTATTTATTTATTTATTTATTTATTTATTTATTTAGAGATAGGGGAAGGCAGATAGAAAGAAAGGGAGAGAAACATCAATGTGTGAGAGAAACATTGATTGGGGTGCCTCTCACACACCCCAAACTGGGATGGGCCCACAATTCAGGCATGTGCCCTGACAAGGAATCAGCTGGCGACCTTTCACTTTGCAGGGATGATGCTCAAACAACTGAGCCACTTTGGTCAGGGATAAATTTTTTTAATGCCTCAGGCTATTACATATCTTTTTTTTAACAGTCAGGGATTATATCTCCTACAAAATCTGTTTTACTATCCCTGTGAATATGTATTAAGTATGTGATCAACAGCCTTAAAACTTAATCAATAATCTACTTTCATGGAACCAAATTTTATTCAAGTAGACAATCTTCTTTAGCTTCCATTCACATAAAACACGTCTAAATTACCAATGCATGTAAAATAGAACCTTTGCAAAAAATAACTCACCCATTATATTTAGCAGTTCCACAATTTTAATCTTCTAGAAGTTAAGACAATGTTATTATGTTTCAATAATTTTGACACTTTTCTTGCCAAGAAGTTCTAGAAGGTTCATTTGCACTTGGGACTCCTATTTCAAAGGAGACAGTGATTCATTCAAAGAAATTCTATTAAACCATAAATTAAATACAGTAATATAATTATTTTATTAATTACCTTCTTAATTCAAAGCTTACTTTGAATAACTTCTTCTAATAGACCCTCATAATTTTTTCTTTGAACAACTTCAAGACACTGATTTTAGAGTTCCTTCAAAGCCTATTCAATATTTTTCTCTTGTTCTAAAACCACTTCTTTATTATTCTGTACCCAGTCATGATTATTAGATTTTTGTTCTAGATATATATTGCTGCATAACAAATCGTCCTAAAATTGAATGGTTGCAAATAACAGCAATCATTTATTTTGCTCACAGATTTTCAATTTGACAGGTTTGTTGGGAAAGACTTCACTCTGCTCAAGGCACCTTCAGCTGAGGGCCAGGGTATCTGCCTTCTCTTTGATTCACAAAGCCACAAGTTGGTGCTTATTGGCTGTTGTCTAGATGCTCAGACAAGGCTATGAACTAGGGGCCTCTGTTCTACTTGATATGAGACTCCACATGGCCTGGGCTCCTTCTAGCTTGGGATCCACAGGTGAGCTTCCCAAGCAGAGCCAGGTAGAAAGCTGTGTTGCCTTTTATTATCCAGTTTTCAAAGTAACAGTGATACTTCCCCTGTATCTGTTTGAGACTATTGAAAACATCTGTCCTGTTTTAAGGGGAGAAGACTTAGACTCCACTTCTTGATAGAGTGGCAAAATTTGGGAAGAGCGTTTAAGATAATAGATATTATTATGGTCTTTGGGAGAAAAATATCTGCCATACATTCACTATTATTATTAAGGCAATTGTTACCTATTAGCGCAATTCAGATGTTTTGTTAAAACTGTTTTTAGCTCCTACTCTCTGAATAGCCCCGGTCTTTTCCCTCACCCAACTCTGGCCACCTAAAATACCTTTAAAATACATTTTCCCATGTAATCAGAGATGTACAGACTATATTTATATAATCTTATTGAGTATTCTAAAAACATTTTGGGTAAGTACCTGATAAAGGTCTTCCTACTAATGGTGGTAGGAAATTGTCTGCAGGCAAACCCTCTGTGAAGAGAATGTTTTGTTCCTGAATCTTCTCTTGTAGTGACAAATATGCAAACGACTTGAATGTTATACTTAATAAAGTAAATTAAGTATCTTTTTAACTATTTTCAGTCTATTACAAGAACTTAAGAATCTTGAGTTTAGGACTTTAATGTGATTCACCCCTTGGTTTCAAATATGAAATGAGGAAAGCTAGGGGGAGCATCAATGCTTATCAGAATATAAACATTCTGTTATCAGAATATAGGTTCATCATGTCATCAGACAAAGCCACTTTCAATTTTCTAATCCATTCAAGCAAACTGACTAATCCCAAGAAAATAGTAAAGTATATTTATAAAATGAGCACACCATGCCCAGCTGTGCAAACAGTAGACTACTTCTCTAAACAGATGAGCTCAATTTTGTCTCTTGAAGTGAATTTGGTATCTCCTCTGCCTTGGATTGCCTCTTTCGACCCAAACAACTTCATAATTCAGTGTATGAATTTCCAAAGTGATGGTTAAGTATTTCAAATTATTGCTATGTTTGAAGCAGGGATCTTCCTAAAAATAAAGATATTATCAGAAGAATTAAACAATAAACAGATTAAGAATTTTATATGGGGATTATAATTATAAAGGGTGGTAGATTATTTAGGTAAAATCAGGGCAGAAACCCCTTAAAGGTAAAAAAAATGAAAGGTCATTTGGGACAGTAGATATTATTATGGTCTTTGGGAGAAAAATATCTGCCATACACTCAGCTTATTATAAAACCTATAATAAAATCTACTCATTTTTTTCTTAAGACACTATTTAGATTGTTTAAGATCTTTCTTATGGTAGTTTCAACAAAATCTCCAAAAAAATTCATTCCAAGCAAAAATTTAAAAAAGAATACTTTTTACACTTTGAGAACACATATTTGTTTTTTTGTAAAGAAAAGGCATATTTCATTTAAAACTTATAATTGGTTTATTATGGCCTATGGATATGACATATATGTGTGGTATAAAGAATGAACACACACACTGTATCTTAAATTTTTGAGGTAAGAATTGAACAAGATTTCTTTTTTTTGTCCAGTGAGTGGTGATACTGCAAAATTGATTAAGTTTTTTTTTTTCTTATAGAAGTTAGTGACACAATTATTCTCATTAAAGTTGTAACTTCCTATGTTGCTCACAAATGGATCCACTCTCATCTCCTTTTTCAGGATAAGTGTTAGTTGGCATCTAGAGAGCAAATAATGAGCCAATAAAATATCTGCCAAGTTCTTAAGGTTAAAAGTCCATGAATTAGGTCTAAGAACCTGCCGTGCCTATAGAGCAGATGTCATCGTTTTGAAGTGGGAACCCTGGACCAGGTAATAAGTACAAGCTAGGATGGTCTCCTCCAGTGAGGTTCAAGTGTGAATATAAGTTTCTTTAGGGTATCATCTGCTAGTTAAATTGCTGGTCATAGACTATATATCTGTTCAGCTTTACTTAGTGAAACTCAATGGCCTTCTGAAAAATACATAATTTACACCCCTAGCAGCATGGTATAAGTGTTGGATATTCTACCCAACCTTTATTATTATCAAAATTTATTTTTGCCACTCTGGTATGCATGAAATTATAATATATTGTTGTTATTTGAATTTCATTGATTATTAATCAGGTGAATTTTTTCACATCTCTCACTCCCATTTTCTCTCCTAAAAATAACAGTCCTTTGTTGATTTTTTTAAAATTAACTATTCTGGTCTCTTATTGGTTCATTGAGGTTTTATCAGTATTCTTTTTTTCCATTTATTTTATTTTATTGTTGTTCAAGACAGTTGTCTGCCCTTTCTCCCCACCTATGCCCCCGACCCCAGCCATCCCCACCTCCCTCTCCTGATTCCACCCTGCCTTAGTACTGTCCATGTGTCCTTTACAGTTGTTCCTGAAAATCCTTCACCCTTCCCCCTGCATTATCCCCTTCCACCTCCCATCTGGTTACTATCAGATTGTTCTTAATTTCAATGTCTCTGGTTATATTTTGCTTACTTGTTTGTTTTGTTAATTAGGTTTCACTTAAAGGTGAGATCATATGGTATTGGTCTTTCACCACCTGCCTTATTTCACTTAGCATAATGCTCTCCAGTTCCATCCATGCTGTTGCAAAGGGTAGAAGCTCCTTCTTCCTTTCTACTGTGTCGTAGTATTCCATTGTGTAAATGTACCATAGTTTTTTTATCCATTTGTTTACTGATGGGCACTTAGCTTGCTTCCAGCACTTGGCTACTGTAAATTGTGCTGCTATGAACATGGGGATGCATAGGTTCTTTTGGATTGGTGTTTCAGGGTTCCTAGGATATAGTCCCAGCAGGGGAATTGCCAGGTCAAAAGGCAATTCTATTTTTAGTTTTTTGAGAAATTCCATACTGTTTTCCATAGTGGCTGCACCAGTCTGCATTCGCACCAACAGTGCACTAGGGTTCCCTTTTCTCCATGTCCTCTCCAACACTTGCTGTTTGTTGCTTTGTTTGTGATGGCCATTCTGACTGGTGTGAAGTGGTATCTCATTGTGGTTTTAATTTGCATGTCTCTGATGGCTAGCCTTCCTGAGCATATTTTCATATGTCTCTCCACCCTTGGTATGTCCTCTTTGGAGAAGTGTCTTTTCAAGCATTTTGCCCATTTTTTTACTTGGCTTGCTTGTCTTAGAGTGGAGTCATGTAAGTTCTTTATATATTTTTGAGATTAAACCCTGTCTGAGGTATCATTGACAAATATGTTTTCCCATACAGTTGGTTCTCTTTTTATTTTAATACTGTTCTCTTTAGCCATGCAGAAGCTCTTTATTTTGATGAGATCCCATTTGTTTATTCTTTCCTTTATGTCCCTTGCTCTAGGGGACATATCAGTAAAAATGTTGCTGTGTGAAATATCTGAGATTCTCCTGCCTATGTTCTCCTCTAGGACTTTAATGGTTTCACGGTTTATATTTAAGTCTTTTACCCACCTTGAATTTATTTTTGTGTGTGGTGTAAGTTGGTGATCGAGTTTCATTTTTTTGCATGTAGCTGTCCAGTTCTCCCAACACCATTTGTTAAAGAGGCTATTTTTACTCCATTTTATGTTGCTTCTCCCTTTGTCAAATATTAATTCATCATAGAGACTTGTGTTTATTTCTGGGCTTTCTGTTCTGTTCTATTGGTCCATGTGCCTGTTTTTATGCCAGTACCAGGCTGTTTTGATTACAGTGGCCTTGTAATATAGTTTAGTATCAGGTATTATGATCCCTCCTACTTTGCTCTCCTTTCTCAAAATTGCAGCAGCTATTTGGGGTCATTTATGGTTCCATATAAATTTCTGAAGTGTTTGTTCTATGTCTGTGAAATATGCCATTGGTACTTTAATAGGTATTGCATTGAATCTATAGATTGCTTTGGGTAGTATGGACATTTTGATGATGTTAATTCCTCCAATCCATGAACGCAGTATATGTTTCCATTTGTTTGTGTCTTCCTTGATTTCTTTCTTCATTGTTGTGTAGATTTCTGCATACAGATGTTTTACCTACTTGGTTAAGTTTATTCCTAGGTATTTTATTTTTCTTTTTGCTATATCGAATGGGATTTTTTTCATGATTTCTACTTCTCCTTCATTGTTGGTATACAAAAATGCCTTTGATTTCTGGATATTGACTTTGTATCCTGCTGTTTTGCCAAATTCATTTATTATGTCAAGCAGTTTTTTGGTGGAGTCTATAGGATTTTCTATGTACACTATCATGTCATCTGCAAACAGTGACAGTTTTGTTTCCTCCTTTTCAATTTGGCTGCCTTTTATTTCCTTTTCTTGTCTGATCACTGTGGCTAAAACTTCCAATACTATATTGAATAGAAGTGGTGAAAGTGGACAACCTTGTCTTGTTCCTGATCTTTGTGGAAAAGATTTTAGTTTTTGCCCATTGAGTATGATGTTGGCTGTAGGTCTCTCATATATGGTCTTTATCATATTGAGGAATGCACCCTCTATTCCCATTTTGCTGAGTGTTTATATCATAAACAGGTGCTGAACCTTATCAAAAGCTTTTTCTGCATCTATTGATACAATCATGTGATTTTTGTCTTTGCTTTTGTTTATGTGATGTATTACATTTACTGATTTGCAAATATTGAACCATCCTTGCATCCCTAGGATGAATCCCACTTAGTCATGGTATATGATCTTTTTAATGTGTTGTTGGATGGGGTTTGCCAATATTTTGTTGAGGATTTTAGCATCTATGTTCATCAGTGATATTGGCCTGAAGTGTTCTTTCTTTGTTGTATCTTTATCTAATTTTGAGAGTAGGATGATGCTGGCTTCATAAAAATAGTTTGGGAATCTCCCATCATTTTGGATTTTTTGGAATAGTCTGTGAAGGATAGGGGTTAGTTCTTCCTTAAATGCTTTGTAGAATTCTCCTGTGAAACCGTCTGGTCCAGGGCATTTGTGTGTTGGGAGTTTTTTGATTACTGCTTCAATTTCATTTGCTGTTATTGATCTGTTCAGGCTTTCTGTTTCTTCTTCATTGAGTTTTGGAAGATTATGTTTTTCTAGGAATTTGTCCATTTCACCTAGGTTTTCAAATTTCTTGGCATACAGTTCTTCATAGTAATTTCTTACAATCCTTTGTATTTCTGTGGTATCCATTGTAATCTCTCCTCTTTCATTTCTGATTGTGTTTATTTGGGTCTTCTCTCTTTTTTTCTTGATGAGTCTGTT